>JAXGFW010000023.1:0-375000 GCA_034376525.1 Nicotiana benthamiana
ACGTCCTTACACGTACCATGGCCCTGGCCTGACATGTCATGACATGTACCATGATCATATCCTGCCATGTCCTGCGACGTCCTGAATCGTGCCATGGCCATTTCCTGACGCGTCCTGACACGTACCAAGGCCACGTCCTAACGCGTCCTGACACGTACCATGGCCATATAATGCCATGTCTTGCGATGTCCTGACTTGTGCCGTGACCACGCCCTGCCACGGCCTGACGCGTGCCATGGCCATGTCCTGTGACGTCCTGACTCGTGCCATGGCCACGCCCTGCCACGTCCTGACGCGTACCATGGCCATATCGTGCCATGTCCTGCGACGTCCCGACTCGTGCAATGGCCATGCCGTGCCATGTCCCGCGACGTCCCGACTCGTGCCATCGCCACGCCCTGCCATGTCATGACATGTCCTGACACATGCCATTGCCAAGCCCTGCCATGTCCTGATGCGTCCTGACACATGCCATGGCCATCTCATGCTGCGTGCTGACACGTGCCATGGCTATGTCCTGACGCGTCCTGCGACGTCCTGAGTCTTGCCATGTCCTGACGCGTCCTGAGACAACCTCACTCTTGCCATGGCCACGCCCTGCCATGTCCTGCGTGTCATGAGTCCTGCCATGGCCACGCCCTGCCATGTTCGGACGTGTCGTGACACGTGCCACTGCCATGTCCAGACGTGGTGCGATGTGGTGCGGCTTGGAGCGAAGTAGTGCGATGTCGTGCCATGGCCATGTTCTGACACGCATCGATCGCCCGACGCCACCGCTTAAACCACCCTGACTTTCCACCACCGCCGCCAACGACCACCAACTTATTTGCGCTTTCCTGACGCGTCCTGAAACGTGCCATGGCCATGTCCTGACTCGTCCTGCAACGTCCTGACTCGTGCCATTGCCATGCCTTGCCACGTCCTGACGCGTACCATGGTCATGTCCGGACACGTCCTGACACGTACCATGGCCATTTCCTGCCATGTCATGCGACGTCCTGACTCATGCCATGGCCACGCCCTGCCATGTCCTGACGCATCCTGCACGTGCCATGGCCATGTCCTGACACGTCCTGCGACGTCCCGACTCGTGCCATGGCCACGCCCTGCCATGTTCTTCGACGTCCCGACTCGTGCCATGGCCACGCCCTGCAATGTCCTACGACGTCCCGACTCGTTCCATGGCCACGCCCTTCCATGTCCTGACGCGTCTTGACACGTGCCATGGCTATGTTCTGATGCGTCTTGACACATGCCATGGCCATGTCCTGATGCGTCTTGACACATGCCATGGCCATGTCCTGAAGCGTCCTGACACGTGCCATGGCCATGTCCTGACGCGTGCTGCGACGTCCTGACTCTTGCCATGGCCACGCCCTGCCATGTCCTGCGACGTCATGAGTCATGCCATGGCCACGCCCTGCCATGTCCTGACGTGTCCTGACACGTGCCACTGCCATATCCTGACGCATCCTGACACGTGCCATGGCAATGTCCTGACTCGTCCTGCGACGTACTGACTCGTGCCATGGCCATGTCCACACACGTGTCGACCGGCCGTCGCCCGACGCTAACGCTCGAGCCACCACGACTTTCCATCACCGTCGCCAACGACCACCAACATCATTGCGCTTTCCTAACGCGTCCTGACACGTGCCATGGCCATATCCTGACTCGTCCTGCAACGTCCTGACTCGTGCCATTGCCATGCCCTGCCACGTCCTGACGAGTGCCATGGCCATGTACGGACGCGTCCTGACACGTACCACGGCCATTTCCTGCCATGTAATGCGACGTCCTGACTCGTGCCATGGCCATGCCCTGCCATCTCCTGACGCGTCTTGCACGTGCCATGGCCATGTCCTGACACGTCCTGCAACGTCCCGACTCGTGCCATGGCCACGCCCTGCCATGTCGTTCGACGTCCCGACTCCTGCCATGGCCACGTCCTGACGCGTGCTGACACGTACCATGGCCATATCCTGCCATGTCTTGCGACGTCCTGACTCGTGCCATGAACACGCCCCGCCAGGTCAGTACGTGTGCCATGGCCATGTCCTGCGACGTCCTGACTCGTGCCATGGCCACGCCCTGCCACGTCCTGACACGTACCATGGCCACGTCCCGACGCGTCCTGACACGTACCATGGCCATATCCTGCCATGTCTTGCGACGTCCTGACTCGTGCTATGACCACGCCCTGCCACGTCTTGACACGTGCCATGGCCATGTCCTGCAACGTCCTGACTCGTGCCATGGCCACGCCCTGCCATTTCCTGACGCGTCCTGACACATGCCATGGCCATGTCCTGACACGTCCCGCGACATCCCAACTCGTGCCATGGCCACGCCCTGCCATGTCCTGCGACGTCCCGACTCGTGCCATGGCCAGGCCCTGCCATGTCTTGACGCGTCCTTACACGTGCCATGGCCATGTCCTGACGCGTCCGTGCACGTGCCATGGCCATGTCCTGACTCGTCCTGTGACGTCCTGACTCGTGCCATGGTCATGTCCTAACACGTGTCCTCCGGCCGTCGCTCGACGCTACTGCTCGAACCATCCCGACTTTCCACCACCACCGCCAACGACCACCAACATCATTGCAGTTGACATGTTTTAAGCATTGGTTAGCAATAAACGTGGTGCAATCTGGTGCGGCATGGAGCGAAGTAGTGCGATGTCGTGCCATGGCCACGTCTTGACACGTACCATGGCCATGGCTTCACACGTCCTGAAATATACCATGACCAAATCCTGCCATGTCCTGCGACGTCCTTACACGTACCATGGCCCTGGCCTGACATGTCATGACACGTACCATGATTATATCCTGCCATGACCTGTGACGTCCTGAATCGTGCCATGGCCACGTCCTGACGCATCCTGACACCTGCCATGGCCATGTCCTGCGACGTCCTGACTCGTGCCATGGCCACGCCCTGCCACGTCCTGACACGTACCATGGCCACGTCCTGAAGCATCCTGACACGTACCATGGCCATATCCTGCCATGTCTTGCGACGTCCTGACTCGTGCCATGACCACGCCCTACCACGTCCTGACGACTGCCATGCCATGTCCTGCGACGTCCTGACTCGTGCCATGGCCACGCCCTGCCACGTCCTGACGCGTGCCATGGCCATGTCCGGACGCGTACTGACATGTAACATGGCCATATCCTGCCATGTCCTGCGACGTCCTGACTCGTGCCATGGCCACGCCCTGACATGTCCTGACTCGTCCTGCAACGTCCTAACTCGTGCCATTGCCATGCCTTGCCACGTCCTGACGCGTGCCTTGGCCATGTCCGGACGCGTCCTGACACGTACCATGGCCATTTCCTGCCATGTCATGCAACGTCCTGACTCGTGCCATGGCCACGCCCTGCCATGTCTTGACGCGTCCTGACACGTGCCATGGCCATGTCCTGACACGTCCTGTGATGTTCCGACTCGTGCCATGGCCTCGCCCTGCCATGTCCTTCAACGTCCCGACTCGTGTCATGGCCACGCCCTGCCATGTCCTACGACGTAGCGAATCGTGCCATGGCCACGCCCTTCCATGTCCTGACGCGTCCTGACACGTGCCATGGCCATGTCCTGAAGCGTCTTGACACATGCCATGGCCATGTCCTGAACCGTCCTGACACGTGCCATGGCCACGCCCTTCCATGTCTTGACGCGTCCTGAGTCGTGCCATGGCCATGTCCTGATGCGTCTTGAGACATGCCATGGCCATGTCCAAACGCGACCCGACATGTGCCATGGCCATGTCCTGACTCGTCCAGCGAAGTCCTGACTCGTCCTGCGACGTCCTGACTCGTTCCATAGCCATGTCCTGACACCTGTCGACCGGCCGTCGCCCGACGCTACCGCTCGAACCACACCGACTTTCAACCACCGCCGCCAACGACCACCAACATCATTGCGCTTGACATGTTTCTAAGCATTGGTTAGCAATAGACGTGGTGCGACGTGGTGCGGCTTGGAGCGCTGTAGTGCTATGTCGTGCCATGGCCACGTCTTGACACGTACCATGGCCAAGTCCTGACACGTCCTGCAACGTACTCTGACTCGTGCCATTTCCATGCCCTGCCACATCCTGACGCGTGCCAGGGCCATGTCCGAACGCGTCCTGACACGTACCATGACCATATCCTGCCATGTCTTGCGACATCCATCCACGTACCATGGCCATGGCCTGACGTGTCATGACACGTACCATGATCATATACTGCCATGTCCTGCGGCGTCCTGAATCGTGCCATGGCCACGTCCTGACGCGTCCTGACACGTACCATGGCCACGTCCTAACGCGTCCTGACACGTACCATGGCCACGCCCTGCTATGTCCTGACGCGTCCTGCATGTGCCATGGCCATGTCCTGGCACGTCCTGCGACGTCCAGACTCGTGCCATGGCCACGCTCTGCCATTTCCTTCGATGTCCCGACTCGTGCCATGTCCACGCTCTGCCATGTCCTGCGACGTCCCGACTCGTGCCATGGCCACGCCCTGCCTTGTATCGACGCGTCGTGACACGTGCCATGGCCATGTCCTGATGCGTCCTGACACATGCCATGGTCATGTCCTAAAGCGTCCTGACACATGCCATTACCATGTCCTGACGCGTCCTGCGACGTCCTGACTCTTGCCATGACCACGCCCTGCCATGTCCTGCGACGTCATGAGTCATGCCATGGCCACGCCCTGCCATGTCCTGACGTGTCCTGACACGTGCCACTGCCATATCCTGACGGGTCCTGACACGTGCCATGGCCATGTCCTGACTCGTCCTGCAACGACCACCAACATCATTGCGCTTGACATGTTTCTAAGCATTGGTTAGCAATAGACGTGGTGCGACGTGGTGCGGCTTGGAGCGACGTAGTGCGATGTCGTGCCATGACCACGTCTTGACACGTACCATGGCCAAGTCCTGACACGTCCTGACACGTACCATGACCATACCCTGCCATGTCCGTCGCGTCCTTACACGTACCATGGCCATGGCGACACGTCCTGACACGTACCATGACCATATCCTGCCATGTCCTACGACGTCCTTACACGTACCATGGCCATAGCCTGACACGTCATGACACGTACCATGATCATATCCTGCCATGTCCTGCGACGTCCTGAATCGTGCCATGGCCACGTCCTGACGCGTCCTGACACGTACAATGGCCACGTCCTGACGCGTCCTGACACGTACCATGGCCATATCCTGCCATGTCTTGCGACGTCCTGACTCGTGCCATGACCACGCCCTGCCATGTCCTAACGCGTGCCATGGCCATGTCCTGCGACGTCCTGACTCGTGCCATGGCCTGACACGTCCTGACACGTACCATGACCATATCCTGCCATGTCCTGCGACGTCCTTACACGTACCATGGCCATGGCCTGACACGTCATGACACGTACCATGATCATATCATGCCATGTCCTGCGACGTCATGAGTCATGCCATGGCCACGCCCTGCCATGTCCGGACGTGTCCTGACACGTGCCACTGCCATGTCCTGACGCGTCCTGACACGTGCCATGGCCATGTCCTGACTCGTCCTGCAACGACCTGACTCATGCCATGCCATGTCCTACGATATCCCGACTCGTTCCATGGCCATGCCCTACCATGTTCTGCGAGGTCCCGACTCATGCCATGGCCGCGCCCTGCCATGTCCTGACGCGTCCTGACACGTGCCATGGCCATGTCCAGACTTGTCCTGACATGTGCCATGGCCATGTCCTGACTCGTCCTGTGACGTCCTGACTCGTGCCATGGTCATGTCCTGACACGTGTCCTCCGGCCGTCGCCCGACGCTACCGCTCGAACCACCCCGACTTTCCACCACCGCCGCCAACGACCACCAACATCATTGCAATTGACATGTTTCTAAGCATTGGTTAGCAATAAACGTGGTGCGACGTGGTGCGGCTTGGAGCGAAGTAGTGCGATGTCGTGCCATGGCCACGTCTTGACACGTACCATGGCCAAGTCCTGACACGTCCTGACACGTACCATGACCATACCCTGCCATGTCCTGCGCGTCCTTACACGTACCATGGCCATGGCCTCACACGTCCTGACACGTACCATGACCATATCCTGCCATGTCCTGCGACGTCCTTACACGTACCATGGCCCTGGCCTGACACGTCATGACACGTACCATGATCATATCCTGCCATGTCCTGCGACGTCCTGAATCGTGCCATGGCCACGTCCTGACGCGTCCTGACACGTACCATGGCCACGTCCTAACGCGTCCTGACACGTACCATGGCCATATCCTGCCATGTCCTGCGACGTCCTGACTCGTGCCGTGACCACGCCCTGCCACGGCCTGACGCATGCCATGGCCATGTCCTGCGACGTCCTGACTCGTGCCATGGCCACGCCCTGCCACGTCCTGACGCGTACCATGGCCATATCCTGCCATGTCCTGCGACGTCCCGACTCGTGCCATGGCCACGCCCTGCCATGTCCTGCGACGTCCCGACTCGTGCCATGGCCATGCCCTGCCATGTCCTGACGCGTCCTGACACGTGCCATGGCCATGTCCTGATGCGTCCTGAGACGTTCCATGGCCACGCCCTGCGATGTACTGCGACGTCCTGAATCATGTTATCACCACGCCCTGCCCTGTCCTGACACGTCCTGCAACGTCCAGACTCGTGCCATGCCATGTCCTGCGACATCCTGGCTCGTGCCATGGCCATGCCCTACCATGTCCTGCGACGTCCCGACTCATGCCATGGCCACGCCATGCCATGTCCTGACGCGTCTTGACACGTGCCATGGCCATGTCCTGACGCGTCCTGATACGTGCCATGGCCATGTCCTGACATGTCCTGTGAGGTCCTGACTTGTGCCATGGTCATGTGCTGAGACGTGTCCTCCGGCCGTCGCCCGACGCTGCCGCTCGAACCACCCCAAATTTCCACCACCGCCGCCAACGACCACCAACATCATTGCAATTGACATGTTTCTAAGCATTGGTTAGCAATAAACGTGGTGCGACGTGGTGCGGCGTGGAGCGAAGTAGTGCGATGTCGTGCCATGGTCACGTCTTGACACATACCATGGCCATGGCCTCACACGTCCTGACACTTACCATGACCATATCCTGCCATGTCCTGCGACGTCCTTACACGTACCACGGTCGTGGCCTGACACGTACCATGCTCATTTCCTGCCATGTCCTGCGACGTCCTGAATCGTGCCATGGCCACGTCCCGACTCGTCCTGTCACCTGCCATGGCCATGTCCTGCGACGTCTTGACTCGTGCCATGGCCACGCCCTGCCACGTCCTGACACGTACCATGGCTACGTCCTGACACGTACCATGACCATATCCTGCCATGTCTTGCGACGTCCTAACTCGTGCCATGACCACGCCCTGCCACGTCCTAACGCCTGCCATGGCCATGTCCTGCGACGTCCTGACTCGTGCCATGGCCACGCCCTGCCACGTCCTGACGCGTGCCATGGCCATGTCCGGACGCGTCCTGACACGTACCATGGCCATATCCTGCCATGTCTTGGGACGTCCTGACGCGTGCCATGGCCACGCCCGGACGCGTCCTGACACGTACCATGGCCATATCCTGCCATGTCGTGGGACGTCCTGACACGTTCCATGGCCATGTCCTGACACGTGCCATGGCCATGTCCTGACACGTCCCGCGACGTCCCAACTCGTGCCATGCCCAGGCCCTGCCATGTCCTGCGACGTCCCGACTCGTGCCATGCCCACGCCCTGCCATGTCGTGCGACATCCTGACTCGTGCCATGGCCATGCTCTGCCATGTCGTGCGACGTCCCGACTCATGCCATGGCCACGCCCTGCAATGTCCTGATGCGTCCTGACACGTGCCATGGCCATGTCCTGCGCGTCCTGACACGTGCCATGGCCATGTCCTGACTCGTCCTGTGACTTCCTGACTCGTGCCATGGTCATGTCCTAACACGTCCTGACACGTGGCATGGCCATGTCCTGACGCCTCCTGACACGTGCCAAGGCCATGTCCTGACTCGTTCTGTGACGTCCTGACTCGTGCCATGGTCATGTCTTGAAACGTGTCCTCCAGTCGTCGCCCGACGCTACCGCTTGAGCCACCCCGACTTTCCACCACCGCCTCCAACGACCACGAACATGGTGCGACGTGGTGCGGCTTGGAGCGAAGTAGTGCGATGTCGTGCCATGGCCACGTCTTGACACTTACCATGGCCAAGTCCTGACACGTCCTGACACGTACCATGACCATGCCCTGCCATGTCCTGCGCGTCCTTACACGTACCATGGCCATGGCCTCACACGTCCTGACACGTACCATGACCATATCCTGCCATGTCCTGCGACGTCCTTACACGTACCATGGCCCTGGCTTGCCACGTCATGACACGTACCATGATCATATCCTGCGACGTCCTGAATCGTGCCATGGCCACGTCCTGACCGTCCTGACACGTACCATGGCCACGTCCTAACGCGTCCTGACACGTACCATGGCCATATCCTGCCATGTCCTGCGACGTCCTGACTCATGCCGTGACCACGCCCTGCCACGGCCTGACGCGTGCCATGGCCATGTCCTGCGATGTCCTGACGTGTCCTAACTTGTGCCACTCCCACGCCCTGTCGCGTCCTGACACGTGCCATGGCCATGTCCTGACTCGTCCTGCGACGTCCCGACTCGTGCCATGGCCACGCCCTGCCATGTCCCGCGACGTCCCGACTCGTGCCATGGCCATGCCCTGCCATGTCCTGACGCGTCCTGACACTTTCCATGGCCATGTCCTGATGCATCTTGACACGTGCCATGGCCACGCCCTGCCATGTCCTGCGACGTCCCGACTCGTGCCATGGCCACGCCCTGCCATGTCCTAACACGTCTTGACACGTACCATGGCCATATCCTGCCATGTCCTGCGACGTCCTGACTCGTGCCATGGCCACGCCCTGCCATGTCCTGACGCGTCCTGACACGTGCCATGGCCATGTCCTGACACGTCCCGCGACGTCCCAACTCGTGCCATGGCCAGGCCCTGCCATGTCCTGCGACGTCCCGACTCGTGCCATGGCCACGCCCTGCCATGTCCTGCGACATCCCGACTCGTGCCATGGCCATGCTCTGCCATGTCGTGCGACGTCCCGACTCATGCCATGGCCACGCCCTGCCATGTCCTGACGTGTCCTGACACGTGCCATGGCCATGTCCTGACGAGTCCTGACACGTGCCATGGCCATGTCCTGACTCGTCCTGTGACTTCCTGACTCGTGCCATGGTCATGTCCTGACACGTCCTGACACGTGGCATGGCCGTGTCCTGACGCCTCGTGACACGTGCCACGGCCATGTCCTGACTCGTCCTGTGACGTCCTGATTCGTGCCATGGTCATGTCTTGAAACGTGTCCTCCAGTCGTCGCCCGACGCTACCGCTTGAACCACCCCAACTTTCCACCACCACCGCCAATGACCACCAACATCATTGCAATATACATGTTTCTAAGCATTGGTTAGCAATAAACGTGGTGCGACGTGGTGTGACTTGGAGCGAAGTAGTGCGATGTCGTGCCATGGCCACGTCTTGACACCTACCATGGCCATGTCCTGACACGTCTTGACACGTACCATGACCATACCCTGCCATGTCCTGCGCGTCCTTACACGTACCATGGCCATGGCCTCACACGTCCTGACACGTACCATGACCATATCCTGCCATGTCCTGTGACGTCCTTACACGTACCATGGCCCTGGCCTGCCACGTCATGACACGTACCATGATCATATCCTGCCATGTCCTGCGACGTCCTGAATCGTGCCATGGCCAAGTCCTGACCGTCCTGACACGTACCATGGCCACGTCCTAACGCGTCCTGACACGTACCATGGCCATATCCTACCATGTCCTGTGACGTCCTGACTCGTGCCGTGACCACGCCCTGCCACGGCATGACGCGTGCCATGGCCATGTCCTGCGATGCCCTGACTCGTGCCATAACCACGCCCTGCCACGTCCTGACGCGTACCATGGCCATATCCTTCCATGTCCTGCGACGTCCCGACTCGTGCCATGGCCACGCCCTGCCATGTCCCGCGATGTCCCGACTCGTGCCATGGCCATGCCCTGCCATGTCCTGACGCGTCCTGACACTTTCCATGGCCATGTCCTGATGCATCTTGACACGTGCCATGGCCACGCCCTGCCATGTCCTGCGACGTCCCGACTCGTGCCATCGCCACGCCCTGCCATGTCCTGACACGTCCTGACACGTACCATGGCATGTCCTGATGCGTCCTGACACATGCCATGGCCATGTTCTGATGCGTCCTGACACGTGCCATGGCCATGTCCTGACACGTCCTGCGACGTCCCGACTCTTGCCATGGCCACGCCCTGCCATGTCCTGCGACGTCATGAGTCCTGCCATGGCCACGCCCTGCCATGTCCGGACGTGTCGTGACACGTGCCACTGCCATGTCCTGACGCGTCCTGACACGTGCCATGGCCATGTCCTGACACGCGTCGACCGGCCGTCGCCCGACGCTACCGCTCAAACCACCCTGACTTTCCACCACCGCCGCCAACGACCATCAACACCATTGTGCTTTCCTGACGCGTCCTGACATGTGCCATGGCAATGTTCTGACTCGTCCTGCAACGTCCTGACTCGTGCCATTGCCATGCCCTGCCACGTCCTGACGCGTGCCATGGCCATGTCCGGACGCGTCCTGACACGTACCATGGCCATTTCCTGCCATGTCATGCGACGTCCTGACTCGTGCCATGGCCACGCCCTGCCATGTCCTGACGCATCCTGCACGTGCCATGGCCATGTCCTGACACGTCCTGCGACGTCCCGACTCGTGCCATGGCCACGCCGTGCCATGTCCTTCGACGTCCCGACTAGTGCCATGGCTACGCCCTGCCATGTCCTGCGACGTCCCGACTCGTGCCATGGCCACACCCTTCCATGTCCTGACGCGTCCTTACACGTGCCATGGCCATGTCCTGATGCGTCTTGACACATTCCATGGCCATGTCGTGAAGCGGCCTGACACGTGCCATGGCCATGTCCTGACGCGTCCTGCGACATCCTGACTCTTGCCATGGCCACGCCTTGCCATGTCCTGCGATGTCATGAGTCATGCCACGGCCACGCCCTGCAATGCCCTGACGTGTCCTGACACGTGCCACTGCCATATCCTGACGCGTCCTGACACGTGCCATGGCCATGTCCTGACTCGTCCTGCGACGTCCTGACTCGTGCCATGGCCATGTCCTGCCATGTCCTGACGCGTCCTGACACGTTCCATGGCCATGTCCTGAGACGTCCTGCGACGTCCCAACTCGGTGCCATGGCCAGGCCCTGCCATGTCCTGCGACGTCCCGACTCGTGCCATGGCCACGCCCTGCCATGCCTGCGACATCCCGACTCGTGCCATTGCCATGACCTGCCATATCCTCCGACGTCCCGACTCATGCCATTGCCACGCCCTGCATATCCTGACGCGTCCTGACACGTGCCATGGCCATGTCCTGACGCATCCTGACACGTGACATGGCCATGTCCTGACGCATCCTGACACGTGACATGGCCATGTCCTGACTCGTCCTGTGACGTCCTGACTCATGCCATGGTCATGTCCTGACACGTGTCCTTCGGCAGTCGCCCGTCGCTACTGCTCGAACCACCCTGACTTTCCACCACCGCCACCAACGACCACCAACATCATGGCAATTGTCATGTTTCTAAGCATTGGTTAGGAATAAACGTGGTGCGACGTGGTGCGGCTTGGAGCGAAGTAGTGCGATGTCGTTCCATGGCCACGTCTTGACACATACCATGGCCAAGTCCTAACAGGTCCTGACACGTACCATGACCATACCCTGCAATGTCCTGCGCGTCCATACACGTACCATGGCCATGGCCTCACACGTCCTGACACGTACCCTGACCATATCCTGCCATGACCTGCGACGTCCTTACACGTACCATGGCCCTGGCCTGACACGTCATGACACGTACCATGATCATATCCTGCCATGTCCTGCGACGTCCTGAATCGTGCCACAGCCACGTCCTGACACGTACCATGGCCACGTCCTAACGCGTCATGACACGTACCATGGCCATATCCTGCCATGTCCTGCGACGTCCTGACTTGTGCCGTGACCAAGCCCTGCCACGGCCTGACGCATGCCATGGCCATGTCCTGCGACGTCCTAACTCGTGCCATGGCCACGCCCTGCCACGTCCTGACGCGTACCATGGCCATGTCCTGCGACGTCCCGACTCGTGCCATGGCCACGCCCTGCCATGTCCTGCGACGTCATGAGTCATGCCACGGCCAAGCCCTGCCATGTCCTGACGTGTCCTGACACGTGCCACTTCCATATCTTGACGCGTCCTGACACGTGCCATGGCCATGTCCTGACTCGTCCTGCGACGTCCCGACTCGTGCCATGGCCATGTATTGACATGTGTCGACCGGCTTGTCGCCCCACGCTACCGCTTGAACCACCCTGACTTTCCACCACCGCCGCCAACGACTACCAACATCATTGCACTTTCCTGAAGCGTCCTGACACGTGCCATGGCCATGTCATGACTTGTCCTGCAACGTCCTGACTCGTGCCATTGCCATGCCCTGCCACGTCCTGACGCGTGTCGTGGCCATGTCCGAACGCGTCCTGACACGTACCATGGCCATTTCCTGCCATGTCATGCAACGTCCTGACTCGTGCCATGGCCATGCCCTGCCATCTCCTGACGCGTCCTGCACGTGCCATGGCCATGTCCTGACACGTCCTGCGACGTCCCGACTCGTGCCATGGCCACGCCCTGCCATGTCCTTCGACGTCCCGACTCGTGCCATGGCCACGTCCTGACGCGTCCTGACACGTACCATGGCCATATCCTGCCATGTCTTGCGACGTCCTGACTCGTGCCATGACCACGCCCTGCCACATCCTTACGTGTGCCATGGCCATGTCCTGCGACGTCCTGACTCGTGCCATGGCCACGCCCTGCCACGTCCTGACACGTACCATGGCCACGTCCCGACGCGTCCTGACACGTACCATGGCCACGTCTCTGACGTGTCCTGACACGTGCCACTGCCATATCCTGACGCGTCGTGACACGTGCCATGGCCATGTCCTGACTCGTCTTGCGACGTCCTGACTCGAGCTATGGCCATGTCCTGCCATGTCCTGACGCGTCCTGACACGTGCCATGGCCATGTCCTGAGACGTCCCGCGACGTCCCAACTCGGTGCCATGGCCAGGCCCTGCCATGTCCTGCGACGTCCCGACTCGTGCCATGGCCACACCCTGCCATGCCTGCGACATCCCGACTCGTGCCATTGCAATGACCTGCCATGTCCTCCGATGTCCCGACTCATGCCATTGCCACGCCCTGCTATGTCTTGACGCGTCCTGACACATGCCATGGCCATGTCCTGACACATCCTGACACTTGCAATGGCCATGTCCTGACTCGTCCTGTGACGTCCTGACTCGTGCCATGGTCATGTCCTGACACGTGTCCATCAGCAGTCGCCCGACGCTACTGCTCGAACCACTCTGACTTTCCCCACCGCCGCCAACAGCCACCAACATCATGGCAATTGTCATGTTTCTAAGCATTGGTTAGGAATAAACGTGGTGCGACGTGGTGCGGGTTGGAGCGAAGTAGTGCGACGTCGTGCCATGGCCACGTCTTGACACATACCATGGCCAAGTCCTAACACGTCGTTCAACGTACCATGACTCGTGCCATTGCCATGTCCTGCGCGTCCTTACACGTACCATGGCCATGGCCTCACACGTCCTGACACGTACCCTGATCATATCCTGCCATGTCCTGCGACGTCCTTACACGTACCATGGCCCTGGCCTGACACGTCATGACACGTACCATGATCATATCCTGCCATGTCCTGCGACGTCCTGAAACGTGCCATAGCCACGTCCTGACACGTACCATGGCCACGTCCTAATGCGTCCTAACACGTACCATGGCCATATCCTGCCATGTCCGGCGACGTCCAGACTCGTGCCGTGACCACGCCCTGCCACAGCCTGACGCATGCCATGGCCATGTCCTGCGACGCCCTAACTCGTGCCATGGCCACGCCCTGCCACGTCCTGACGCATACCATGGCCATATCCTGCCATGTCCTGCGACGTCTCGACTCGTGCCATGGCCACGCCCTGCCATGTTTTGCGACGTCATGAGTCATGCCATGGCCACGCCCTGCCATGTCCTGACGTGTCCTGACACGTGCCACTGCCATATCTTGACGCGTCCTGACACGTGCCATGGCCATGTCCTGACTCGTCCTGCGACGTCCCGACTCGTGCCATGGCCATGTACTGACACGTGTCGACCGGCTTGTCGCTCGACGCTACCGCTTGAACCACCCTGACTTTCCACCACCGCCGCCAAAGACTACCAACATCATTGCACTTTCATGAAGCGTCCTGACACGTGCCATGGCCATATCCTGCCATGTCTTTCGACGTTCTGACTCGTGCCATGACCACGCCCTTCCATGTCCTGACGCGTGCCGTGGCCATGTCCGAACGCGTCCTGACACGTACCATGGCCATTTCCTGCCATGGCCATGTCCTGACGCGTGCCATGGCCATGCCCTGCCATGTCCTGACGCGTCCTGACACGTGCCATGGCCATGTCTTGACATGTCCTGCGAGGTCACGACTCGTGCCATGGCCACGCCCTGCCATGTCCTGCGATGTCCCAACTCGTGCCATGGCCACGCCCTGCCATGTCCGGACGTGTCCTGACACGTGCCACTGCCATGTCCTGACGCGTCCAGACACGTGCCATGGAAATGTCCTGACTCGTCCTGCGACGTCCTGACTCGTGCCATGACCACGCCCTGCCACGTCCTAACGCATGCCATGGCCATGTCCTGCGACGTCCTGACTCGTGCCATGGCCACGCCCTGCCACGTCCTGACACGTACCATGGCCACGTCCCGACGCGTCCTGACACGTACCATGGCCATATCCTGCCATGTCTTGCGACGTCCTGACTCGTGCCATGACCACGCCCTGCCACGTCCTGACGCCTGCCATGGCCATGTCCTGCGACGTCCTGACTCGTGCCATGGCCATGCCCTGCCACGTCCTGACGCGTGCCATGGCCATGTCCGGACGCGTCCTGACACGTACCATGGCCATATCCTGCCATGTCCTGCGACGTCCTGACTCGTGCCATGGCCACGCCCTGCCATGTCCTGACGCGTCATGACACGTGCCATGGCCATGTCCTGACACGTCCTGCGACGTCCCGACACGTACCATGACCATACCCTGCCATGTCCTGCGCGTCCTTTCACGTAGCACGGCCAAGTCCTGGCATGTCCTGCCATGTCCTGCGACGTCCCGACTCGTGCCATGGCCACGCCCTGCCATGCCTGAGACATCCCGACTCGTGCCATGGCCATGCCCTGCCATGTCCTGCGACGTCCCGACTCATGCCATTGCCACGCCCTGCCATGTCCTGACGCGTCCTGACACGTGCCATGGCCATGTCCTGACGCGTCCTGACACGTGCCATGGCCATGTCCTGACTCGTCCTGTGACGTCCTGACTCGTGCCATGGTCATGTCCTGACACGTGTCCTCCGGCCGTCGCCCGACGCTACCGCTCGAACCACCCTGACTTTCCACCACCGCCGCCAACGACCACCAACATCATTGCAATTGACATGTTTCTAAGCATTGGTTAGCAATAAACGTGGTGCGACGTGGTGCGGCTTGGAGCGAAGTAGTGCGATGTCGTGCCATGGCCACGTCTTGACACATACCATGGCCAAGTCCTAACACATCCTGACACGTACCATGACCATACCCTGCCATGTCCTGCGCGTCCTTACACGTACCATGGCCATGGCCTCACACGTCCTGACACATACCATGACCATATCCTGCCATGTCCAGTGACGTCCTTACACGTACCATGGCCCTGGCCTGACGTGTCATGACACGTACCATGATCATATACTGCCATGTCCTGCGACGTCCTGAATCGTGCCATGGCCACGTCCTGACGCGTTCTGACACGTACCATGGCCACGTCCTAACGCGTCCTAACACGTACCATGGCCATATCCTGCCATGTCCTGCGACGTCCTGACTCGTGCCGTGACCACGCCCTGCCACGTCCTGACGCGTGCCATGGCCATGTCTTGCGACGTCCTGACTCGTGCCATGGCCACGCCCTGACGCGTACCATGGCCATATCCTGCCATGTCCTGCGACGTCCCGACTCATGCCATGGCCACGCCCTGCCATGTCCTGACGCGTCCTGACACGTGCCATGGCCATGTCCTGACGCGTCCTAACACGTGCCATGGCCATGTCCTGACTCGTCCAGTGACATCATGACTCGTGCCATGGTCATGTCCTGACACGTGTCCTCCGGCCCTCGCCCGACGCTACCGCTCGAACCACCCTGACTTTCCACCACCGCCGCCAACGACCACCAACATCATTGCAATTGACATGTTTCTAAGCATTAATTAGCAATAAACGTGGTGCGACGTGGTGCGGCTTGGAGCGAAGTAGAGCGATGTCATGCCATGGCCACATCTTGACACATACAATGGCCAAGTCCTAACATGTCCTGACACGTATCATGTCCATACCCTCCCATGTCCTGCGCGTCCTTACACGTACCATGGCTATGGCCTCACACGTCCTGACACGTACCATGACCATATCCTGCCATGTCCAGCGACATCCTTACACGTACCATGGCCCTGGCCTGACACGTCATGACACGTACCATGATCATATCCTGCCATGTCCTGCGACGTCCTGAATCATGCTATGGCCACGTCCTGACACGTACCTTGGCCACGCCCTGCCATGTCCTGATGCATCCTGCACGTGCCATGGCCATGTCCTGACACGTCCTGCGACGTCCCGACTCGTGCCATGGCCACGCCCTGCCATGTCCTTCGACGTCCCGACTCGTGCCATGGCCACGCCCTGCCATGTCCTGCGACGTCCCGAATCGTGCCATGGCCACGCCCTTCCATGTCCTGACGCATCATGACACGTGCCATGGCCATGTCCTGACACGTCCTACGACGTCCCGACACGTACCATGACCAGACCCTACCATGTCCTGCGCATCCTTACACGTTCCATGGCCAAGTCCTGGCATGTCCTGCCATGTCCTGCGACGTCCCGACTCGTGCCATGGCCACGCCCTGCCATGCCTGCGACATCCCGACTCGTGCCATGGCCATGCCCTGCCATGTCCTGCGACGTCCCGACTCATGCCATTGCCACGCCTTGCCTTGTCCTAACGCGTCCTAACACGTGCCATGGCCATGTCCTGACGCGTCCTGACACGTGCCATGGCCATGTCCTGACTCGTCCTGTGACGTCTTCACTCGTGCCATGGTCATGTCCTGACACGTGTTCTCCGCCCGTCGCCCGATGCTACCGCTCGAACCACCCTGACTTTCCACCACCGTCGCCAACGACCACCAACATCATTGCAATTGACATGTTTCTAAGCATTGGTTAGGAATAAACGTGGTGCGACGTGGTGCGGCTTGGAGCTAAGTAGTGCGATGTCGTGCCATGGCCACATCTTGACACATACCATGGCCAAGTCCTAACACGTCCTGACACGTACCATGACCATACCCTGCCATGTCTTGCGCGTCCTTACACGTACCATTGCCATGGCCTCACACGTCCTAACACGTACCATGACCATATCTTGCCATGTCCAGCGACGTCCTTACACGTACCATGGCCATGTCGTGAAGCGTCCTGACACGTGCCATGGCCATGTCCTGACGCGTCCTGCGACGTCCTGACTCATGCCATGGCCACGCCCTGCCGCGTCATGACACGTACCATGGCCACGTCCTGACGCGTCCTGACACGTACCATGGCCATATCCTGCCATGTCTTGCGACGTCCTGACTCGTGCCATGACCACGCCATGCCACGTCCTAACGCATGCCATGGCCATGTCCTGCGACGTCCTAACTCGTGCCATGGCCACGCCCTGCCACGTCCTGACACGTACCATGGCCGCGTCCTGATGCGTCCTGACACGTACCATGGCCATATCCTGCCATGTCTTTCGATGTCCTGACGCGTCCTGACGCGTGCCATGGCCATGTCCTACGACGTCCTGACTCATGCCATGGCCATGCCCTGCCACGTCCTGACGCATGCCATGGCCATGTCCGGACGCGTCCTGACACGTACCATGGTCATATCCTGCCATGTCCTGCGACGTCCTGACTCGTGCCATGGTCATGCCCTGCCATGTCCTGACACGTGCCATGGGCCATGTCCTGACACGTCCCGCGACGTCCCAACTCGTGCCATGGCCACGCCCTGCCATGTCCTGCGACGTCCGACTCGTGCAATGGCCACGCCCTGCCATGTCCTGCGACGTCCCGACTCATGCCATGGCCACGCCCTGCCATGTCCTGACGCGTCCCGACACGTGCCATGGCCACGCCCTGCCATGTCCTTACGCGTCCTGACACATGCCATGGCATGTCTTGATTCGTCCTGACACGTACCATGGCTGTGTACTGACGCGTCCTGCGACGTCCTGACTCGTGCCATGGCCATGCCCAGCCATGTCCTGACGCGTGCCATGGCCATGTCCTGACACGTCCTGACACGTACCATGGCCATATCCTACCATGTCCTGTGACGTCCTGACTCGTGCCATGGCCACGCCCTGCCAAGTCCTGACGCGTATTGACACGTGCCATGGCCATGTCCTGACACGTCCCGCGACGTCCAAACTCGAGCCATGGCCACTCCCTGCCATGTCCTGCGACGTCCCGACTCGTGCAATGGCCACGCCATGCCATGTCCTGCGACGTCCCGACTCATGCCATGGCCACGCCCTGCCATGTCTTGACGCGTCCTGACGCCCTGCCATGTCCTGCGCGCCCTGCCATGTCCTGACGCGTCCTGACACATGCCAAGGCCACGCCCTGCAATATCCTGCGATGTCCCGACTCGTGCCATGGCCACGCCCTGCCATGTCCTGATGCGTCCTCACACATGCCATGGCAAGTCCTGATTCGTCCTGGCACGTGCCATGGCCGTGTCCTGACGCGTCGCGCGATGTCATGACTCTTGCCATGGCCACGCCCTGCCATGTCCTGCGACATCACGAGTCATGCCATGGCCACGCCCTGCCATGTCCTGATGTGTCCCGACACGTGCCACTCCCATGTCCTGACGTGTCCTGACACGTGCCATGGCCATGTCCTGACGCGTCCTGCGACATCCTGACTCTTGCCATGGCCACGCCCTTCCATGTCCTGCGACATCATGAGTCATGCCATTGCCACGCCCTGCCATGTCCTGACGTGTCCTGACACGTGCCACTGCCATGACCGAATGCGACCTGACACGTGCCATGGCCATGTCTTGACTCGTCCTACGACGTCCTGACTCGTCCTGCGACGTCCTGACTCGTTCCATAGCCATCTCCTGACACCTGCCGACCGGCCGTCGCCCGACGCTACCGCTCGAACAACCCCGACTTTCAACCACCGCCGCCAACGACCACCAACATCATTGCGCTTGACATGTTTCTAAGCATTGGTTAGCAATAGACGTGGTGCGACGTGGTACGGCTTGGAGCAATGTAGTGCGATGTCGTGCCATGGCCACGTCTTGACACGTACCATGGCCAAGTCCTGACACGTCCTGACACGTACTATGACCATACCATGCCATGTCCTGCGCGTCCTTACACGTACCATGGCCATGGCCTGACACGTCCTGACACGTAACATGACCATATCCTGCCATGTCTTGCGACGTCCATCCACGTACCGTGGCCATGGCCTGACGTGTCATGACACGTACAATGATCATATACTGCCATGTCCTGCGACGTCCTGAATCGTGCCATGGCCACGTCCTGACGCGTCCTGACACGTACCATGGCCACGTCCTAACGCGTCCTGACACGTACCATGGCCATATCCTGCCATGTCCTGCGACGTCCTGACTCGTGCCATGACCACGCCCTGCCACGTCCTGACGCTTGCCATGGCCATGTCCTGCGACGTCCTGACCTGGCCATGGCCACGCCCTGCCACGTCCTGATGCGTACTATGGACATATCCTGCCATGTCCTGCGACGTCCCTACTCGTGCCATAGCCACACCTTGCCATGTCCCTCGACGTCCTGACTCATGCCATGGCCATGTCGTGCCATGTCCTGACGCGTCCTGACGCGTGCCATGGCCGTGTCCTGATGCGACCTGACACGTGCCATGGCCATGTCATGCTGCGTGCTGACACGTGCCATGGCAATGTCCTGACTCGTCCTGCGACGTCCTGAGTCTTGCCATGTCCTGACGCGTCCTGACACATCCAGACTCGTGCCATCGCCACGCCCTGCCATGTCCTGACACGTACCATGGCATGGACGTGTCGTGACACGTGCCACTGCCATGTCCTGACGCGTCCTGACACGTGCCATGGCCATGTTCTGACACGCGTCGATCGCCCGACGCCACCGCTCAAACCACCCTGACTTTCCACCACCGCCGCCAACGACCACCAACATCATTGCGCTTTCCTGACGCGTCCTGATGCGTCCTGAAACGTGCCATGGCCATGTCCTGACTCGTCCTGCAACGTCCTGACTCGTGCCATTGCCATGCCTTGCCACGTCCTGACGCGTAACATGGCCATGTTCGGACACGTCCTGACACGTACCATGGCCATTTCCTGCCATGTCATGCGACGTCCTGACTCATGCCATGGCCATGCTCTGCCATGTCCTGACGCATCCTGCACGTGCCATGGCCATGTCGTGACACGTCCTGCGACGTCCCGACTCGTGCCATGGCCACGCCCTGCCATGTCCTTCGACGTCCCGACTCGTGCCATGGCCACGCCCTACAATGTCCTACGACGTCCCGACTCGTTCCATGGCCACGCCCTGCCATGTCTTGACGTGTCCTGACACATGCCACTGCCATATCCTGACGCGTCCTGACACGTGCCATGGCCATGTCCTGACTCGTCCTGCGACGTCCTGACTCGTGCCATGGCCATGTCCTGCCATGTGTTGCGACGTCCTAACTCGGGCCATGACCACGCCCTGCCGCGTCCTGACGCCTGCAATGGCCATGCCCTGCGACGTCCTGACTCGTGCCATGGCCACGCCCTGCCACGTCCTAACGCGTGCCATGGCCATGTCCGGACGCGTCCTGCGACGTCCCGACCCGTGCCATGGCCACGCCCTGCCATGTCCTTCGACGTCCCGACTCGTGCCAAGGCTACGCCCTGCCATGTCCTGCGACGTCCCGACTCGTGCCATGGCCACGCCCTGCCATGTCCTGACGCATCTTGACACCTGCGATGGCCACGTCATGATGCTTCCTGACACATGCCATGGTCATGTCCTGAAGCGACCAGACACGTGCCATGGCCATGTCCTGACGCGTCCTGCGACGTCCAGACTCTTGCCATGGCCACGCCCTGCCATGTCCTGCGACGTCATGAGTCATGCCATGGCCACACCCTGCCATGTCTTGGCGTGTCCTGACACATGCCACTGCCATATCCTGACGCGTCCTGACACGTGCCATGGCTATGTCCTGACTCGTCCTGTGACGTCCTGACTCGTGCCATGTCCATGTCTTGCCATGTGTTGCAATGTCCTGACACGTGCCATGGCCATGTCCTGACTCGTCCTGCGACGTCCTGACTCGTGCCATGGCCATGTCCTGCCATGTGTTGCGACGTCCTAACTCGGGCCATGACCACGCCCTGCCGCGTCCTGACGCCTGCAATGGCCATGCCCTGCGACGTCCTGACTCGTGCCATGGCCACGCCCTGCCACGTCCTAACGCGTGTCATGGCCATGTCCGGACGCGTCCTGCGACGTCCCGACCCGTGCCATGGCCACGCCCTGCCATGTCCTTCGACGTCCCGACTCGTGCCAAGGCTACGCCCTGCCATGTCCTGCGACGTCCCGACTCGTGCCATGGCCACGCCCTGCCATGTCCTGACGCATCTTGACACCTGCGATGGCCACGTCATGATGCTTCCTGACACATGCCATGGTCATGTCCTGAAGCGACCAGACACGTGCCATGGCCATGTCCTGACGCGTCCTGCGACGTCCAGACTCTTGCCATGGCCACGCCCTGCCATGTCCTGCGACGTCATGAGTCATGCCATGGCCACACCCTGCCATGTCTTGGCGTGTCCTGACACATGCCACTGCCATATCCTGACGCGTCCTGACACGTGCCATGGCTATGTCCTGACTCGTCCTGTGACGTCCTGACTCGTGCCATGTCCATGTCTTGCCATGTGTTGCAATGTCCTGACTCGTGCCATGACCACGCCCTGCCGCGTCTTGACGCCTGCAATGGCCATGTCCTACGACGTCCTGACTCGTGCCATGGCCACTCCCTGCCACGTCCTGACGCGTGCCATGGCGATGTCCGGACGCGTCCTGACACGTACCATGGCCATATCCTGCCATGTCCTGCGACGTCCTGACTCGTGCCATGGCCACGCCCTGCCATGTCCTGACGCGTCCTGACACGTGCCATGGCCATGTCCTGACACGTCCTGCGACGTCGCAACTCGTGCCATTGCCAGGCCCTGCCATGTCCTGCGATGTCCCGACTCGTGCCATGGCCACGCCCTGCCATGTCCTGCGACATCCCGACTCGTGCCATGGCACGCCCTGCCATGTCCTGACGCGTCCTGACACGTGCCAAGGCCATGTCCTGAGGCGTCCTGACACGTGCCATGGCCATGTCCAGACTCGTCCTGTGACGTCCTGACTCGTGCCATGGTCATGTCCTGACACGTGTCCTCCGGCCGTCGCTCGGCGCTACCGCTCGAACAATGTCGTGCCATGGCCACGTCTTGACACGTACCATGGCCTAGTCCTGACACGTACAATGACCATACCCTGCCATGTCCTGCGCGTCCTTACACGTTCCATGGCCATGGCCTCACACGTCCTGACACGTACCATGACCATATCCTGCCATGTGCTGCGACGTCCTTACACGTACCATGGCCCTGGCCTGACATGTCATGACACGTACCATGATCATATCCTGCCATGTCCTGCGACGTCCTGAATCGTGCCATGGGCATGTCCTGACGCGTCCTGACACGTACCAAGGCCACGTCCTAACGCGTCCTGACACGTACCATGGCCATATAATGCCATGTCCTGCGATGTCCTGACTCGTGCCGTGACCACGCCCTACCACGACCTGACGCGTGCCATGGCCATGTCCTGTGACTTCCTGACTCGTGCCATGGCCACGCCCTGCCAGGTCCTGACGCGTACCATGGCCATATCGTTCCATGTCCTGCGACGTCCCGACTCGTGCAATGGCCATGCCCTGCCATGTCCCGCGACGTCCCGACTCGTGCCATCGCCACGCCCTGCCATGTCCTGACATGTCCTGACACGTACCATGGCATGTCCTGATGCGTCCTGACACATACCATGGCCATGTCATGCTGCGTGCTGACACGTGCCATGGCTATGTCCTGACGCGTCCTGCGACGTCCTGAGTCTTGCCATGTCCTGATGCGTCCTGAGACAACCTGACTCTTGCCATGGCCACGCCCTGCCATGTCCTGCGATGTCATGAGTCCTGCCATGGCCACGCCCTACCATGTCCGGACGTGTCGTGACACATGCCACAGCCATGTCCTGACGCGTCCTGACACGTGCCATGGCCATGTTCTGACACGCGTCGATCGCCCGACGCCACCGCTCAAACCATCCTAACTTTCCACCACCGCCGCCAACGACCACCAACATCATTGCGCTTTCCTGACGCGTCCTGATGCGTCCTGAAACGTGCCATGGCCATGTCCTGACTCGTCCTGCAACGTCCTGACTCGTGCCATTGCCATGCCTTGCCACGTCCTGACGCGTACCATGGCCATGTCCGGACACTTCCTGACACGTACCATGGCCATTTCCTGCCATGTCATGCGACGTCCTTACTCATGCCATGGCCATGCCCTGCCATGTCCTGACGCATCCTGCACATGCCATGGCCATGTCCTGACATGTCCTGCGACGTCCCGACTCGTGCCATGGCCACGCCCTGCCATGTCCTTCGACGTCCCGACTCGTGCCATGGCCACGCCCTGCAATGTCCTATGACGTCCCGACACGTTCCATAGCCACGCCTTTCCATGTCCTGACGCGTCCTGACACGTGCCATGGCTATGTTCTGTTGCGTCTTGACACATGCCATGGCCATGTCCTGATGCGTCTTGACACATGCCATGGCCATGTCCTGAAGCGTCCTGACACGTGCCATGGCCATGTCCTGACGCGTCCTGCGACGTCCTGACTCTTGCCATGCCCACGCCCTGCCATGTCCTGCGACGTCATGAGTCATGCCATGGCCACGCCCTGCCATGTCCTGACGTGTCCTGACACGTGCTACTGCCATATCCTGACGCATCCTGACACGTGCCATGGCAATGTCCTGACTCGTCCTGCGACGTCCTGACTCGTGCCATGGCCATGTCCTGACACGTGTCGACCGCCTCTCGACCGACGCTACCGCTTGAACCACCCTAAATTTCCACCACCGCCGCCAACGACCACCAACATCATTGCGCTTTCCTAACGCGTCCTGACACGTGCCATGGCCATATCCTGACTCGTCCTGCAACGTCCTGACTCGTGCCATTGCCATGCCCTGCCACGTCTTGACGAGTGCCATGGCCATGTACGGACGCGTCCTGACACGTACCATGGCCATTTCCTGCCATGTAATGCGACGTCCTGACTCGTGCCATGGCCATGCCCTGCCATCTCCTGACGCGTCCTGCACGTGCCATGGCCTTGTCCTGACACGTCCTGCAACGTCCCGACTCGTGCCATGGCCACGCCCTGCCATGTCGTTCGACGTCCCGACTCGTGCCATGGCCACGTCCTGACGCGTGCTGACACGTACCATGGCCATATCCTGCCATGTCTTGCGACGTCCTGACTCGTGCCATGAACACGCCCTGCCAGGTCACTACGTGTGCCATGGCCATGTCCTGCGACGTCCTGACTCGTGCCATGGCCACGCCCTGCCACGTCCTGACACGTACCATGGCCACGTCCCGACGCATCCTGACACGTACCATGGCCATATCCTGCCATGTCTTGCGACGTCCTGACTCGTGCCATGACCACATCCTGACGCCTGCCATGGCCATGTCCTGCGACGTCCTGACTCGTGCCATGGACACGCCCTGCCATTTCCTGACGCGTCCTGACACGTGCCATGGCCATGTCCTGACACGTCCCGCGACGTCCCAACTCGTGCCATGGCCAGGCCCTGCCATGTCCTGCGATGTCCCGACTCGTGCCATGGCCAGGCCCTGCCATGTCTTGACGCGTCCTTACACGTGCCATGGCCATGTCCTGACGCGTCCGTGCACGTGCCATGCCCATGTCCTGACTCGTCCTGTGACGTCCTGACTCGTGCCATGGTCATGTCCTGACACGTGTCCTTCGGCCGTCGCTCGACGCTACCGCTCGAACCATCCCGACTTTCCACCACCGCCGCCAACGACCACCAACATCATTGCAGTTGACATGTTTTTAAGCATTGGTTAGCAATAAATGTGGTGCAATGTGGTGCGGCATGGAGCGAAGTAGTGCGATGTCGTGCCATGGCCACGTCTTGACACGTACCATGGCCATGGCCTCACACGTCCTGAAACATACCATGACCATATCCTGCCATGTCCTGCGACGTCCTTACACGTACCATGGCCCTGGCCTGACATGTCATGACACGTACCATGATTATATCCTGCCATGTCCTGTGACGTCCTGAATCATGCCATGGCCACGTCCTGACGCATCCTGACACCTGCCATGGCCATGTCCTGCGACGTCCTGACTCGTGCCATGGCCACGCCCTGCCACGTCCTGACACGTACCATGGCCACGTTCTGAAGCATCCTGACACGTACCATGGCCATATCCTGCCATGTCTTGCGACGTCCTGACTCGTGCCATGACCATGCCCTACCACGTCCTGACGACTGCCATGGCCATGTCCTGCGACGTCCTGACTCGTGCCATGGCCACGCCCTGCCACGTCCTGACGCGTGCCATGGCCATGTACGGACGCGTACTGACATGTACCATGGCCATATCCTGCCATGTCCTGCGACGTCCTGACTCGTGCCATGGCCACGCACTGACATGTCCTGACTCGTCCTGCAACGTCCTAACTCGTGCCATTGCCATGCCTTGCCACGTCCTGACGCGTGCCTTGGCCATGTCCGGACGCGTCCTGACACATACCATGGCCACGGCCATGGCCAAGCCCTGCCATGTCCTGATGCATCCTGCACATGCCATGGCCATGTCCTGACACGTCCTGCGACGTTCCGACTCGTGCCATGGCCTCGCCCTGCCATGTCCTTCAACATCCCGACTCGTGTCATGGCCACGCCCTGCCATGTCCTACGACGTCCCGAATCGTGCCATGGCCACGCCCTTCCATGTCCTGACGCGTCCTGACACGTGCCATGGCCATGTCCTGATGCGTCTTGACACATGCCATGGCCATGTCCTGAAACATCCTGACACGTGCCATGGCCATGTCCTAACGCGTCCTGCGGCGTCCTGACTCTAGCCATGGCCACGCCCTGCCATGTCCTGACGTGTCCTGACACGTGCCACTGCCATATACTGACGCGTCCTGACACGTGCCATGGCCAAGTCCTGACTCGTCCTGCGACGTCCTGACTCGTGCCATGGCCATGTCCTGACATGTGTCGATCGGCCTGTCGACCGACGCTACCGCTTGAACCACCCTGACTTTCCACCACCGCCGCGAACGACCACCAACTTCATTGCGCTTTCCTAACGCGTCCTGACACGTGCCATGGCCATATCCTGACTCGTCCTGCAACGCTCTGACTCGTGCCATTGCCATGCCCTGCCACATCCTGACGCGTGCCAGGGCCATGTCCGGACGCGTCCTGACACGTACCATGGCCATTTCCTGCCATGTAATGCGACGTCCTGACTCGTGCCATGGCCATGCCCTGCCATCTCCTGACGCGTCCTGCACGTGCCATGGCCATGTCCTGACACGTCCTGCGACGTCCCGACTCGTGCCATGGCCACGCCCTGCCATGTCCTGCGATGTCATGAGTCATGCCATGGCCACGCCCTGCCATGTCCTGACGTGTCCTGACACGTGCCACTGCCATGTCCTGGCACGTCCTGACACGTGCCATGGCCTTGTCCTGACGCGTCCTGCAACGTCCTGACTCTTGCCATGGCCACGCCCTGCCATGTCCTGCGACGTCATGAGTCATGCCATGGCCACGCCCTGCCATGTCCTGACGTGTCCTGACACGTGGCACTGCCATGTCCTGAAGCGTCCTGACACGTGCCATGGCCATGTCCTGACTCGTCCTGCGACGTCCTGACTCATGCCATGGCCATGTCCTAACACGTGTCCTCTGGCCGACGCCCGACGCTACTGCTCGAAACACCCCGACTTTCCACCACCGCCGCCAATGACTACCAACATCATTGCGCTTGACATGTTTCTAAGCATTGTTAGCAATAGACATGGTGCGATGTGGTGCGGCTTGGAGCGACGTAGTGCGATGTCGTGCCATGACCACGTCTTGACACGTACCATGGCCAAGTCATGACACATACCATGACCATACCCTGCCATGTCCGTCGCGTCCTTACACGTACCATGGCCATGGCCAGACACGTCCTGACACGAACCATGACCATATCCTGCCATGTCATACGACGTCTTTACACGTACCATAGCCATGGCCTGACACGTCATGACACGTACCATGATTATATCCTGCCATGTCCTGCGACGTCCTGACGCTTACCATGGCCATGTCCCGTGACGTCCTGACTCGTGCCTTGGCCACGCCCTGCCACGTCCTGACGCGTCCTTACACGTACCAAGGCCATGGCCTGACACGTCCTGACACGTACCATGACCATATCCTGCCATGTCGTGCGACGTCCTTATACGTACCATGGGCATGGCCGTACACGTCAAGACACGTACAATGATCATATCCTGCCATGTCCTGCGACGTCGTGAGTCATGCCATGGCCACGCCCTGCCATGTGCTGACGTGTCCTAACACGTGCCACTGCCTTGTCCTGACGCGTCCTGACACGTGCCATGGCCATGTCCTGACTCGTCCTGCAACGTCCTGACTTGTGCCATGGCCATGCCCTGCCACGTCCTAACGCGTGCCATGGCCATGTCCAAACGCGTCCTGACACGTACCATGGCCATTTCCTGCCATGTCATGCGACGTCCTGACTCGTGCCATGGCCACGCCCTGCCATGTCCTGACGCGTCCTGCATGTGCCATGGCCATGTCCTGGCACGTCCTACGACGTCCCGACTCGGGCCATGGCCACGCCCTGCCATGTCCTTCGACGTCCCGGCTCGTTCCATGGCAAAGCCCTTCCATGTCCTGCGACGTCCCGACTCGTGCCATGGCCACGCCCTGCCATGTCCTTCGACGTCCCGACTCGTGCCATGTCCATGCTCTGCCATGTCCTGCGACGTCCCGACTCGTGCCATGGCCACGCCCTGCCTTGTATCGACGCGTTGTGACACGTGCCATGGCCATGTCCTGATGCGTCCTGACACATGCCATGGCCATGTCCTGAAGCATCCTGACACGTGCCATGACCAAGTCCTGACGCGTCCTGCGATGTCCTGACTCTTGCCATGACCACGCCCTGCCATGTCTTGTGACGTCATGAGTCATGTCATGGCCACGCCCTGCCATGTCCTGACGTGTCCTGACACGTGCCACTGCCATATCCTGACGGGTCCTGACACGTGCCATGGCCATGTCCCGGCTCGTCTTGCAACGACCACCAACATCATTGCGCTTGACATGTTTCTAAGCATTGGTTAGCAATAGACGTGGTGCGACGTGGTGCGGCTTGGAGCGACGTAGTGCGATGTCGTGCCATGACCACATCTTGACACGTACCATGGCCAAGTCCTGACAGGTCCTGACACGTACCATGACCATACCCTGCCATGTCCGTCGCGTCCTTACACGTACCATGGCCATGGCGACACGTCCTGACACGTGCCATGACCATATCCTGCCATGTCCTACGACGTCCTTACACGTACCATGGCCATAGCCTGACACGTCATGAAACGTACCATGATCATATCCTGCCATGTCCTGTGACGTCCTGAATTGTGCCATGGCCACGTCTTGACGCGTCCTGACACGAAAATGGCCACGTCCTGACGCGTCCTAACACGTACCATGGCCATATCCTGCCATGTCTTGCAACGTCCTGACTCGTGCCATGACCTCGCCCTGCCACGTCCTAACGTGTGCCATGGCCATGTCCTGCGACGTCCTGACTCGTGCCATGGCCTGACACGTCCTGACACGTACCATGACCATATCCTGCCATGTTCTGTGACGTCCTTACACGTACCATGGCCATGGACTGACACGTCATGACACGTACCATGATCATATCATGCCATGTCCTGCGACGTCATGAGTCATGCCTTGGCCACACCCTGCCATGTCCGGACGTGTCCTGACACGTGCCACTGCCATGTCCTGACGCGTCCTGACGCGTGCCATAGCCATGTCCTGACTCGTCCTCCAACGTCCTGACTCGCGCCATGCCATGTCCTGAGACATCCCGACTCGTGCCATGGCCATGCTCTACCATGTCCTGCGACGTTTCGACTCATGCCATGGCCACGCCCTGCCATGTCCTGACGCGTCCTGACACGTGCCATGGCCATGTCCTGACGCGTCCTGACACGTGCCATGGCCATGTCCTGATTTGTTCTGTGACGTCCTGACTCGGGCGATGGTCATGTCCTGACACTTCCTGACTCGTGCCATGCCCACGCCCTGCCACGTCCTGACGCGTGCCATGGCCATGTCCGGACGCGTCCTGACACGTACCATGGCCATATCCTGCCATGTCCTGTGACGTCCTGACTCGTGCCATGGCCACGCTCTGCCATGTCGTGACGCGTCCAGACACGTGCCATGGCCATGTCCTGACACGTCCCGCGACGTCCTTACTCGTGCCATGGCCAGGCCCTGCCATGTCCTGCGATGTCCCGACTCGTGCCAATGTCACGCCCTGCCATGTCCTGCGACATCCCGACTCGTGCCATGGCCATGCCCTGCCATGTCCTGCGACATCCCGACTCATGCCACGGCCACGCCCTGCCATGTCCTGACGCGTCCTGACACGTGCCATGGCCATGTCCTGAGGCGTCCTGACACGTGCCATGGCCATGTCCAGACTCGTCCTGTGACGTCCTGACTCGTGCCATGGTCTTGTCCTGACACGTGTCCTCCGGACGTCGCCCGACGCTACCGCTCGAACCATCCCGAATTTCAACCACCGCCTCCAACGACCACCAACATCATAGCAATTGACATGTTTCTAAGCATTGGTTAGCAATAAACGTGGTGCAACGTGGTGCGGCTTGGAGCGAAGTGGTGCGATGTCGTGCCATGGCCACGTCTTTACAAGTACCATGGCCTAGTCCTGACACGTACAATGACCATACCCTGCCATGTCCTGCGCGTCCTTACACGTACCATGGCCATGGCCTCACACGTCCTGACACGTACCATGACCATATCCTGCCATGTCTTGCGACGTCCTTACACGTACCATGGCCCTGGCCTGACACGTCATGAAACGTACCATGATCATATCCTGCCATGTCTTGCGACGTCCTGAATCGTGCCATGGCCATGTCCTGACGCGTCCTGACACGTACCATGGCCACGTCCTAACGCGTCCTGACACGTACCATGGCCATATAATGCCATGTCCTGCGGCGTCCTGACTCGTGCCATGACCACGCCCTGCCACGGCCTGACGCGTTCCATGTCCATGTCCTGTGACGTCCTGACTCGTTCCATGGCCACGCCCTGCCACGTCCTGACGCGTACCATGGCCATATCCTGCCATGTCCTGGGACGTCCCGACTCGTGCAATGGCCATGTCCTGCCATGTCCCGCGACGTCCCTACTCGTGCCATCGCCATGCCCTGCCATGTCCTGACACGTACCATGGCATGTCCTTATGCGTCCTGACACATGCCATGGCCATGTCATGCTGCGTGCTGACACGTGCCATGGCCATGTCCTGACGCGTCCTGCAACGTCCTGACTCTTGCCATGGTCGCGCCCTGCCATGTCCTGCGACGTTATGAGTCCTGCCATGGCCACGCCCTGCTATGTCCGGACGTGTCGTGACACGTGCCATTGCCATGTCCTGACGCGTCCTGACACGTGCCATGGCCATGTCCTGACACGCGTCGACCGGCCGTCTCCCGACGCTACCGCTCAAACCATCCTGACTTTCCACCACTGCCCCTAACGACCACCAATATCATTGGGCTTTCCTGACGCGTCCTGACATGTGCCATGGCCATATCCTGACTCCTTCCTGCAACATCCTGACTCGTGCCATTGCCATGCCCTGCCACGTCCTGACGCGTGCCATGGCCATGTCCGGACGCGTCCTGACACGTACCATGGCCATTTCCTGCCATATCATGCGACGTCCTGACTCGTGCCATGGCCACGCCCTGCCATGTCCTGACGCATCTTGCACGTGCCATGGCCATGTCCTGACACGTCCTGTGACGTCCCGACTCGTGCCATGGCCACGCCTTGCCATGTCCTTCGACGTCCTGACTCGTGCCATGGCCATGCCCTGCCATGTCCTACGACGTCCCGAATCGTGCCATGGCCACGCCCTTCCATGTCCTGACGCGTCCTGACACGTGCCATGGCCATGTCCTAATGCGTCTTGATACATGCCATGGCCATGTCCTGAAGCGTCCTGACACGTGCCATGGCCATGTCCTGACGCGTCCTGCGACGTCCTGACTCTTGCCATGGCCACGCCCTGCCATGTATTGCGACATCATGAGTCATGCCATGGCCACGCCCTGCCATGTCCTGATGTGTCCTGACACGTGCCACTGCCATATACTGACGCGTCCTGACACGTGCCATGGCCAAGTCCTGACTCGTCCTGCGATGTCCTGACTCGTGCCATGGCCATCTCCTAACACGTGTCGACCGGCATGTCGACCGACGCTACCGCTTGAACCACCCTGACTTTCCACCACCGCCGCCAACGACCACCAACATCATTGCGCTTTCCAAACGCGTGCTGAAACTTGCCATGGCCATATCCTGACTCGTCCTGCAACATCCTGACTCGTTCCATTGCCATGCCCTGCCACGTCTTGACGCGTGCCATGGCCATGTCCGAACGCGTCCTGACACGTACCATGGCCATTTCCTGCCATGTAATGCGACGTCCTGACTCGTGCCATGGCCATGCCCTGCCATCTCGTGACGCGTCCTGCATGTGCCATGGCCATGTCCTGACACGTCCTGCGACGTCCCGACTCGTGCCATGGCCACGCCCTGCCATGTCCTGACGCGTACCATGGTCATATCCTCCCATGTCCTGCGACGTCCCTACTCGTGCCATGGCCACGCCCTGCCATGTCCTGACGCGTCCTGACACGTGCCATGGACATGTCCTGATGCGTCCTGACACGTGCCATGACCACGCCCTTGCCATGTCCTGACACGTCATGACACATACCATGGCATGTCCTGATGCGTCCTAACACATGCCACGACCATGTCCTGATGCATCCTGACACGTGCCATGGCCATGTCCTGACTCGTCCTGCGACATCCTGAATCTTGCCATGGCCACGCCCTGCCATGTCCTGTGACGTCACGAGTCCTGCCATGGCCACGCCCTGCCTTGTCCGGGCGTGTCCTGACACGTGCCACTGCCATGTCCTGACGCGTCATTGCACGTGCCATGGCCATGTCCTGACACGCGTCGACCGGCCGTCGCCCGACGCTACCGCTCCAACCACCCTGACTTTCCACCACCGCCGCCAACAACCACCAACATCATTGCGCTTTCCTGACGCGTCCTGACATGTGCCATGGCCATGTCATGACTCGTCTTGCAACGTCCTGACTCGTGCCATTGCCATGCCCTGCCACGTCCTGACGCGTGCAATGGCCATGTTCGGACTCGTCCTAACACGTACCATGGCCATTTCCTGCCATGTCATGTGACGTCCTGACTCGTACCATGGCCACGCCCTACCATGTCCTGACACATCCTGCACGTGCCATGGCAATGTCCTCACACGTCCTGCGACGTCCCGACCCGTGCCATGGCCACGCCCTGCCATGTCCTGCGACGTCCTGAATCGTGCCATGGCCACGTCCTGACGCGTCCTGACACGTACCATGGCCACGTCCTAACGCGTCCTGACACGTACCATGGCCATATCCTACCATGTACTGCGACGTCCTAACTCGTGCTGTGACCACGCCTTGCCACGTCTTGACGCGTGCCATGGCCATGTCCTGCGACGTCCTAACTCGTGCCATGCCGCGCCCTGCCACGTCCTGACGCGTACCATGGCCATATCCTCCCATGTCCTGCGACGTACCGACTCGTGCCATGGCCACGCCCTGCCATGTCCTGCGACGTCCCGACTCGTGTAGTGGCCATGCCCTGCCATGTCCAGACGCGTCCTGACACGTGCCATGGCCATGTCCTGATGCGTCTTGACACGTGCCATGACCACTCCCTGCCATGTCCTGCGACATCTTGACTCGTGCCATCGCCACGCCTTGCCATGTCCTGACACGTCCTGTCACGTACCATGGCATGTCCTGATGCGTCCTTACACATGCCATGGCCATATCCTGATGCATCCTGACACGTGCCATTGCCATGTCCTGACTCGTCCTGCGACGTCCTGACTCTTGCCATGGCCACGCCTTGCCATGTCCTGCGACGTCACGAGTCCTGCCATGGCCACGCCCTGCCTTGTCCGGACGTGTCCTGACACGTGCCACTGCCATGTCCTGACGTGTCCTGACACGTGCCATGGCCATGTCCTGACACGCGTCGACCGGCCGTCGCCCGACGCTACCGCTTCAACCACCCCGACTTTCCTCCACCGCCGCCAACGACCACCAACATCATTGCGCTTTCCTAACGCGTCCTGACACGAACCATGGCCATGTCCTGACTCGTCGTGCAACGTCCTGACTCGTGCCATTGCCATGCCCTGCCACGTCCTGACGCGTGCCATGGCCATGTCCGGACGCTTCCTAACACGTACTATGGCCATTTCCTGCCATGTCATGCGACGTCCTGACTCGTGCCATGGCCACGCCCTACCATGTCCTGACGCATCCTGCACGTGCCTTGGCAATTTCCTGACACGTCCTGCGATGTCCCGACCCGTGCCATGGCCACGCCCTGCCATGTCCTGCGACGTCCCGACTCGTGCCATGGCCACGCCCTGCCATGTGCTGACGCGTCCTGACACCTGCCATGGCCATGTCCTGATGCTTCCTGACACATGCCATGGCCATGTCCTGAAGCGTCCTGACACGTGCCATGGCCATGTCCTGACGCGTCCTGCGACGTCCTGACTCTTGCCATGTCCACGCCCTGCCATGTCCTGCGACGTCATGAGTCATGCCATGGCCACGCCTTGCCATGTCTTGACGTGTCCTGACACATGCCACTGCCATATCCTGACGCGTCCTGACACGTGCCATGGCCATGTCCTGACTCGTCCTGCGACGTCCTGAATCGTGCCATGGCCATGTCCTGCCATGTGTTGCGACGTACTAACTCGTGCCATGACCACGCCCTGCCACGTCGTGACGCCTGCAATGGCCATGCCCTGCGACGTCCTGACTCGTGCCATGGCCATGCCCTGCCACGTGCTGACGCATGCCATGGCCATGTCCGGACGCGTCCTGACACGTACCATGGCCATATCCTGCCATGTCCTGCGATGTCCTGACTCGTGCCATGGCTACGCCCTGCCATGTTCTGACGCGTCCTGACACGTGCCATGTCCATGTCCTGACACGTCCCGCGACGTCCCAACTCGTGCCATGGCCAGGCCCTGCCATGTCCTGCGACGTCCCGACTCGTGCCATGGCCACGCCCTGCCACGTCCTGCGATATCCCGACTCGTGCCATGGCCATGCCCTGCCATGTCCTGCGACATCCCGACTCATGCCATGGCCACGCCCTGCCATGTCCTGACACGTCCTGACACGTGCCATGGCCTTGTCCTGAGGCGTCCTGACACGTGCCATGGCCATGTCCTGACTCGTCCTGTGACGTCCTGACTCGTGCCATGGTCATATCCTGACACGTGTCCTCCGGCCGCCGCCCGACGCTACCGCTCGAACCACCCCGAATTTCCACCACCGCCTCCAACGACCACCAACATGATAGCAATTGACATGTTTCTTAGCATTGCTTAGCAATAAACCTGGTGCAACGTGGTGCGGCTTGGAGCGAAGTAGTGCGATGTCGTGCCATGGCCACGTCTTGACACGTACCATGGCCTAGTCCTGACACGTACAATGACCATACCCTGCCATGTTCTGCGCGTCCTTACACGTACCATGTCCATGGCCTCACACGTCCTGACACGTACCATGACCATATCCTGCCATGTCCTACGACGTCCTTACACGTACCATGGCCCTGGCCTGACACGTCAAGACACGTACCATGATCATATCCTGCCATGTCTTACGACGTCCTGAATCGTGCCATGGCCATGTCCTGACGCGTCCTGACACGTACCATGGCCACGTCCTAACGCGTCCTGACACGTACCATGGCCATATAATGCCATGTCCTGCGACGTCCTGACTCGTGCCGTGACCACGCCCTGCCACGTCCTGACGCGTACCATGGCCATATCCTGCCATGTCCTGCGACGTCCCGACTCGTGCAATGGCCATGCCCTGCCATGTCCCGCGACGTCCCGACTCGTGCCATCGCCATGCCCTACCATGTCCTGACACGTACCATGGCATGTCCTGATGCGTCCTGACACATGCCATGGCCATGTCCTGACGCTTCCTGCGACGTCCTGACTCTTGCCATGGCCACGCCCTGCCATGTCCTGCGACGTCATGAGTCATGCCATGGCCACACGTGCCATTGCCATGACCTGATGCGTCCTGACACGTGCCATGGCCATGTCCTGACACGCGTCGACCGGCCGTCGCCCGACGCTACCGCTCAAACCACCCTGACTTTCCACCACCCCCGCCAACGACCACCAATATCATTGCGCTTTCCTGACGCATCCTGACATGTGCCATGGCCATGTCCTGACTCCATCCTGCAACGTCCTGACTCGTGGCATTGCCATGCCCTGCCACGTCCTGAAGTGTACCATGGCCATGTCCGGACGCGTCCTGACACGTACCATGGCCATTTTCAGCCATGTCATGCCACGTCCTGACTCGTGCCATGGCTACGCCCTGCCATGTAACGACGCATCTTGCACGTGCCATGGCCATGTCCTGACACGTCCTGCGACGTCCCGACTCGTGCCATGGCAACGCCCTGCCATGTCCTTCGACGTCCCGACTCGTGCCATGGCCACGCCCTGCCATGTCCTACGACGTCCCGAATCGTGCCATGGCCACGCCCTTCCATGTCCGGACGCGTTCTGACACGTGCCATGGCCATGTCCTGATGCATCTTGACACATGCCATGGCCATGTCCTGAAGCGTCCTGACACATGCCATGGCCATGTCCTGACGCGTCCTGCGACGTCCTGACTCTTGCCATGGCCACGCCCTACCATGTCCTGCGACGTCATTAGTCATGCCATGGCCACGCCCTGCCATGTCCTGACGTGTCCTGACACGCGCCACTGCCATATACTGACGCGTCCTGACACGTGCCATGGCCAAGTCCTGACTCGTCCTGCGACGTCCTGACTCGTGCCATGGCCATGTCCTAACACGTGTCGACCGGCCTGTCGACCGACGCTACCGCTTGAACCACCCTGACTTTCCACCACCGCCGCTAACGACCACCAACATCATTGCGCTTTCCTAACGCGTCCTGACACGTGCCATGGCCATATCCTGACTCGTCCTGCAACGTCCTGACTCGTGCCATTGCCATGCCCTGCCATGTCCTGACGCGTGCCATGGCCATGTCCGGACGCGTCCCGACATGTACCATGGCCATTTCCTGCCATGTAATGCGACGTCCTGACTCGTGCCATGGCCATGCCCTGCCATCTCGTGACGCGTCCTGCACGTGCCATGGCCATGTCCTGACACGTCCTACGACGTCCCGACTCGTGCCATGGCCACGCCCTGCCAAGTCCTGACGCGTACCATGGCCATATCCTCCCATGTCCTGCGACGTCCCTACTCATGCCATGGCCACGCCCTGCCATGTCCTACGACGTCGCGACTCGTGCCATGGCCATGCCCTGCCATGTCCTGACGCGTCCTGACACGTGCTATGACCACACCCTGCCATATCCTGCGACGTCTCGACTCGTGCCATCGCCACGCCTTGCCATGTCCTGACACGTCATGACACATACCATGGCATGTCCTGATGCGTCCTGACACATGCCATGGCCATGTCCTGATGCGTCCTGACACGTGCCATGGCCATGTCTTGACTGGTCCTGTGACGTCCTGACTCTTGCCATGGCCACGCCCTGCCATGTCCTATGACGTCACGAGTCCTGCCATGGCCACGCCCAGCCTTGTCCGAACGTGTCCTTACACGTGCCACTGCCATGTCCTGACGCGTCCTGACACGTGCCATGGCCATGTCCTGACACGCGTCGACCGGCCGTCGCCCGATGCTACCGCTCCAACCACCCTGACTTTCCACCACCGCCGCCAACGACCACCAACATCATCGCTTTCCTGACGCGTCCTGACACGTGCAACGTAGTGCGGCTTGGAGCGAAGTAGTGCGATGTCGTGCCATGGCCACGTCTTGACACGTACCATGGCCTAGTCCTGACACGTACAATGACCATACCCTGCCATGTCCTGCGCGTCCATACACGTACCATGGCCATGGCCTCACACGTCCTGACACGCACCATGACCATATCCTGACATGTCCTGCGACGTCCTTACACGTACCATGGCCCTGGCCTGACACGTCATGACACGTACCATGATCATATCCTGCCATGTCCTGCGACGTCCTGAATCGTGCCATGGCCACATCCTGACGCGTCCTGACACGTACCATGGCCACGTCCTAACGCGTCCTGACACGCACCATGGCCATATAATGCCATGTCCTGTGACGTCCTGACTCGTGCCGTGACCACGCCCTGCCACGGCCTGACGCGTGCCATGGCCATGTCCTGCGACGTCCTGACTCGTGCCGTGGCCACGCCCTGCCACGTCCTGACGCGTACCATGGCCATATCCTGCCATGTCCTGCGACGTCCCGACTCGTGCAATGGCCACGCCCTGCCATGTCCCGCGACGTCCCGACTCGTGCCATGGCAATGCCCTGCCATGTCCTGACACGTCATGACACCTGCCATGGCCATGTCCTGATGCATCCTGACACGTGCCATGGCCACGCCCTGCCATGTACTGCGACGTCCCGACTCGTGCCATCGCCACGCCTTGCCATGTCCTGACACGTACCATGGCATGTCCTGATGCATCCTGACACATGCCATGGCCATGTCATGATGCGTGCTGACACGTGCCATGGCCATGTCCTGACGCGTCCTGCGACGTCCTAACTCTTGCCATGGCCACGCCCTGCCATGTCCGCAACGTCATGAGTGCTGCCATGGCCACGCCCTGCCATGTCCGAACGTGTCGTGACACGTGCCATTGTCATGTCCTCACACGTGCCATGGCCATGTCCTGACACGCGTCGACCGGCCGTCGCCCGACACTACCGCTCAAACCACCCTGACTTTCCACCACCGCCGCCAACGACTACCAATATCATTGCGCTTTCCTGACGCGTCCTGACATGTGCCATGGCCATGTCCTAACTCCTCCCTGCAACATCCTGACTCGTGCCATTGCCATGCCATGCCACGTCCTGACGCGTGCCATGGCCATGTCCGAACGCGTCCTGACACGTACCATGGCCATTTCCTGCCATGTCATGCGACGTCCTGACTCGTGCCATGGCCACGCCTTGCCATGTCCTGACGCATCCTGCACATGCCATGGCCATGTCCTGACACGTCCTGCGACGTCCCGACTCGTGCCATGGCCACGCCCTGCCATGTCTTTCGACGTCCCGACTCGTGCCATGGCAACGCCCTGCCATGTCCTACAACGTCCCAAATCGTGCCATGGCCACGCCCTTCCATGTCCTGACGCGTCCTGACACGTGCCATGGCCACGCCCTGCCACGTCCTGACGCGTACCATGGCCACGCCCTGCCACGCCCTGCCACGCCCTACCATGTCCTGACACATCCTGCACGTGCCATGGCAATGTCCTGACACGTCCTGCGACGTCCTGACCCGTGCCATGGCCACACCCTGCCATGTCCTTCGACGTCCCGACTCGTGCCATGGCCATGCCCTGCCATGTCCTGCGACGTCTCGACTCGTGCCATGGCCACGCCTTGCCATGTCCTGACGCGTCCTGACACCTGCCATGGCCATGTCATGATGCGTCCTGACACATGCCATAGCCATGTCCTGAAGCGTCCTGACACGTGCCATGGCCATGTCCTGACGCGTCCTGCAACGTCCTGACACTTGCCATGGCCACGCCCTGCCATGTCCTGCGACGTCATGAGTCAGGCCATGGCCACGCCCTGCCATGTCTTGACGTGTCTTGACACGTGCCACTGCCATATCCTGACGCGTCCTGACACTTGCCATGGCCATGTCCTGACTCGTCCTGCGACGTCATGACTGTGCCATGGCCATGTCCTGCCATCTCTTGCGACGTCCTGACTCGTGCCATGACCACGCCCTGCCACGTCCTCACGCCTGCAATGGCCATGTCCTGTGACTTCCATACTCGTGCCATGGCCACGCCCTGCCACGTCCTGACGCATGCCATGGCCATGTCCGGACGCGTCCTAACACGTACCATGGCCATATCCTGCCATGTCCCGCGACGTCCCGACTCGTGCCATGGCCACGCCTTGCCATGTCCTGCGACATCCCGACTCGTGCCATGGCCATGCCCTGCCATGTCCTGCGACGTCCAGACTCATGCCATGGCCACGCCCTGCCATGTCCTAACGCGTCCTGACACGTGCCATGGCCATGTCCTGACGCGTCCTGACACGTGCCATGGCCATGTCCGGACTCGTCCTGTGACGTCCTGACTCGTGCCATGGTCATGTCCTGACACGTGTCCTCCGGCCGTCGCCCTACGCTACCGCTCGAACCACCCCTACTTTCCACCACCGCCTCCAACGACCACCAACATCATTGCAATTGACATGTTTCTAAGCATTGGTTAGCAATAAACGTGGTGCAACGTGGTGCGGCTTGGAGCGAAGTAGTGCGATGTCGTGCCATGGCCACGTCTTGACACGTACCATGGCCTAGTCCTGACACGTACAATGACCATACCCTGCCATGTCCTGCGCGTCCTTACACGTACCATGGCCATGGCCTCACACGTCCTGACACGTACCATGACCATATCCTGACATGTCCTGCGACGTCCTTACACGTACCATGGCCCTGGCCTGACACGTCATGACACGTACCATGATCATATCCTGCCATGTCCTGCGACGTCCTGAATCGTGCCATGGCCACGTCCTGACGCGTCCTGACACGTACAATGGCCACGTCCTAACGCGTCCTGACACGCACCATGGCCATATAAAGCCATGTCCTACGACGTCCTGGCTCGTGCCGTGACCACACCCTGCCACGGCCAGACGCGTGCCATGGCCATGTCCTGCGACGTCCTGACTCGTGCCATGGCCATGCCCTGCCACGTCCTGACGGGTACCATGGCCATATCCTTCCATGTCCTGCGACGTCCCGACTCGTGCAATGGCCACGCCATGCCATGTCCCGCGACGTCCCGACTCGTGCCATGGCAATGCCCTACCATGTCCTAACACGTCATGAGACGTGCCATGGCCATGTCTTGATGCGTCCTGACACGTGCCATGGCCACGCCCTGCCATGTACTGCGACGTCCCAACTCGTGCCATCGCCACGCCCTACCATGTCCTGACACGTACCATGGCATGTCCTGATGCGTCCTGACACATGCCGTGGCCATGTCATGATGCGTGCTCACACGTGCCATGGCCATGTCCTGACGCGTCCTGCGACGTCCTGACTCTTGCCATGGCCGCGCCCTGCCATGTCTTACGACGTCATATGTCCTGCCATGGCCACGCCCTGCCATGTCCGGACGTGTCGTGCCATGTGCCATTGCCATATCCTGACGCGTCCTGACACGTGCCATGGCCATGTCTTGACACGCGTCGACCGGCCGTCGCCCGACGCTACCGCTCAAACCACCCTGACTTTCCACCACCGCCGCCAACGACCACCAATATCATTGCGCTTTCCTGACGCGTCCTGACATGTGCCATGGCCATGTCCTGACTCCTTCCTGCAACGTCCTAACTCGTGCCATTGCCATGCCCTGCCACGTCCTGACGCGTGCCATGGCCATGTCCGGACGCGTCCTGACACGTACCATGGCCATTTCCTGCCATGTCATGCGACGTCCTGACTCGTGCCATGGCCACGCTCTACCATGTCCTGACGCATCCTGCACGTGCCATGGCCATGTCCTCACACGTCCTGCGACGTCCCGACTCGTGCCATGACCTCGCCCTGCCATGTCCTACGACGTCCCGAATCGTGCCATGGCCACGCCCTTCTATGTCCTGACGCGTCCTGACACGTGCCATGGCCACGCCCTGCCAAGTCCTGACGCGTACCATGGCCATATCCTACCATGTCCTGCAACGTCCCGACTCGTGCAATGGCCACGCCCTGCCATGTCCCGCAACGTCCCGACTCGTGCCATGGCAATGCCCTGCCATGTCCTGACACGTCATGACACGTGCCATGGCCATGTCCTGATGCGTCCTGACACGTGCCATGGCCACGCCCTGCCATGTACTGCGACGTCCCAACTCGTGCCATCGCCACGCCCTACCATGTCCTGACCCGTCCTGACACGTACCATGGCATGTCCTGATGCGTGCTGACACATGCCATGGCCATGTCATGATGCGTGCTGACACGTGCCATGGCCATGTCCCGACGCGTCCTGCGACGTCCTAACTCTTGCCATGGTCGCGCCCTGCCATGTCGTGCGACGTCATGACTCCTGCCATGGCCACGCCCTGCCATGTCCGGACGTGCGTGACACGTGCCATGGCCATGTCCGGACACGCGTCGACCGGCCGTCGCCCGACGCTACCGCTCAAACCACCCTGACTTTCCACCACCGTCACCAACGACCACCTATATCATCGCGCTTTCCTGACGCGTCCTGATATGTGCCATGGCCATGTCCTGACTCCTTCCTGCAACGTCCTGACTCGTGCCATTGCCATGCCCTGCCACGTCCTGACGCGTGCCATGGCCATGTCCGGACGAATCCTGACACGTACCATGGCCATTTCCTGCCATGTCATGCGACGTCCTGACTCGTGCCATGGCCACGCCCTGCCATGTCCTGACGCATCCTGCACGTGCCATGGCCATGTCCTGACACGTCCTGCGACGTCCCGACTCGTGCCATGGCCACGCCCTGCCATGTCCTTCGACGTCTCGACTCGTGCCATGTCCACGCCCTGCCATGTCCTACGACGTCCCGAATCGTGCCATGGCCACGCCCTTCCATGTCCTGACACGTGCCATGCCCATGTCCTGATGCGTCCTGACACATGCCTTGGCCATGTCCTGAAGCGTCCTAACTCGTGCCATGGCCATGTCCTGACGCGTCCTGCGACGTCCTGACTCTTGCAATGGCCACGCCCTGCCATGTTCTGCGACGTCATGAGTCATGCCATGGCCACGCCCTGCCATGTCCTGACGTGTCCTGACACGTGCCTCTTCCATATACTGACGCGTCCTGACACGTGCCATGGCCAAGTCCTGACTCGTCCTGCGACGTCCTGACTCGTGCCATGGCCATGTCCTGACACGTGTCGACCGGCCTGTCGACCGACGCTACCCCTTGAACCACCCTGACTTTCCACCACCGTCGCCAAAGACCACCAACATCATTGCGCTTTCCTAACGCGTCCTGACACGTGCCATGGCCATATCCTGACTCGTCCTGCAACGTCCTGACTCGTGCCATTGCCATGCCCTGCCACGTCCTGACGCGTGCCATGGCCATGTCCGGACGCGTCCTGACACGTACCATGGCCATTTCCTGTGCCATGGCCATGTCCTGACTCCTTCCTGCAACGTCCTGACTCGTGCCATTGCCAAGCCCTGCCACGTCCTAAAGCGTGCCATGGCCATGTCCGGACGCGTCCTGACACGTACCATGGCCATTTCCTGCCATGTCATGCGACGTCCTGACTCAAGCCATGGCCACGCCCTGCCATGTCCTGACACGTCCTGCGACGTCCCGACTCGTGCCCTGGCCACGCCCTGCCATGTCTTTCGACGTCCCGACTCGTGCCATGGCCACGCCCTTCCATGTCATGACGCGTCCTGACACGTGCCATGGCCATGTCCTGATGCGTCTTGACACATGCCATGGCCATGTCCTGTAGCGTCCTGACACGTGCCATGGCCATGTCCTGACGCGTCCTGCGACGTCCTGACTCTTGCCATGGCCACGCCCTGCCATGTCCTGCGATGTCATGAGTCATGCCATGGCCACGCCTGCCATGTCCTGATGTGTCCTGACACGTGCCACTGACGTGCCATGGCCACGTCCTGACTCGTCCTGTGACTTCCTGACTCGTGCCATGGTCATGTCCTAACATGTGTCCTCCGGCTATCGCCTGACGCTACCGCTCGAACCACCCCGACTTTCCTCCACCGCCGCCAACGACCACCAACATCATTGCAATTGATATGTTTCTAAGCATAGGTTAGCAATAAACGTGGTGCGACGTGGTGCGGCTTGGATCGAAGTAGTGCGATGTCGTGCCATGGCCACGTCTTGACACGTACCATGGCCAAGTCCTAACACGTCCTGACACGTACCATGAGCATACCCTGCCATGTCCTGCGCGTCCTTACACGTACCATGGCCATGGCCTCACACGTCCTGACACGTACCATGACCATATCCTGCCATGTCCTGCGACGTCCTTACACGTACCATGGCCCTGGCCTGACACGTCATGACACGTACCATGATCATATCCTGCCATGTCCTGAGACATCCTGAATCGTGCCATGGCCACGTCCTGACGCGTCCTAACACGTAACATGGCGACGTCCTAACGCGTCCTGACACGTACCATGGCCATGTTCTGACACATCCTGACACGTACCATGACCATATCCTGCCATGTCCTGCGACGTCCTGAAACGTACCATGGCCATGGCCTGACACATAATGACACGTAGCATGACCATATCTTGGCTGCGACGTCCTGACTCGTGCCATGGCCACGCCTTGCGATGTCCTGACACGTGCCATGGCCATGTCCTGACACGTCCCGCGACGTCCCAACTCGTGCCATGGCCAGGCCCAGCATGTCCTGCGACGTCTCGACTCGTGCCATGGCCACGCCCTGCCATGTCCTGCGACATCCCGACTCGTGCCATGGCCATGCTATGCCATGTCCTGCGACGTCCCGACTCATGCCATGGCCACGCCCTGCCATGTCCTGACGCGTCATGACACGTGCCATGTCCATGTCCTGACGCGTCCTGACACGTGCACTGGCCATGTCCTGACTCGTCCTGTGACTTCCTGACTCGTGCCATGGTCATGTCCTGACACGTGTCCTCCGGCTGTCGCCCGACGCTACCGCTCGAACAACCCCGACTTTCCACCACCGCCGCCAATGACCACCAACATCATTGCAATTGACATGTTTCTAAGCATAGGTTAGCAATAAACGTGGTGCGACGTGGTGCGGCCTGGAGCGAAGTAGTGCGATGTCGTGCCATGGCCACGTCTTGACACGTACCATGGCCAAGTTATGACACGTCCTGACACGTACCATGACCATACCCTGCCATGTCCTGCGCGTCCTTACACGTACCTTGGCCATATCCTGACTCGTCCTGCAATGTCCTAACTCGTGCCATTGCCATGGCCTGCCACGTCCTGACGCATGCCATGGCCATGTCCGGACGAGTCCTGACACGTACCATGGCCATTTCCTGCCATGTAATGCGACGTCCTAACTCGTGCCATGACCATGCCCTGCCATCTCATGACGCGTCCTGCACGTGCCATGGCCATGTCCTGACACGTCCTGCGACGTCCCGACTCGTGCTATGGCCACGGCCTGCCATGTCCTTCGACGTCCCGACTCTTGCCATGGCCACGTCCTGACGCATCCTGACGCGTACCATGGCCACGTCCTAACGCGTCCTGACACGTACCATGGCCATATCCTGCCATGTCCTGCGACGTCCTTACTCGTGCCATGACCACGCCCTGCCACGTCCTTACGTGTGGCATGGCCATGTCCTACGACATCCCGACTCGTGCCATGGCCACGCCTTGCCATGTCCTGCGACATCCCGACTCGTGCCATGGCCATGCCCTGCCATGTCCTCCGACGTCCCGACTCGTGCCATGGCCACGCCCTGCCATGTCCTGACGCGTCCTGACACAAGCCATGGCCATGTCCTGACGCGTCCTAACATGTGCCATGGCCATGTCCTGACGCGTCCTGTGACGTCCTGACTCGTGCCATGGTCATGTCCTGACACGTGTCCTCCCGCCGTCGCCTGATGCTACCGCTCGAACCACCCCGACTTTCCACCACCTCCTCCAACGACCACCAACATCATTGCAATTGACATGTTTCTAAGCATAGGTTAGCAATAAACATGGTGCGACGTGGTGCGGCCTGGAGCGAAGTAGTGCGATGTCTTGCCATGGCCACGTCTTGACACGTCCCATGGCCATGTCCTGATGCGTCTTGACACATGCCATGGCCATGTCCTAAAGCGTCCTGACACGTGCCATGGCCATGTCCTGACGCGTCTTGCGACGTCCTGACTCTTGCCATGGCCACGCCCTGCCATGTCCTGCGACGTCATGAGTCATGCCATGGCCACGCCTGCCATGTCATGACGTGTCCCGATACGTGCCGCTGACGTGCCATGGCCACGTTATGACTCGTCCTGTGACTTCCTAACTCGTGCCATGGTCATGTCCTGACACGTGTCCTCCGGCTGTCGCCCGACGCTACCGCTCGAACCACCCCGACTTTCCACCACCGCCGCCAACGACCACCAACATCATTGCAATTGAGATGTTTCTAAGCATAGGTTAGCAATAAACGTGGTGCGACGTGGTGCGGCTTGGAGCGAAGTAGTGCGATGTCGTGCCATGGCCACGTCTTGACACGTACCATGGCCAAGTCCTGACACTTACCATGACCATACCCTGCCATGTCCTGCGCATCCTTACACGTACCATGGCCATGGCCTCAAACGTCATGACACGTACCATGACCATATCCTGCCATGTCCTGCGACGTCCTAACACATACCATGGCCCTAGCCTGACACCTGATGACACAAACCATGATCATATCCTGCCATGTCCTGCGACGTCCTGAATCGTGCCATGGCCACGTCCTGACGCGTCCTAACACGTACCATTGCCTCGTCCTAACGCGTCCTGACACGTACCATGGCCATATCCTGCCATGTCCTGCGACGTCCTAACTCGTGCTGTGACCACGCCCTGCCACGTCCTGACGTGTGCCGTGGCCATGTCCTGCAACGTCCTGACTCGTGCCATGGCCGAGCCCTGCCACGTCCTGACGCGTACCATGGCCATATCCTGCCATGTCCTGCGACGTCCCGACTCATGCCATGGCCACGCCCTGCCATGTCCTGCGACGTCCCGACTCGTGCCATGGCCATGCTCTGCCATGTCCTGACGCATCCTGACACGTGCCATGGCCATTTCCTGATGCGTCCTGACACGTGCCATGACTACGCCCTGCCATGTCCTGCGACGTCCCGACTCGTGCCATCGCCATGCCCTGCAATGTCCTGAAACGTCCTGACACATACCATGGCATGTCCTGATGCGTCCTGACACATGCCATGGCCATGTCCTGATGCGTCCTGACACGTGCCACTACCATATCCAGACGCGTCCTGACACGTGTCATGGCCATGTCCTGACTCGTCCTGCGACATCCTGACTCGTGCCATGGCCATGTCCTGACACGTGTCTACCGGCCGTCGCCCGATGCTACTGCTCGAACCACCCCGACTTTCCACCACCGCCGCCAACGACCACCAACATCATTGCGCTTCACATGTTTCTAAGCATTGGTTAGAATTAGACGTAGTGCGACGTGGTGCGGCTTCGAGCGACGTACTGCGATGTCGTGCCATGTTCACGTCCTGATACACCCCATGGCCAAGTCCTTACACGTCCTGACACGTACATGACCATATCCTGCCATGTCCTGCGACGTCCTATCACGTACCATGGCCATGGTCTGACACATCCTGACACGTATCATGACCATATCCTGCCATGTCCTGCGACGTCTTGACACTTACCATGGCCATGGCCTGACACATCATGACACGTAGCATGACCATATCTTGCCTGCGACGTCCTGACTCGTGCCATGGCCACGCCTTGTGATGTCCTGACGCGTCCTGACACGTGCCATGGCCATGTCCTGACACGTCCCGCGACGTCCCAACTCGTGCCATGGCCTGGCCCAGCATGTCCTGTGACGTCCCGACACATGTCATGGCCACGCCCTGCCATGTCATGTGACATCCCGACTCGTGCCATGGCCATGCTCTGTCATGTCCTGCGACGTCCCGACTCATGCCATGGCCACGCCCTGCCATGTCCTGACGCGTCCTGACACGTGCCATGGCCATGTCCTGACGCGTCCTGACACGTGCCATGGCCATGTCCTGACTCGTCCTGTGACTTCCTGACTCGTGCCTGACACGTGTCCTCCGGCTGTTGCCCGACGCTACCGCTCGAACAACCCCGACTTTCCACCACCGCCGCCAATGACCACAAACATCATTGCAATTGACATGTTTCTAAGCATAGGATAGCAATAAACGTGGTGCGACGTGGTGCGGCTTGGAGCGAAGTAGTGCGATTTCGTGCCATGGCCACGTCTTGACACGTACCATGGCCAAGTCCTGACACGTCCTGACACGTACCATGACCATACCCTGCAATGTCCTGCGCGTCCTTACACGTACCATGGCCATGGCCTCACATGTCCTGACACGTACCATGACCATATCCTGCCATGTCCTACTACGTCCTTACACGTACCATGGCCCTGGCCTGACACGTCATGACACGTACAATGATCATATCCTGCCATGTCCTGCGACATCCTGAATCGTGCCATTGCCATGCCCTGCCACGTCCTGACGCGTGCCATGGCAATGTCCGGACGCGTCCTAACATGTACCATGGCCATTTCCTGCCATGTCCTGCGACGTCCTAACTCGTCCCGTGACCACGCCCTGCCACGTCCTGATGTCTGCCATGGCCATGTCCTGCGACGTCCTGACTCGTGCCATGGCCGCGCCCAGCCACATCCTGATGCGTACCATGGCCATATCCTGCCATGTCCTGCGACGTCCCGACCCGTGCCATGGCCACACCCTGCCATGTCCTGTGACGTCCCGACTCGTGCCATGGCCATGCCCTGCCATGTCCTGACGCGTCGTGACACGTGCCATGGCCATGTCCTGATGCGTCTTGACACGTGCCATGGCTACGCCATGCCATGTCCTGCGACGTCCCGACTCGTGCCATCGCCACGCCCTGCCATGTCCTCACACATCCTGACACGTACCATGGCATGTCCTGATACGTCCTGACACATGCCTTGGCCATGTCCTGATGCGTCCTGACACGTGCCATGGCCACGCCCTGCCATGTCCTACGATGTCATGAGTCATGCCATGGCCATGGTCTGCCATGTCCTGACGTGTCCTGACACGTGCCACTGCAATATTCAGACGCGTCCTGACACGTGTCATGACCATGTCCTGACTCGTCCTGCGACGTCCTGACTCGTGCCATGGCCATGTCCTGACACGTGTCGACCGCCCGACGCTACTGCTCGAACCACCCCGACTTTCCACCACCGCCGCCAACGACCACCAACATCATTGCGCGTCACATGTTTCTAAGCATTGTTTAGAATTAGACGTGGTGCGACGTGGTGCGGCTTGGAGTGACGTACTGCGATGTCGTGCCATGTTCACGTCCTGATACGCACCATGGCCATGTCCTGACACGTCCTGACACGTACCATGATCATATCCTGCCATGTCCTGCGACGTCCTATCACGTACCATGGCCATAGCCTGACAAATCCTGACACGAACCATGACCATATCCTGCTATGTCCTCCGACGTCCTGACACGTACCATGGCCATGGCCTGACACGTCATTACATGTAGCATGACCATATCTTGCCATGTCCTGCGACGTCCTGAATCGTTCCATGGCCACGTCCTGACGCGTCCTAACACATACCATGACCATATCATGCCATGTCCCATGACGTACTGACTCGTGCCATGACCACACCCTGCCACGTCCTGACGCGTTCAATGGCCATGTCCTGCGACGTCCTGACTCGAGCCATGGCCACGCCCTGCCACGTCCAGACGCGCGTCATGGCCATGTCCGGACGCGTCCTAACATGTACCATGGCCATATCTTGCCATGTCCTTCGACGTCCTGACTCGTGCAATGGCATGCCCTGACGCGTCCTGACACGTGCCATGGCCATGTCCTGACACGTCCTGCGACATCCCGACTCGTGCCCTGGCCACGCCCTGCCATGTCCTGCGACGTACGGACTCGTGCCATGGCCACGCCCTGCCATGTCCGGCGACGTCCCGACTCGTGCAATGGCACGCCCTGCCATGTCCTGACGCGTCCTGACACGTGCCATGGCCATATCCTGATGCGTCTTGACACGTGCCATGGCCACGCCCTGCCATGTCCTGCGACGTCCCGACTCGTGCCATGGCCATGCCCTAACATGGCCTGACGCGTCCTGACACGTGCCATGGCATGTCCTGATGCGTCTTGATACGTGCCATGGCCATGTCCCGACGCGTCCTGCGACGTCCTGACTCTTGCCATGGCCACGCACTGCCAGGTCCTGCGACGTCATGAGTCATGCCATGGCCACGCCCTGCCATGTGCTGACGTGTCCTAACACGTGCCATTGCCATGTCCTGGCGCGTCTTGACACGTCCCATGGCCATGTCCTGACGCGTCATGCGATGTCCTGACTCTTGCCATGGCCACGCCCAGCCATGTCCTGACGTGTCCTGACATGTGCCACTGCCATGTCCTGAAGCGTCCTGACACGTGCCATGGCCATGTCCTGACTCGTCCTGCGACATCTTGACTCGTGCCACGGCCATGTCCTGACACGTGTCGACCGACCGACGCCCGACGCTACTGCTCGAACCACCCCGACTTTCCACCACCACCGCCAACGACCACCAACATCATTGCGCTTCACATGTTTCTAAGCATTGGTTAGAATTAGACGTGGTGCGACGTGGTGCAGCTTGGAGCGACGTACTGCGATGTCGTGCCATGTTCACGTCCTGATACGCACCATGGCCATGTCCTGACATGTCCTGACACGTACCATGACCATATCCTGCCATGTCCTGCGACGTCCTATCACGTACCATGGCCATGGCATGACACATCCTGACACGTACCATGACCATATCCTGCCATGTCCTGACACGTACCATGGCCATGGCCTAACACGTCATGACACGTAGCATGACCATATGTTGCCATGTCCTGCGACGTCCTGAATCGTGCCATGGCCACGTCCTGACGCGTCCTAACACATACCATGACCATATCATGCCATGTCCCGTGACGTCCTGACTCGTGCCATGACCACACCCTGCCACGTCCTGACGCGTTCAATTGCCATGTCCTCCGACGTCCTGACTCGTGCCATGGCCACGCCCTGCCACGTCCTGACGCGTGCCATGGCCATGTCCGGACGCGTCCTGCACATGCCATGGCCATGTCCTGACACGTCCTGCGACGTTCCGACTCGTGCCATGGCCTCGCCCTGCCATGTCCTTCAACATCCCGACTCGTGTCATGGCCACGCCCTGCCATGTCCTACGACGTCCCGAATCGTGCCATGGCCACGCCCTTCCATGTCCTGACGCGTCCTGACACGTGCCATGGCCATGTCCTGATGCGTCTTGACACATGCCATGGCCATGTCCTGAAACATCCTGACACGTGCCATGGCCATGTCCTAACGCGTCCTGCGGCGTCCTGACTCTAGCCATGGCCACGCCCTGCCATGTCCTGACGTGTCCTGACACGTGCCACTGCCATATACTGACGCGTCCTGACACGTGCCATGGCCAAGTCCTGACTCGTCCTGCGACGTCCTGACTCGTGCCATGGCCATGTCCTGACATGTGTCGATCGGCCTGTCGACCGACGCTACCGCTTGAACCACCCTGACTTTCCACCACCGCCGCGAACGACCACCAACTTCATTGCGCTTTCCTAACGCGTCCTGACACGTGCCATGGCCATATCCTGACTCGTCCTGCAACGCTCTGACTCGTGCCATTGCCATGCCCTGCCACATCCTGACGCGTGCCAGGGCCATGTCCGGACGCGTCCTGACACGTACCATGGCCATTTCCTGCCATGTAATGCGACGTCCTGACTCGTGCCATGGCCATGCCCTGCCATCTCCTGACGCGTCCTGCACGTGCCATGGCCATGTCCTGACACGTCCTGCGACGTCCCGACTCGTGCCATGGCCACGCCCTGCCATGTCCTGCGATGTCATGAGTCATGCCATGGCCACGCCCTGCCATGTCCTGACGTGTCCTGACACGTGCCACTGCCATGTCCTGGCACGTCCTGACACGTGCCATGGCCTTGTCCTGACGCGTCCTGCAACGTCCTGACTCTTGCCATGGCCACGCCCTGCCATGTCCTGCGACGTCATGAGTCATGCCATGGCCACGCCCTGCCATGTCCTGACGTGTCCTGACACGTGGCACTGCCATGTCCTGAAGCGTCCTGACACGTGCCATGGCCATGTCCTGACTCGTCCTGCGACGTCCTGACTCATGCCATGGCCATGTCCTAACACGTGTCCTCTGGCCGACGCCCGACGCTACTGCTCGAAACACCCCGACTTTCCACCACCGCCGCCAATGACTACCAACATCATTGCGCTTGACATGTTTCTAAGCATTGTTAGCAATAGACATGGTGCGATGTGGTGCGGCTTGGAGCGACGTAGTGCGATGTCGTGCCATGACCACGTCTTGACACGTACCATGGCCAAGTCATGACACATACCATGACCATACCCTGCCATGTCCGTCGCGTCCTTACACGTACCATGGCCATGGCCAGACACGTCCTGACACGAACCATGACCATATCCTGCCATGTCATACGACGTCTTTACACGTACCATAGCCATGGCCTGACACGTCATGACACGTACCATGATTATATCCTGCCATGTCCTGCGACGTCCTGACGCTTACCATGGCCATGTCCCGTGACGTCCTGACTCGTGCCATGGCCACGCCCTGCCACGTCCTGACGCGTCCTTACACGTACCAAGGCCATGGCCTGACACGTCCTGACACGTACCATGACCATATCCTGCCATGTCGTGCGACGTCCTTATACGTACCATGGGCATGGCCGTACACGTCAAGACACGTACAATGATCATATCCTGCCATGTCCTGCGACGTCGTGAGTCATGCCATGGCCACGCCCTGCCATGTGCTGACGTGTCCTAACACGTGCCACTGCCTTGTCCTGACGCGTCCTGACACGTGCCATGGCCATGTCCTGACTCGTCCTGCAACGTCCTGACTTGTGCCATGGCCATGCCCTGCCACGTCCTAACGCGTGCCATGGCCATGTCCAAACGCGTCCTGACACGTACCATGGCCATTTCCTGCCATGTCATGCGACGTCCTGACTCGTGCCATGGCCACGCCCTGCCATGTCCTGACGCGTCCTGCATGTGCCATGGCCATGTCCTGGCACGTCCTACGACGTCCCGACTCGGGCCATGGCCACGCCCTGCCATGTCCTTCGACGTCCCGGCTCGTTCCATGGCAAAGCCCTTCCATGTCCTGCGACGTCCCGACTCGTGCCATGGCCACGCCCTGCCATGTCCTTCGACGTCCCGACTCGTGCCATGTCCATGCTCTGCCATGTCCTGCGACGTCCCGACTCGTGCCATGGCCACGCCCTGCCTTGTATCGACGCGTTGTGACACGTGCCATGGCCATGTCCTGATGCGTCCTGACACATGCCATGGCCATGTCCTGAAGCATCCTGACACGTGCCATGACCAAGTCCTGACGCGTCCTGCGATGTCCTGACTCTTGCCATGACCACGCCCTGCCATGTCTTGTGACGTCATGAGTCATGTCATGGCCACGCCCTGCCATGTCCTGACGTGTCCTGACACGTGCCACTGCCATATCCAGACGGGTCCTGACACGTGCCATGGCCATGTCCCGGCTCGTCTTGCAACGACCACCAACATCATTGCGCTTGACATGTTTCTAAGCATTGGTTAGCAATAGACGTGGTGCGACGTGGTGCGGCTTGGAGCGACGTAGTGCGATGTCGTGCCATGACCACATCTTGACACGTACCATGGCCAAGTCCTGACACGTCCTGACACGTACCATGACCATACCCTGCCATGTCCGTCGCGTCCTTACACGTACCATGGCCATGGCGACACGTCCTGACACGTGCCATGACCATATCCTGCCATGTCCTACGACGTCCTTACACGTACCATGGCCATAGCCTGACACGTCATGAAACGTACCATGATCATATCCTGCCATGTCCTGTGACGTCCTGAATTGTGCCATGGCCACGTCTTGACGCGTCCTGACACGAAAATGGCCACGTCCTGACGCGTCCTAACACGTACCATGGCCATATCCTGCCATGTCTTGCAACGTCCTGACTCGTGCCATGACCTCGCCCTGCCACGTCCTAACGTGTGCCATGGCCATGTCCTGCGACGTCCTGACTCGTGCCATGGCCTGACACGTCCTGACACGTACCATGACCATATCCTGCCATGTTCTGTGACGTCCTTACACGTACCATGGCCATGGACTGACACGTCATGACACGTACCATGATCATATCATGCCATGTCCTGCGACGTCATGAGTCATGCCTTGGCCACACCCTGCCATGTCCGGACGTGTCCTGACACGTGCCACTGCCATGTCCTGACGCGTCCTGACGCGTGCCATAGCCATGTCCTGACTCGTCCTCCAACGTCCTGACTCGCGCCATGCCATGTCCTGAGACATCCCGACTCGTGCCATGGCCATGCTCTACCATGTCCTGCGACGTTTCGACTCATGCCATGGCCACGCCCTGCCATGTCCTGACGCGTCCTGACACGTGCCATGGCCATGTCCTGACGCGTCCTGACACGTGCCATGGCCATGTCCTGATTTGTTCTGTGACGTCCTGACTCGGGCGATGGTCATGTCCTGACACTTCCTGACTCGTGCCATGCCCACGCCCTGCCACGTCCTGACGCGTGCCATGGCCATGTCCGGACGCGTCCTGACACGTACCATGGCCATATCCTGCCATGTCCTGTGACGTCCTGACTCGTGCCATGGCCACGCTCTGCCATGTCGTGACGCGTCCAGACACGTGCCATGGCCATGTCCTGACACGTCCCGCGACGTCCTTACTCGTGCCATGGCCAGGCCCTGCCATGTCCTGCGATGTCCCGACTCGTGCCAATGTCACGCCCTGCCATGTCCTGCGACATCCCGACTCGTGCCATGGCCATGCCCTGCCATGTCCTGCGACATCCCGACTCATGCCACGGCCACGCCCTGCCATGTCCTGACGCGTCCTGACACGTGCCATGGCCATGTCCTGAGGCGTCCTGACACGTGCCATGGCCATGTCCAGACTCGTCCTGTGACGTCCTGACTCGTGCCATGGTCTTGTCCTGACACGTGTCCTCCGGACGTCGCCCGACGCTACCGCTCGAACCATCCCGAATTTCAACCACCGCCTCCAACGACCACCAACATCATAGCAATTGACATGTTTCTAAGCATTGGTTAGCAATAAACGTGGTGCAACGTGGTGCGGCTTGGAGCGAAGTGGTGCGATGTCGTGCCATGGCCACGTCTTTACAAGTACCATGGCCTAGTCCTGACACGTACAATGACCATACCCTGCCATGTCCTGCGCGTCCTTACACGTACCATGGCCATGGCCTCACACGTCCTGACACGTACCATGACCATATCCTGCCATGTCTTGCGACGTCCTTACACGTACCATGGCCCTGGCCTGACACGTCATGAAACGTACCATGATCATATCCTGCCATGTCTTGCGACGTCCTGAATCGTGCCATGGCCATGTCCTGACGCGTCCTGACACGTACCATGGCCACGTCCTAACGCGTCCTGACACGTACCATGGCCATATAATGCCATGTCCTGCGGCGTCCTGACTCGTGCCATGACCACGCCCTGCCACGGCCTGACGCGTTCCATGTCCATGTCCTGTGACGTCCTGACTCGTTCCATGGCCACGCCCTGCCACGTCCTGACGCGTACCATGGCCATATCCTGCCATGTCCTGGGACGTCCCGACTCGTGCAATGGCCATGTCCTGCCATGTCCCGCGACGTCCCTACTCGTGCCATCGCCATGCCCTGCCATGTCCTGACACGTACCATGGCATGTCCTTATGCGTCCTGACACATGCCATGGCCATGTCATGCTGCGTGCTGACACGTGCCATGGCCATGTCCTGACGCGTCCTGCAACGTCCTGACTCTTGCCATGGTCGCGCCCTGCCATGTCCTGCGACGTTATGAGTCCTGCCATGGCCACGCCCTGCTATGTCCGGACGTGTCGTGACACGTGCCATTGCCATGTCCTGACGCGTCCTGACACGTGCCATGGCCATGTCCTGACACGCGTCGACCGGCCGTCTCCCGACGCTACCGCTCAAACCATCCTGACTTTCCACCACTGCCCCTAACGACCACCAATATCATTGGGCTTTCCTGACGCGTCCTGACATGTGCCATGGCCATATCCTGACTCCTTCCTGCAACATCCTGACTCGTGCCATTGCCATGCCCTGCCACGTCCTGACGCGTGCCATGGCCATGTCCGGACGCGTCCTGACACGTACCATGGCCATTTCCTGCCATATCATGCGACGTCCTGACTCGTGCCATGGCCACGCCCTGCCATGTCCTGACGCATCTTGCACGTGCCATGGCCATGTCCTGACACGTCCTGTGACGTCCCGACTCGTGCCATGGCCACGCCTTGCCATGTCCTTCGACGTCCTGACTCGTGCCATGGCCATGCCCTGCCATGTCCTACGACGTCCCGAATCGTGCCATGGCCACGCCCTTCCATGTCCTGACGCGTCCTGACACGTGCCATGGCCATGTCCTAATGCGTCTTGATACATGCCATGGCCATGTCCTGAAGCGTCCTGACACGTGCCATGGCCATGTCCTGACGCGTCCTGCGACGTCCTGACTCTTGCCATGGCCACGCCCTGCCATGTATTGCGACATCATGAGTCATGCCATGGCCACGCCCTGCCATGTCCTGATGTGTCCTGACACGTGCCACTGCCATATACTGACGCGTCCTGACACGTGCCATGGCCAAGTCCTGACTCGTCCTGCGACGTCCTGACTCGTGCCATGGCCATCTCCTAACACGTGTCGACCGGCATGTCGACCGACGCTACCGCTTGAACCACCCTGACTTTCCACCACCGCCGCCAACGACCACCAACATCATTGCGCTTTCCAAACGCGTGCTGAAACTTGCCATGGCCATATCCTGACTCGTCCTGCAACATCCTGACTCGTTCCATTGCCATGCCCTGCCACGTCTTGACGCGTGCCATGGCCATGTCCGAACGCGTCCTGACACGTACCATGGCCATTTCCTGCCATGTAATGCGACGTCCTGACTCGTGCCATGGCCATGCCCTGCCATCTCGTGACGCGTCCTGCATGTGCCATGGCCATGTCCTGACACGTCCTGCGACGTCCCGACTCGTGCCATGGCCACGCCCTGCCATGTCCTGACGCGTACCATGGTCATATCCTCCCATGTCCTGCGACGTCCCTACTCGTGCCATGGCCACGCCCTGCCAAGTCCTGCGACGTCCCGACTCGTGCCATGGCCATGCCCTGCCATGTCCTGACGCGTCCTGACACGTGCCATGGACATGTCCTGATGCGTCCTGACACGTGCCATGACCACGCCCTTGCCATGTCCTGACACGTCATGACACATACCATGGCATGTCCTGATGCGTCCTAACACATGCCACGACCATGTCCTGATGCATCCTGACACGTGCCATGGCCATGTCCTGACTCGTCCTGCGACATCCTGAATCTTGCCATGGCCACGCCCTGCCATGTCCTGTGACGTCACGAGTCCTGCCATGGCCACGCCCTGCCTTGTCCGGGCGTGTCCTGACACGTGCCACTGCCATGTCCTGACGCGTCATTGCACGTGCCATGGCCATGTCCTGACACGCGTCGACCGGCCGTCGCCCGACGCTACCGCTCCAACCACCCTGACTTTCCACCACCGCCGCCAACAACCACCAACATCATTGCGCTTTCCTGACGCGTCCTGACATGTGCCATGGCCATGTCATGACTCGTCTTGCAACGTCCTGACTCGTGCCATTGCCATGCCCTGCCACGTCCTGACGCGTGCAATGGCCATGTTCGGACTCGTCCTAACACGTACCATGGCCATTTCCTGCCATGTCATGTGACGTCCTGACTCGTACCATGGCCACGCCCTACCATGTCCTGACACATCCTGCACGTGCCATGGCAATGTCCTCACACGTCCTGCGACGTCCCGACCCGTGCCATGGCCACGCCCTGCCATGTCCTGCGACGTCCTGAATCGTGCCATGGCCACGTCCTGACGCGTCCTGACACGTACCATGGCCACGTCCTAACGCGTCCTGACACGTACCATGGCCATATCCTACCATGTACTGCGACGTCCTAACTCGTGCTGTGACCACGCCTTGCCACGTCTTGACGCGTGCCATGGCCATGTCCTGCGACGTCCTAACTCGTGCCATGCCGCGCCCTGCCACGTCCTGACGCGTACCATGGCCATATCCTCCCATGTCCTGCGACGTACCGACTCGTGCCATGGCCACGCCCTGCCATGTCCTGCGACGTCCCGACTCGTGTAGTGGCCATGCCCTGCCATGTCCAGACGCGTCCTGACACGTGCCATGGCCATGTCCTGATGCGTCTTGACACGTGCCATGACCACTCCCTGCCATGTCCTGCGACATCTTGACTCGTGCCATCGCCACGCCTTGCCATGTCCTGACACGTCCTGTCACGTACCATGGCATGTCCTGATGCGTCCTTACACATGCCATGGCCATATCCTGATGCATCCTGACACGTGCCATTGCCATGTCCTGACTCGTCCTGCGACGTCCTGACTCTTGCCATGGCCACGCCTTGCCATGTCCTGCGACGTCACGAGTCCTGCCATGGCCACGCCCTGCCTTGTCCGGACGTGTCCTGACACGTGCCACTGCCATGTCCTGACGTGTCCTGACACGTGCCATGGCCATGTCCTGACACGCGTCGACCGGCCGTCGCCCGACGCTACCGCTTCAACCACCCCGACTTTCCTCCACCGCCGCCAACGACCACCAACATCATTGCGCTTTCCTAACGCGTCCTGACACGAACCATGGCCATGTCCTGACTCGTCGTGCAACGTCCTGACTCGTGCCATTGCCATGCCCTGCCACGTCCTGACGCGTGCCATGGCCATGTCCGGACGCTTCCTAACACGTACTATGGCCATTTCCTGCCATGTCATGCGACGTCCTGACTCGTGCCATGGCCACGCCCTACCATGTCCTGACGCATCCTGCACGTGCCTTGGCAATTTCCTGACACGTCCTGCGATGTCCCGACCCGTGCCATGGCCACGCCCTGCCATGTCCTGCGACGTCCCGACTCGTGCCATGGCCACGCCCTGCCATGTGCTGACGCGTCCTGACACCTGCCATGGCCATGTCCTGATGCTTCCTGACACATGCCATGGCCATGTCCTGAAGCGTCCTGACACGTGCCATGGCCATGTCCTGACGCGTCCTGCGACGTCCTGACTCTTGCCATGTCCACGCCCTGCCATGTCCTGCGACGTCATGAGTCATGCCATGGCCACGCCTTGCCATGTCTTGACGTGTCCTGACACATGCCACTGCCATATCCTGACGCGTCCTGACACGTGCCATGGCCATGTCCTGACTCGTCCTGCGACGTCCTGAATCGTGCCATGGCCATGTCCTGCCATGTGTTGCGACGTACTAACTCGTGCCATGACCACGCCCTGCCACGTCGTGACGCCTGCAATGGCCATGCCCTGCGACGTCCTGACTCGTGCCATGGCCATGCCCTGCCACGTGCTGACGCATGCCATGGCCATGTCCGGACGCGTCCTGACACGTACCATGGCCATATCCTGCCATGTCCTGCGATGTCCTGACTCGTGCCATGGCTACGCCCTGCCATGTTCTGACGCGTCCTGACACGTGCCATGTCCATGTCCTGACACGTCCCGCGACGTCCCAACTCGTGCCATGGCCAGGCCCTGCCATGTCCTGCGACGTCCCGACTCGTGCCATGGCCACGCCCTGCCACGTCCTGCGATATCCCGACTCGTGCCATGGCCATGCCCTGCCATGTCCTGCGACATCCCGACTCATGCCATGGCCACGCCCTGCCATGTCCTGACACGTCCTGACACGTGCCATGGCCTTGTCCTGAGGCGTCCTGACACGTGCCATGGCCATGTCCTGACTCGTCCTGTGACGTCCTGACTCGTGCCATGGTCATATCCTGACACGTGTCCTCCGGCCGCCGCCCGACGCTACCGCTCGAACCACCCCGAATTTCCACCACCGCCTCCAACGACCACCAACATGATAGCAATTGACATGTTTCTTAGCATTGCTTAGCAATAAACCTGGTGCAACGTGGTGCGGCTTGGAGCGAAGTAGTGCGATGTCGTGCCATGGCCACGTCTTGACACGTACCATGGCCTAGTCCTGACACGTACAATGACCATACCCTGCCATGTTCTGCGCGTCCTTACACGTACCATGTCCATGGCCTCACACGTCCTGACACGTACCATGACCATATCCTGCCATGTCCTACGACGTCCTTACACGTACCATGGCCCTGGCCTGACACGTCAAGACACGTACCATGATCATATCCTGCCATGTCTTACGACGTCCTGAATCGTGCCATGGCCATGTCCTGACGCGTCCTGACACGTACCATGGCCACGTCCTAACGCGTCCTGACACGTACCATGGCCATATAATGCCATGTCCTGCGACGTCCTGACTCGTGCCGTGACCACGCCCTGCCACGTCCTGACGCGTACCATGGCCATATCCTGCCATGTCCTGCGACGTCCCGACTCGTGCAATGGCCATGCCCTGCCATGTCCCGCGACGTCCCGACTCGTGCCATCGCCATGCCCTACCATGTCCTGACACGTACCATGGCATGTCCTGATGCGTCCTGACACATGCCATGGCCATGTCCTGACGCTTCCTGCGACGTCCTGACTCTTGCCATGGCCACGCCCTGCCATGTCCTGCGACGTCATGAGTCATGCCATGGCCACACGTGCCATTGCCATGACCTGATGCGTCCTGACACGTGCCATGGCCATGTCCTGACACGCGTCGACCGGCCGTCGCCCGACGCTACCGCTCAAACCACCCTGACTTTCCACCACCCCCGCCAACGACCACCAATATCATTGCGCTTTCCTGACGCATCCTGACATGTGCCATGGCCATGTCCTGACTCCATCCTGCAACGTCCTGACTCGTGGCATTGCCATGCCCTGCCACGTCCTGAAGTGTACCATGGCCATGTCCGGACGCGTCCTGACACGTACCATGGCCATTTTCAGCCATGTCATGCCACGTCCTGACTCGTGCCATGGCTACGCCCTGCCATGTAACGACGCATCTTGCACGTGCCATGGCCATGTCCTGACACGTCCTGCGACGTCCCGACTCGTGCCATGGCAACGCCCTGCCATGACCTTCGACGTCCCGACTCGTGCCATGGCCACGCCCTGCCATGTCCTACGACGTCCCGAATCGTGCCATGGCCACGCCCTTCCATGTCCGGACGCGTTCTGACACGTGCCATGGCCATGTCCTGATGCATCTTGACACATGCCATGGCCATGTCCTGAAGCGTCCTGACACATGCCATGGCCATGTCCTGACGCGTCCTGCGACGTCCTGACTCTTGCCATGGCCACGCCCTACCATGTCCTGCGACGTCATTAGTCATGCCATGGCCACGCCCTGCCATGTCCTGACGTGTCCTGACACGCGCCACTGCCATATACTGACGCGTCCTGACACGTGCCATGGCCAAGTCCTGACTCGTCCTGCGACGTCCTGACTCGTGCCATGGCCATGTCCTAACACGTGTCGACCGGCCTGTCGACCGACGCTACCGGTTGAACCACCCTGACTTTCCACCACCGCCGCTAACGACCACCAACATCATTGCGCTTTCCTAACGCGTCCGACACGTGCCATGGCCATATCCTGACTCGTCCTGCAACGTCCTGACTCGTGCCATTGCCATGCCCTGCCATGTCCTGACGCGTGCCATGGCCATGTCCGGACGCGTCCCGACATGTACCATGGCCATTTCCTGCCATGTAATGCGACGTCCTGACTCGTGCCATGGCCATGCCCTGCCATCTCGTGACGCGTCCTGCACGTGCCATGGCCATGTCCTGACACGTCCTACGACGTCCCGACTCGTGCCATGGCCACGCCCTGCCAAGTCCTGACGCGTACCATGGCCATATCCTCCCATGTCCTGCGACGTCCCTACTCATGCCATGGCCACGCCCTGCCATGTCCTACGACGTCGCGACTCGTGCCATGGCCATGCCCTGCCATGTCCTGACGCGTCCTGACACGTGCTATGACCACACCCTGCCATATCCTGCGACGTCTCGACTCGTGCCATCGCCACGCCTTGCCATGTCCTGACACGTCATGACACATACCATGGCATGTCCTGATGCGTCCTGACACATGCCATGGCCATGTCCTGATGCGTCCTGACACGTGCCATGGCCATGTCTTGACTGGTCCTGTGACGTCCTGACTCTTGCCATGGCCACGCCCTGCCATGTCCTATGACGTCACGAGTCCTGCCATGGCCACGCCCAGCCTTGTCCGAACGTGTCCTTACACGTGCCACTGCCATGTCCTGACGCGTCCTGACACGTGCCATGGCCATGTCCTGACACGCGTCGACCGGCCGTCGCCCGATGCTACCGCTCCAACCACCCTGACTTTCCACCACCGCCGCCAACGACCACCAACATCATCGCTTTCCTGACGCGTCCTGACACGTGCAACGTAGTGCGGCTTGGAGCGAAGTAGTGCGATGTCGTGCCATGGCCACGTCTTGACACGTACCATGGCCTAGTCCTGACACGTACAATGACCATACCCTGCCATGTCCTGCGCGTCCATACACGTACCATGGCCATGGCCTCACACGTCCTGACACGCACCATGACCATATCCTGACATGTCCTGCGACGTCCTTACACGTACCATGGCCCTGGCCTGACACGTCATGACACGTACCATGATCATATCCTGCCATGTCCTGCGACGTCCTGAATCGTGCCATGGCCACATCCTGACGCGTCCTGACACGTACCATGGCCACGTCCTAACGCGTCCTGACACGCACCATGGCCATATAATGCCATGTCCTGTGACGTCCTGACTCGTGCCGTGACCACGCCCTGCCACGGCCTGACGCGTGCCATGGCCATGTCCTGCGACGTCCTGACTCGTGCCGTGGCCACGCCCTGCCACGTCCTGACGCGTACCATGGCCATATCCTGCCATGTCCTGCGACGTCCCGACTCGTGCAATGGCCACGCCCTGCCATGTCCCGCGACGTCCCGACTCGTGCCATGGCAATGCCCTGCCATGTCCTGACACGTCATGACACCTGCCATGGCCATGTCCTGATGCATCCTGACACGTGCCATGGCCACGCCCTGCCATGTACTGCGACGTCCCGACTCGTGCCATCGCCACGCCTTGCCATGTCCTGACACGTACCATGGCATGTCCTGATGCATCCTGACACATGCCATGGCCATGTCATGATGCGTGCTGACACGTGCCATGGCCATGTCCTGACGCGTCCTGCGACGTCCTAACTCTTGCCATGGCCACGCCCTGCCATGTCCTGACACGTCATGACACCTGCCATGGCCACGCCCTGCCATGTCCGAACGTGTCGTGACACGTGCCATTGTCATGTCCTCACACGTGCCATGGCCATGTCCTGACACGCGTCGACCGGCCGTCGCCCGACACTACCGCTCAAACCACCCTGACTTTCCACCACCGCCGCCAACGACTACCAATATCATTGCGCTTTCCTGACGCGTCCTGACATGTGCCATGGCCATGTCCTAACTCCTCCCTGCAACATCCTGACTCGTGCCATTGCCATGCCATGCCACGTCCTGACGCGTGCCATGGCCATGTCCGAACGCGTCCTGACACGTACCATGGCCATTTCCTGCCATGTCATGCGACGTCCTGACTCGTGCCATGGCCACGCCTTGCCATGTCCTGACGCATCCTGCACATGCCATGGCCATGTCCTGACACGTCCTGCGACGTCCCGACTCGTGCCATGGCCACGCCCTGCCATGTCTTTCGACGTCCCGACTCGTGCCATGGCAACGCCCTGCCATGTCCTACAACGTCCCAAATCGTGCCATGGCCACGCCCTTCCATGTCCTGACGCGTCCTGACACGTGCCATGGCCACGCCCTGCCACGTCCTGACGCGTACCATGGCCACGCCCTGCCACGCCCTGCCACGCCCTACCATGTCCTGACACATCCTGCACGTGCCATGGCAATGTCCTGACACGTCCTGCGACGTCCTGACCCGTGCCATGGCCACACCCTGCCATGTCCTTCGACGTCCCGACTCGTGCCATGGCCATGCCCTGCCATGTCCTGCGACGTCTCGACTCGTGCCATGGCCACGCCTTGCCATGTCCTGACGCGTCCTGACACCTGCCATGGCCATGTCATGATGCGTCCTGACACATGCCATAGCCATGTCCTGAAGCGTCCTGACACGTGCCATGGCCATGTCCTGACGCGTCCTGCAACGTCCTGACACTTGCCATGGCCACGCCCTGCCATGTCCTGCGACGTCATGAGTCAGGCCATGGCCACGCCCTGCCATGTCTTGACGTGTCTTGACACGTGCCACTGCCATATCCTGACGCGTCCTGACACTTGCCATGGCCATGTCCTGACTCGTCCTGCGACGTCATGACTGTGCCATGGCCATGTCCTGCCATCTCTTGCGACGTCCTGACTCGTGCCATGACCACGCCCTGCCACGTCCTCACGCCTGCAATGGCCATGTCCTGTGACTTCCATACTCGTGCCATGGCCACGCCCTGCCACGTCCTGACGCATGCCATGGCCATGTCCGGACGCGTCCTAACACGTACCATGGCCATATCCTGCCATGTCCCGCGACGTCCCGACTCGTGCCATGGCCACGCCTTGCCATGTCCTGCGACATCCCGACTCGTGCCATGGCCATGCCCTGCCATGTCCTGCGACGTCCAGACTCATGCCATGGCCACGCCCTGCCATGTCCTAACGCGTCCTGACACGTGCCATGGCCATGTCCTGACGCGTCCTGACACGTGCCATGGCCATGTCCGGACTCGTCCTGTGACGTCCTGACTCGTGCCATGGTCATGTCCTGACACGTGTCCTCCGGCCGTCGCCCTACGCTACCGCTCGAACCACCCCTACTTTCCACCACCGCCTCCAACGACCACCAACATCATTGCAATTGACATGTTTCTAAGCATTGGTTAGCAATAAACGTGGTGCAACGTGGTGCGGCTTGGAGCGAAGTAGTGCGATGTCGTGCCATGGCCACGTCTTGACACGTACCATGGCCTAGTCCTGACACGTACAATGACCATACCCTGCCATGTCCTGCGCGTCCTTACACGTACCATGGCCATGGCCTCACACGTCCTGACACGTACCATGACCATATCCTGACATGTCCTGCGACGTCCTTACACGTACCATGGCCCTGGCCTGACACGTCATGACACGTACCATGATCATATCCTGCCATGTCCTGCGACGTCCTGAATCGTGCCATGGCCACGTCCTGACGCGTCCTGACACGTACAATGGCCACGTCCTAACGCGTCCTGACACGCACCATGGCCATATAAAGCCATGTCCTACGACGTCCTGGCTCGTGCCGTGACCACACCCTGCCACGGCCAGACGCGTGCCATGGCCATGTCCTGCGACGTCCTGACTCGTGCCATGGCCATGCCCTGCCACGTCCTGACGGGTACCATGGCCATATCCTTCCATGTCCTGCGACGTCCCGACTCGTGCAATGGCCACGCCCTGCCATGTCCTGCGACGTCCCGACTCGTGCCATGGCAATGCCCTACCATGTCCTAACACGTCATGAGACGTGCCATGGCCATGTCTTGATGCGTCCTGACACGTGCCATGGCCACGCCCTGCCATGTACTGCGACGTCCCAACTCGTGCCATCGCCACGCCCTACCATGTCCTGACACGTACCATGGCATGTCCTGATGCGTCCTGACACATGCCGTGGCCATGTCATGATGCGTGCTCACACGTGCCATGGCCATGTCCTGACGCGTCCTGCGACGTCCTGACTCTTGCCATGGCCGCGCCCTGCCATGTCTTACGACGTCATATGTCCTGCCATGGCCACGCCCTGCCATGTCCGGACGTGTCGTGCCATGTGCCATTGCCATATCCTGACGCGTCCTGACACGTGCCATGGCCATGTCTTGACACGCGTCGACCGGCCGTCGCCCGACGCTACCGCTCAAACCACCCTGACTTTCCACCACCGCCGCCAACGACCACCAATATCATTGCGCTTTCCTGACGCGTCCTGACATGTGCCATGGCCATGTCCTGACTCCTTCCTGCAACGTCCTAACTCGTGCCATTGCCATGCCCTGCCACGTCCTGACGCGTGCCATGGCCATGTCCGGACGCGTCCTGACACGTACCATGGCCATTTCCTGCCATGTCATGCGACGTCCTGACTCGTGCCATGGCCACGCTCTACCATGTCCTGACGCATCCTGCACGTGCCATGGCCATGTCCTCACACGTCCTGCGACGTCCCGACTCGTGCCATGACCTCGCCCTGCCATGTCCTACGACGTCCCGAATCGTGCCATGGCCACGCCCTTCTATGTCCTGACGCGTCCTGACACGTGCCATGGCCATGCCCTGCCAAGTCCTGACGCGTACCATGGCCATATCCTACCATGTCCTGCAACGTCCCGACTCGTGCAATGGCCACGCCCTGCCATGTCCCGCAACGTCCCGACTCGTGCCATGGCAATGCCCTGCCATGTCCTGACACGTCATGACACGTGCCATGGCCATGTCCTGATGCGTCCTGACACGTGCCATGGCCACGCCCTGCCATGTACTGCGACGTCCCAACTCGTGCCATCGCCACGCCCTACCATGTCCTGACCCGTCCTGACACGTACCATGGCATGTCCTGATGCGTGCTGACACATGCCATGGCCATGTCATGATGCGTGCTGACACGTGCCATGGCCATGTCCCGACGCGTCCTGCGACGTCCTAACTCTTGCCATGGTCGCGCCCTGCCATGTCGTGCGACGTCATGACTCCTGCCATGGCCACGCCCTGCCATGTCCGGACGTGCGTGACACGTGCCATGGCCATGTCCGGACACGCGTCGACCGGCCGTCGCCCGACGCTACCGCTCAAACCACCCTGACTTTCCACCACCGTCACCAACGACCACCTATATCATCGCGCTTTCCTGACGCGTCCTGATATGTGCCATGGCCATGTCCTGACTCCTTCCTGCAACGTCCTGACTCGTGCCATTGCCATGCCCTGCCACGTCCTGACGCGTGCCATGGCCATGTCCGGACGAATCCTGACACGTACCATGGCCATTTCCTGCCATGTCATGCGACGTCCTGACTCGTGCCATGGCCACGCCCTGCCATGTCCTGACGCATCCTGCACGTGCCATGGCCATGTCCTGACACGTCCTGCGACGTCCCGACTCGTGCCATGGCCACGCCCTGCCATGTCCTTCGACGTCTCGACTCGTGCCATGTCCACGCCCTGCCATGTCCTACGACGTCCCGAATCGTGCCATGGCCACGCCCTTCCATGTCCTGACACGTGCCATGCCCATGTCCTGATGCGTCCTGACACATGCCTTGGCCATGTCCTGAAGCGTCCTAACTCGTGCCATGGCCATGTCCTGACGCGTCCTGCGACGTCCTGACTCTTGCAATGGCCACGCCCTGCCATGTTCTGCGACGTCATGAGTCATGCCATGGCCACGCCCTGCCATGTCCTGACGTGTCCTGACACGTGCCTCTTCCATATACTGACGCGTCCTGACACGTGCCATGGCCAAGTCCTGACTCGTCCTGCGACGTCCTGACTCGTGCCATGGCCATGTCCTGACACGTGTCGACCGGCCTGTCGACCGACGCTACCCCTTGAACCACCCTGACTTTCCACCACCGTCGCCAAAGACCACCAACATCATTGCGCTTTCCTAACGCGTCCTGACACGTGCCATGGCCATATCCTGACTCGTCCTGCAACGTCCTGACTCGTGCCATTGCCATGCCCTGCCACGTCCTGACGCGTGCCATGGCCATGTCCGGACGCGTCCTAACACGTACCATGGCCATTTCCTGTGCCATGGCCATGTCCTGACTCCTTCCTGCAACGTCCTGACTCGTGCCATTGCCAAGCCCTGCCACGTCCTAAAGCGTGCCATGGCCATGTCCGGACGCGTCCTGACACGTACCATGGCCATTTCCTGCCATGTCATGCGACGTCCTGACTCAAGCCATGGCCACGCCCTGCCATGTCCTGACACGTCCTGCGACGTCCCGACTCGTGCCCTGGCCACGCCCTGCCATGTCTTTCGACGTCCCGACTCGTGCCATGGCCACGCCCTTCCATGTCATGACGCGTCCTGACACGTGCCATGGCCATGTCCTGATGCGTCTTGACACATGCCATGGCCATGTCCTGTAGCGTCCTGACACGTGCCATGGCCATGTCCTGACGCGTCCTGCGACGTCCTGACTCTTGCCATGGCCACGCCCTGCCATGTCCTGCGATGTCATGAGTCATGCCATGGCCACGCCTGCCATGTCCTGATGTGTCCTGACACGTGCCACTGACGTGCCATGGCCACGTCCTGACTCGTCCTGTGACTTCCTGACTCGTGCCATGGTCATGTCCTAACATGTGTCCTCCGGCTATCGCCTGACGCTACCGCTCGAACCACCCCGACTTTCCTCCACCGCCGCCAACGACCACCAACATCATTGCAATTGATATGTTTCTAAGCATAGGTTAGCAATAAACGTGGTGCGACGTGGTGCGGCTTGGATCGAAGTAGTGCGATGTCGTGCCATGGCCACGTCTTGACACGTACCATGGCCAAGTCCTAACACGTCCTGACACGTACCATGAGCATACCCTGCCATGTCCTGCGCGTCCTTACACGTACCATGGCCATGGCCTCACACGTCCTGACACGTACCATGACCATATCCTGCCATGTCCTGCGACGTCCTTACACGTACCATGGCCCTGGCCTGACACGTCATGACACGTACCATGATCATATCCTGCCATGTCCTGAGACATCCTGAATCGTGCCATGGCCACGTCCTGACGCGTCCTAACACGTAACATGGCGACGTCCTAACGCGTCCTGACACGTACCATGGCCATGTTCTGACACATCCTGACACGTACCATGACCATATCCTGCCATGTCCTGCGACGTCCTGAAACGTACCATGGCCATGGCCTGACACATAATGACACGTAGCATGACCATATCTTGGCTGCGACGTCCTGACTCGTGCCATGGCCACGCCTTGCAATGTCCTGACACGTGCCATGGCCATGTCCTGACACGTCCCGCGACGTCCCAACTCGTGCCATGGCCAGGCCCAGCATGTCCTGCGACGTCTCGACTCGTGCCATGGCCACGCCCTGCCATGTCCTGCGACATCCCGACTCGTGCCATGGCCATGCTATGCCATGTCCTGCGACGTCCCGACTCATGCCATGGCCACGCCCTGCCATGTCCTGACGCGTCATGACACGTGCCATGTCCATGTCCTGACGCGTCCTGACACGTGCACTGGCCATGTCCTGACTCGTCCTGTGACTTCCTGACTCGTGCCATGGTCATGTCCTGACACGTGTCCTCCGGCTGTCGCCCGACGCTACCGCTCGAACAACCCCGACTTTCCACCACCGCCGCCAATGACCACCAACATCATTGCAATTGACATGTTTCTAAGCATAGGTTAGCAATAAACGTGGTGCGACGTGGTGCGGCCTGGAGCGAAGTAGTGCGATGTCGTGCCATGGCCACGTCTTGACACGTACCATGGCCAAGTTATGACACGTCCTGACACGTACCATGACCATACCCTGCCATGTCCTGCGCGTCCTTACACGTACCTTGGCCATATCCTGACTCGTCCTGCAATGTCCTAACTCGTGCCATTGCCATGCCCTGCCACGTCCTGACGCATGCCATGGCCATGTCCGGACGAGTCCTGACACGTACCATGGCCATTTCCTGCCATGTAATGCGACGTCCTAACTCGTGCCATGACCATGCCCTGCCATCTCATGACGCGTCCTGCACGTGCCATGGCCATGTCCTGACACGTCCTGCGACGTCCCGACTCGTGCTATGGCCACGGCCTGCCATGTCCTTCGACGTCCCGACTCTTGCCATGGCCACGTCCTGACGCATCCTGACGCGTACCATGGCCACGTCCTAACGCGTCCTGACACGTACCATGGCCATATCCTGCCATGTCCTGCGACGTCCTTACTCGTGCCATGACCACGCCCTGCCACGTCCTTACGTGTGGCATGGCCATGTCCTACGACATCCCGACTCGTGCCATGGCCACGCCTTGCCATGTCCTGCGACATCCCGACTCGTGCCATGGCCATGCCCTGCCATGTCCTCCGACGTCCCGACTCGTGCCATGGCCACGCCCTGCCATGTCCTGACGCGTCCTGACACAAGCCATGGCCATGTCCTGACGCGTCCTAACATGTGCCATGGCCATGTCCTGACGCGTCCTGTGACGTCCTGACTCGTGCCATGGTCATGTCCTGACACGTGTCCTCCCGCCGTCGCCTGATGCTACCGCTCGAACCACCCCGACTTTCCACCACCTCCTCCAACGACCACCAACATCATTGCAATTGACATGTTTCTAAGCATAGGTTAGCAATAAACATGGTGCGACGTGGTGCGGCCTGGAGCGAAGTAGTGCGATGTCTTGCCATGGCCACGTCTTGACACGTCCCATGGCCATGTCCTGATGCGTCTTGACACATGCCATGGCCATGTCCTAAAGCGTCCTGACACGTGCCATGGCCATGTCCTGACGCGTCTTGCGACGTCCTGACTCTTGCCATGGCCACGCCCTGCCATGTCCTGCGACGTCATGAGTCATGCCATGGCCACGCCTGCCATGTCATGACGTGTCCCGATACGTGCCGCTGACGTGCCATGGCCACGTTATGACTCGTCCTGTGACTTCCTAACTCGTGCCATGGTCATGTCCTGACACGTGTCCTCCGGCTGTCGCCCGACGCTACCGCTCGAACCACCCCGACTTTCCACCACCGCCGCCAACGACCACCAACATCATTGCAATTGAGATGTTTCTAAGCATAGGTTAGCAATAAACGTGGTGCGACGTGGTGCGGCTTGGAGCGAAGTAGTGCGATGTCGTGCCATGGCCACGTCTTGACACGTACCATGGCCAAGTCCTGACACTTACCATGACCATACCCTGCCATGTCCTGCGCATCCTTACACGTACCATGGCCATGGCCTCAAACGTCATGACACGTACCATGACCATATCCTGCCATGTCCTGCGACGTCCTAACACATACCATGGCCCTAGCCTGACACCTGATGACACAAACCATGATCATATCCTGCCATGTCCTGCGACGTCCTGAATCGTGCCATGGCCACGTCCTGACGCGTCCTAACACGTACCATTGCCTCGTCCTAACGCGTCCTGACACGTACCATGGCCATATCCTGCCATGTCCTGCGACGTCCTAACTCGTGCTGTGACCACGCCCTGCCACGTCCTGACGTGTGCCGTGGCCATGTCCTGCAACGTCCTGACTCGTGCCATGGCCGAGCCCTGCCACGTCCTGACGCGTACCATGGCCATATCCTGCCATGTCCTGCGACGTCCCGACTCATGCCATGGCCACGCCCTGCCATGTCCTGCGACGTCCCGACTCGTGCCATGGCCATGCTCTGCCATGTCCTGACGCATCCTGACACGTGCCATGGCCATTTCCTGATGCGTCCTGACACGTGCCATGACTACGCCCTGCCATGTCCTGCGACGTCCCGACTCGTGCCATCGCCATGCCCTGCAATGTCCTGAAACGTCCTGACACATACCATGGCATGTCCTGATGCGTCCTGACACATGCCATGGCCATGTCCTGATGCGTCCTGACACGTGCCACTACCATATCCAGACGCGTCCTGACACGTGTCATGGCCATGTCCTGACTCGTCCTGCGACATCCTGACTCGTGCCATGGCCATGTCCTGACACGTGTCTACCGGCCGTCGCCCGATGCTACTGCTCGAACCACCCCGACTTTCCACCACCGCCGCCAACGACCACCAACATCATTGCGCTTCACATGTTTCTAAGCATTGGTTAGAATTAGACGTAGTGCGACGTGGTGCGGCTTCGAGCGACGTACTGCGATGTCGTGCCATGTTCACGTCCTGATACACCCCATGGCCAAGTCCTTACACGTCCTGACACGTACATGACCATATCCTGCCATGTCCTGCGACGTCCTATCACGTACCATGGCCATGGTCTGACACATCCTGACACGTATCATGACCATATCCTGCCATGTCCTGCGACGTCTTGACACTTACCATGGCCATGGCCTGACACATCATGACACGTAGCATGACCATATCTTGCCTGCGACGTCCTGACTCGTGCCATGGCCACGCCTTGTGATGTCCTGACGCGTCCTGACACGTGCCATGGCCATGTCCTGACACGTCCCGCGACGTCCCAACTCGTGCCATGGCCTGGCCCAGCATGTCCTGTGACGTCCCGACACATGTCATGGCCACGCCCTGCCATGTCATGTGACATCCCGACTCGTGCCATGGCCATGCTCTGTCATGTCCTGCGACGTCCCGACTCATGCCATGGCCACGCCCTGCCATGTCCTGACGCGTCCTGACACGTGCCATGGCCATGTCCTGACGCGTCCTGACACGTGCCATGGCCATGTCCTGACTCGTCCTGTGACTTCCTGACTCGTGCCTGACACGTGTCCTCCGGCTGTTGCCCGACGCTACCGCTCGAACAACCCCGACTTTCCACCACCGCCGCCAATGACCACAAACATCATTGCAATTGACATGTTTCTAAGCATAGGATAGCAATAAACGTGGTGCGACGTGGTGCGGCTTGGAGCGAAGTAGTGCGATTTCGTGCCATGGCCACGTCTTGACACGTACCATGGCCAAGTCCTGACACGTCCTGACACGTACCATGACCATACCCTGCAATGTCCTGCGCGTCCTTACACGTACCATGGCCATGGCCTCACATGTCCTGACACGTACCATGACCATATCCTGCCATGTCCTACTACGTCCTTACACGTACCATGGCCCTGGCCTGACACGTCATGACACGTACAATGATCATATCCTGCCATGTCCTGCGACATCCTGAATCGTGCCATTGCCATGCCCTGCCACGTCCTGACGCGTGCCATGGCAATGTCCGGACGCGTCCTAACATGTACCATGGCCATTTCCTGCCATGTCCTGCGACGTCCTAACTCGTCCCGTGACCACGCCCTGCCACGTCCTGATGTCTGCCATGGCCATGTCCTGCGACGTCCTGACTCGTGCCATGGCCGCGCCCAGCCACATCCTGATGCGTACCATGGCCATATCCTGCCATGTCCTGCGACGTCCCGACCCGTGCCATGGCCACACCCTGCCATGTCCTGTGACGTCCCGACTCGTGCCATGGCCATGCCCTGCCATGTCCTGACGCGTCGTGACACGTGCCATGGCCATGTCCTGATGCGTCTTGACACGTGCCATGGCTACGCCATGCCATGTCCTGCGACGTCCCGACTCGTGCCATCGCCACGCCCTGCCATGTCCTCACACATCCTGACACGTACCATGGCATGTCCTGATACGTCCTGACACATGCCTTGGCCATGTCCTGATGCGTCCTGACACGTGCCATGGCCACGCCCTGCCATGTCCTACGATGTCATGAGTCATGCCATGGCCATGGTCTGCCATGTCCTGACGTGTCCTGACACGTGCCACTGCAATATTCAGACGCGTCCTGACACGTGTCATGACCATGTCCTGACTCGTCCTGCGACGTCCTGACTCGTGCCATGGCCATGTCCTGACACGTGTCGACCGCCCGACGCTACTGCTCGAACCACCCCGACTTTCCACCACCGCCGCCAACGACCACCAACATCATTGCGCGTCACATGTTTCTAAGCATTGTTTAGAATTAGACGTGGTGCGACGTGGTGCGGCTTGGAGTGACGTACTGCGATGTCGTGCCATGTTCACGTCCTGATACGCACCATGGCCATGTCCTGACACGTCCTGACACGTACCATGATCATATCCTGCCATGTCCTGCGACGTCCTATCACGTACCATGGCCATAGCCTGACAAATCCTGACACGAACCATGACCATATCCTGCTATGTCCTCCGACGTCCTGACACGTACCATGGCCATGGCCTGACACGTCATTACATGTAGCATGACCATATCTTGCCATGTCCTGCGACGTCCTGAATCGTTCCATGGCCACGTCCTGACGCGTCCTAACACATACCATGACCATATCATGCCATGTCCCATGACGTACTGACTCGTGCCATGACCACACCCTGCCACGTCCTGACGCGTTCAATGGCCATGTCCTGCGACGTCCTGACTCGAGCCATGGCCACGCCCTGCCACGTCCAGACGCGCGTCATGGCCATGTCCGGACGCGTCCTAACATGTACCATGGCCATATCTTGCCATGTCCTTCGACGTCCTGACTCGTGCAATGGCATGCCCTGACGCGTCCTGACACGTGCCATGGCCATGTCCTGACACGTCCTGCGACATCCCGACTCGTGCCCTGGCCACGCCCTGCCATGTCCTGCGACGTACGGACTCGTGCCATGGCAGGGCGCTGCCATGTCCGGCGACGTCCCGACTCGTGCAATGGCACGCCCTGCCATGTCCTGACGCGTCCTGACACGTGCCATGGCCATATCCTGATGCGTCTTGACACGTGCCATGGCCACGCCCTGCCATGTCCTGCGACGTCCCGACTCGTGCCATGGCCATGCCCTAACATGGCCTGACGCGTCCTGACACGTGCCATGGCATGTCCTGATGCGTCTTGATACGTGCCATGGCCATGTCCCGACGCGTCCTGCGATGTCCTGACTCTTGCCATGGCCACGCACTGCCAGGTCCTGCGACGTCATGAGTCATGCCATGGCCACGCCCTGCCATGTGCTGACGTGTCCTAACACGTGCCATTGCCATGTCCTGGCGCGTCTTGACACGTCCCATGGCCATGTCCTGACGCGTCATGCGATGTCCTGACTCTTGCCATGGCCACGCCCAGCCATGTCCTGACGTGTCCTGACATGTGCCACTGCCATGTCCTGAAGCGTCCTGACACGTGCCATGGCCATGTCCTGACTCGTCCTGCGACATCTTGACTCGTGCCACGGCCATGTCCTGACACGTGTCGACCGACCGACGCCCGACGCTACTGCTCGAACCACCCCGACTTTCCACCACCACCGCCAACGACCACCAACATCATTGCGCTTCACATGTTTCTAAGCATTGGTTAGAATTAGACGTGGTGCGACGTGGTGCAGCTTGGAGCGACGTACTGCGATGTCGTGCCATGTTCACGTCCTGATACGCACCATGGCCATGTCCTGACATGTCCTGACACGTACCATGACCATATCCTGCCATGTCCTGCGACGTCCTATCACGTACCATGGCCATGGCATGACACATCCTGACACGTACCATGACCATATCCTGCCATGTCCTGACACGTACCATGGCCATGGCCTAACACGTCATGACACGTAGCATGACCATATGTTGCCATGTCCTGCGACGTCCTGAATCGTGCCATGGCCACGTCCTGACGCGTCCTAACACATACCATGACCATATCATGCCATGTCCCGTGACGTCCTGACTCGTGCCATGACCACACCCTGCCACGTCCTGACGCGTTCAATTGCCATGTCCTCCGACGTCCTGACTCGTGCCATGGCCACGCCCTGCCACGTCCTGACGCGTGCCATGGCCATGTCCGGACGCGTCCTGACACGTACCATGGCCATATCCTGCCATGTCCTTCGACGTCCTGACTCGTGCCATGGCCACGCCCTGCCATGCCCTGACGCGTCCTGACACGTGCCATGGCCATATCCTGACACGTCCTGCGACATCCCAACTCGTGCCCTGGCCACGCCCTGCCATGTCCTGCGACGTACGGACTCGTGCCATGGCCACGCCCTGCCATGTCCGGCGACGTCCCGACTCGTGCCATGGCCACGCCCTGCCATGTCCTGACGCGTCCTGACACGTGCCATGGCCATATCCTGATGCGTCTTGACACGTGCCATGGCCACGCCCTGCCATGTCCTGCGACGTACCGACTGGTGCCATGGCCACGCCATGCCATGTCCTGACGCGTCCTGACACGTGCCATGGCATGTCCTGATGCGTCTTGACATGTGCCATGGCCATGTCCCGACGTGTCTTGCGATGTCCTGACTCTTGCCATGGCCACGCACTGCCATGTCCTGCGACGTCATGAGTCATTCCATGGCCACGCCCTGCCATGTCCTAACGTGTCCTGACACGTGCCACTGCCATGTCCTGGCGCGTCCTGACACGTGCCATGGCCATGTCCTGACGCGTCCTGCGACGTCTTGACTCTTGCCATGGCCACGCCCTGCCATGTCCTGCGACGTCATGAGTCATGCCATGGCCACGCCCTGCCATGTCCTGACGTGTCCTGACACGTGCCACTGCCATGTCCTGGCGCGTCTTGACACGTCCCATGGCCATGTCCTGACGCATCCTGCGATGTCCTGACTCTTGCCATGGCCACGCCCTACCATGTCCTGCGGCGTCATGAGTCATGCCATGGCCACGCCCTGCCATGTCCTGACGTGTCCTGACATGTGCCACTGCCATGTCCTGAAGCATCCTGACACGTGCCATGGCCATGTCCTGACTCATCCTGCGACATCCTGACTCGTGCCACGGCCATGTCCTGACACGTGTCGACCGGCCGACGCCCGACGCTACTGCTTGAACCACCCCGACTTTCCACCACCGCCGCAAACGACCACCAACATCATTGCGCTTCACATGTTTCTAAGCATTGGTTAGAATTAGACGTGGCGCGACGTGGTGCGGCTTGGAGCGACGTACTGCGATGTCGTGCCATGTTCACGTCCTGATACGCACCATGGCCATGTCCTGACATGTCCTGACACGTACCATGACCATATCATGCCATGTCCTGCGACGTCCTATCACGTACCATGGCCATGGCCTGACACATCCTGACACGTACCATGACCATATCCTGCCATGTCCTGCGACGTCCTGACACGTACCATGGCCATGGCCTGACACGTCATGACACGTAGCATGACCATATGTTGCCATGTCCTGCGACGTCCTGAATCGTGCCATGGCCACGTCCTGACGCGTCCTAACACATACCATGACCATATCATGCCATGTCCCGTGACGTCCTGACTCGTGCCATGACCACACCCTGCCACGTCCTCACGCATTCAATGGCCATGTCCTGCGACGTCCTGACTCGTTCCATGGCCACGCCCTGCCACGTCCTGACGCATGCCATGGCCATGTCCGGACGCATCCTGACACGTACCATGGCCATATCCTGCCATGTCCTTCGACGTCCTGACTCGTTCCATTGCCACGCCCTACCATGCCCTGACGCGTCCTGACACGTGGCATGGCCATATCCTGACACGTCCTGCGACATCCCGACTCGTGCCCTGGCCACGCCCAGCCATGTCCTGCGACGTACGGACTCGTGCCATGGCCACGCCCTGCCATGTCCGGCGACTTCCCGACTCGTGCCATGGCCACGCCCTGCCATGTCCTGACGCGTCCTGACACGTGCCATGGCCATATCTTGATGCGTCTTGACACGTGCCATGGCCACGCCCTGCCATGTCCTGCGACGTACCGACTCGTGCCATGGCCACGCCCTGCCATGTCCTGACGCGTCCTGACACGTGCCATGGCATGTCCTGATGCGTCTTGACACGTGCCATGGCCATGTCCCGACGTTTCCTGCGACGTCCTGACTCTTGCCATGGCCATGCACTGCCATGTCCTGCGACGTCATGAGTCATGCCATGGCCACGCCCTGCCATGTCCTGACGTGTCCTGACACGTGCCACTGCCATGTCCTTGCACGTCCTGACACGTGCCATGGCCATGTCCTGACGCGTCCTGCGATGTCTTGACTCTTGCCATGGCCACGCCCTGCCATGTCCTGCGACGTCATGAGTCATGCCATGGCCACGCCCTGCCATGTACTGACGTGTCCTGACACGTGCCACTGCCATGTCCTGAAGCGTCCTGAGACGTGCCATGGCCATGTCCTGAATCGTCCTGCGACGTCCTGACTCGTGCCATGGCCATGTCCTGACACGTGTCCTCCGGCCGACGCCCGAACCACCCCGACATTCCACTACCGCCGCCAATGACAACCAACATCATTGCGCTTGACATGTTTCTAAGCATTGGTTAGCAATAGACGTGGTACGATGTGGTGCGTCTTGGAGCGACGTAGTGCGATGTCGTGCCATGACCACGTCTTGACACGTACCATGGCCAAGTCATGACACGTACCATGACCATACCCTGCCATGTCCGTCGCGTCCTTACAAGTACCATGGCCATGGCCTGACACGTCCTGACACGAACCATGACCATATCCTGCCATGTCATGCGACGTCCTTACACGTACCATGGCCATGGCCTGACACGTCATGACACATACCATGATTATATCCTGCCATGTCCTGCGACGTCCTGACGCTTGCCATGGCCATGGCCTGACACGTCATGACACGTAGCATGACCATATGTTGCCATGTCCTGCGACGTCCTGAATCGTGCCATGGCCACGTCCTGACGCGTCCTAACACATACCATGACCACATCATGCCATGTCCCGTGACGTCCTGACTCGTGCCATGACCACACCCTGCCACGTCCTCACGCATTCAATGGCCATGTTCTGCGACGTCCTGACTCGTTTCATGGCCACGCCCTGCCACGTCCTGACGCATGCCATGGCCATGTCCGGACGCGTCCGGACACGTACCATGGCCATATCCTGCCATGTCCTTCGACGTCCTGACTCGTGCCATGGCCACGCCCTGCCATGCCCTGACGCGTCCTGACACGTGGCATGGCCATATCCTGACACGTCCTGCGACATCCCGACTCGTGCCCTGGCCACGCCCAGCCATGTCCTGCGACGTACGGACTCGTGCCATGGCCACGCCCTGCCATGTCCGGCGACTTCCCGACTCGTGCCATGGCCACGCCCTGCCATGTCCTGACGCGTCCTGACACGTGCCATGGCCATATCCTGATGCGTCTTGACACGTGCCATGGCCACGCCCTGCCATGTCCTGTGACGTACCGACTCGTGCCATGGCCACGCCCTGCCATGTCCTGAAGCGTCCTGACACGTGCCATGGCCATGTCCTGACGCGTCCTGCGACATCCTGACTCTTGCCATGGCCACGCCCTGCCATGTCCTGCGACGTCATGAGTCATGCCATGGCCACGCCCTGCCATGTCTTGACGTGTCCTGACACGTGCCACTGCCATATCCTGACGCGTCCTGACTCGTGCCATGGCCATGTCCTGACTCGTCCTGCGACGTCCTGATTCGTGCCATGGCCATGTCCTGCCATGTCTTGCGACGTCCTGACTCGTGCAATGACCACGCCCTGCCACATCCTGACACCTGCAATGGCCATGTCGTGCGACGTCCTAGCTCGTGCCATGGCCACGCCCTGCCACGGCTTGACGCGTGCCATGGCCATGTCCGGATGCGTCCTGACATGTACCATGGCCATATCCTGCCATGTCCTGCGACGTCCTGACTCGTGCCATAGCCACGCCCTGCCATGTTCTGACGCGTCCCGACACGTGCCATGGCCATGTCCTGACACGTCCCGCGACGTCCCAACTCGTGCCATGGCCAGGCCCTGCCATGTCCTGCGACGTCCCGATTCGTGCCATGGCCACGCCCTGCCATGTCCTGCGACATCCCGACTCCTGCCATGGCCATGCCCTGCCATGTCCTGCGACGTCCCGACTCATGCCACGGCCACGCCCTGCCATGTCCTGACACGTGCCATGGCCATGTCCTGACGCGTCCTGACACGTGCCATGGCCATGTCCTGACCCGTCCTGTGACGTCCTGACTCGTGCCATGGTCATGTCCTGACTCGTGTCCTCCGGCCGTCGCCCGACGCTACCGCTCGAACCACCCCGACATTCCACCACCGCCTTCGAAGACCACCAACATCATTGCAATTGACATGTTTCTACGCATTGGTTAGCAATAAACGTGGTGCGACGTGGTGCGGCTTGGAGCGAAGTAGTGCGATGTCGTGCCATGGCCACGTCTTGACACGTACCATGGCCTAGTCCTGACACGTACAATGACCACACCCTGCCATGTCCTGCGCGTCCTTACACGTACCATGGCCATGGCCTCACACGTCCTGACACGTACCATGACCATATCCTGCCATGTCCTGCAACGTCCTTACACGTACCATGGCCCTGGCCTGACACGTCATGACACGTACCATGATCATATCCTGCCATGTCCTGCGACGTCCTGAATCATGCCATGGCCACGTCCTGACGCGTCCTGACACGTACCATGGCCATATCCTGCCATGTCCTGCGACGTCCTAACTCGTGCCGTGACCACACCCTGCCACGGCCTGACGCGTGCCATGGCCATGTCCTGCGACGTCCTGACTCGTGCCATGGCCACGCCCCACCACGTCCTGACGCGTACCATGGCCATATCCTGCCATGTCTTGCGACGTCAATGGCCACGCCCTGCCATGTCCCGCGACGTCCCGACTCGTGCCATGGCCGTGCCCTGCCATGTCCTGACACGTGCCATGGCCATGTCCTGATGCGTCCTGACACGTGCCGTGGCCACGCCCTTCCATGTACTGCGACGTCCCGACTCGTGCCATCGCCACACCCTGCCATGTCCTGACACGTCCTGACACGTACCATGGCATGTCCTGATGCGTCCTATCACATGCCATGGCCATGTCTTGATGCATCCTGACACGTGTCATGGCCGTGTCCTGACTCGTCCGGCGACGTCCTGACTCTTGCCATGGCCACGCCCTGCCATGTCCTGCGACGTCATGAGTCCTGCCATGGCCACGCCCTGCTTTGTCTGGACGTGTCCTAACACGTGCCACTGCCATGTCCTGACGCGTCCTGACACGTGCCATGGCTATGTCCTAACACGCGTCGACCGGCCATCGCCCGATGCTACCGCTCAACCACCCTGATTTTCCACCACCGCCGCCAACGACCACCAACATCATTGCGCTTTCCTGTCGCGTCCTGACACGTGCCATGGCCATGTCCTGACTCGTCCTGCAACGTCCTGACTTGTGCCATTGCCATGCCTTACCACGTCCTGACGCGTGCCATGGCCATGTCCGGACGCGTCCAAACACGTATCATGGCCATTTCCTGCCATGTCATGCGACGTCCTGACTCGTGCCATGGCCACGCCCTACCATGTCCTGACGCATCCTGCACGTGCCATGGCAATGTCCTGACACGTCCTGCGACGTCCCGACTCGTGCCATGGCCACGCCCTGCAATGTCCTTCGACGTCCCGACTCGTGCCATGGCCCCGCCCTGCTATGTCCTGCGACGTCCCGACTCGTGCCATGGCCACGCCCTGCCATGTCCTGACGCGTCCTGACACCTGCCATAGACATGTCCTGATGCGTCCTGACACATGCCATGGCCATGTCCTGAAGCGTCCTGACACGTGCCATGGCCATGTCCTGACGCGTCCTGCAACATCCTGACTCTTGCCATGGCCACGCCCTGCCATGTCCTGCGACGTCATGAGTCATGCCATGGCCACGCTCTGCCATGTCTTGACGTGTCCTGACACGTGCCACTGCCATATCCTGACGCGTCCTGACACGTGCCATGACCATGTTCTGACTCGTCTTGCGACGTCCTGACTCGTGCCATGGCCATGTCCTGCCATGTCTTGCGACGTCCTGACTCGTGCAATGACCACGCCCTGCCACGTCCTGACGCCTGCAATGGCCATGTCATGCGACGTCCTGACTCGTGCCATGGCCACGCCTTGCCACGTCTTGACGCGTGCCATGGCCATGTCTGGACGCGTCTTGACATGTACCATGGCCATAACCTGCCATGTCCTGCGACGTCCTGACTCGTGCCATGGCCACGCCCTGCCATGTCCTGACGCGTCCTAACACATTCCATGGCCATGTCCTGACACGTCCCGCGACGTCCCAACTCGTGCCATGCCCAGGCCCTGCCATGTCCTGCGACGTCCCAACTCGTGCCATGGCCACGCCCTGCCATGTCCTGCGACATCCCGACTCGTGCCATGGCCATGCCCTGCCATGTCCTACGACGTCCCGACTCATGCCATGGCCACGCCCTGCCATGTCCTAACACGTGCCATGGCCATGTCCTGACACGTCCTGACACGTGCCATGGCCATGTCCTGACTCGTCCTGTGACGTCCTGACTCGTGCCATGGTCATGTCCTGACACGTGTCCTCCGGCCGTCGCCCGACGCTACCGCTCGAACCACCCCGACTTTCCACCACCGCCTCCGAAGACCACCAACATCATTGCAATTGACATGATTCTAAGCATTGGTTAGCAATAAACGTGGTGCGACATGGCGCGGCTTGGAGCAAAGTAGTGCGATGTCGTGCCATGGCCACGTCTTGACACGTACCATGGCCTAGTCCTGACACGTACAATGACCATACCCTGCCATGATCTGCGCGTCCTTACACGTACCATGGCCATGGCCTCACACGTCCTGACACGTACCATGACCATATCCTGCCATGTCCTGTGACGTCCTTACACGTACCATGGCCCTGGCCTGACACGTCATGACACGTACCATGATCATATCCTGCCATGTCCTGCGACGTCCTAAATCGTGCCATGGCCACGTCCTGACGCGTCCTGACACGTACCAAGGCCACGTCCTAACGCGTGCTGACACGTACCATGGCCATATCCTACCATGTCCTGCGACGTCCTAACTCGTGCAGCGACCACACCCTGCCACGGCCTGACGCGTGCCATGACCATGTCCTGCGACGTCCTGACTCGTGCCATGGCCACGCCCCGCCACGTCCTGACGCGTACCATGGCCATATCCTGCCATATCTTGCGACGTCAATGGCCACGCCCTGCCATGTCCCGCGACGTCCCGACTCGTGCCATGGCCATGCCCTGCCATGTCCTGACACGTGCCATGGCCATGTCCTGATGCGTCCTGACACGTGCCGTGGCCACGCCCTTCCATGTACTGCGACGTCCCGACTCGTGCCATCGCCACACCCTGCCATGTCCTGACACGTCCTGACACGTACCATGGCATGTCCTGATGCGTCCTGACACATGCCATGGCCATGTCATGATGCGTCCTGCGACATCCTGACTCTTGCCATGGCCACGCCCTGCCATGTCCTGCGACGTCATGAGTCCTGCCATGTCCACGCCCTTCCATGTCCGGACGTGTCGTGACAGGTGCCACTGCCATGTCCTGATGTGTCCTGACATGTGCCATGGCAATGTCCTGACACGCGTCGACCGGCCGTCGCCCGACGCTACCGCTCAAACCACCCTGACTTTCCACCACCGCCGCCAATGACCACCAACATCATTGCGATTTCCTAACGCGTCCTGACACGTGCCATGGCCATGTCCTGACTCATCCTGCAACGTCCCGACTCGTGCCATTGCCATGCCTTGCCACGTCCTGACGCGTGCCATGGCCATGTCCGGACGCGTCCTGACACGTACCATGGCCATTTCCTGCCATGTCATGCGACGTCCTGACTCGTGCCATGGCCACGCCCTGCCATGTCCTGACGCATCCTGCACGTGCCATGGCCATGTCCTGACACGTCCTGCGACGTCCCGACTCGTGCCATGGCAACGCCCTGCCATGTCCTTCGACGTCCCGACTCGTGCCATGGCCACGCCCTGCCATGTCCTGCGACGTCCAGAATCATGCCATGGCCACGCCCTTCCATGTCCTGACGCGTCCAAACACGTGCCATGGCCATGTCCTGATGCGTCTTGACACATGCCATGGCCATGTCCTGAAGCGTCCTGACACGTGCCATGGCCATGTCCTGACGCGTCCTGCGACGTCCTGACTCTTGCCATGGCCACGCCCTGCCATGTCCTTCGACGTCATGAGTCATGCCATGGCCAAGCCATGCCATGTCCTGACGTGTCCTGACACGTGCCACTGCCATATATTGACGCGTCCTGACACGTGCCATGGCAAAGTACTGACTCGTCCTGCGACGTCCTGACTCGTGCCATGGCCATGTCCTGACACGTGTTGACCGGCCTGTCGACCGACGCTACCGCTTGAATCACCCTGACTTTCCACCACCGCCGCCAACGACCACCAACATCATTGCGCTTTCCTAACGCGTCCTGACACGTGCCATGGCCATATCCTGACTCGTCCTGCAACGTCGTGACTCGTGCCATTGCCATGCCCTGCCACGTCCTGACGCGTGCCATGGCCATGTCCGGACGCGTCCTGACACGTACCATGGCCATTTCCAGCAATGTAATGCGACGTCCTGACTCGTGCCATGGCCATGCCCTACCATCTCCTGACGCGTCCTGCACGTGCCATGGCCATGTCCTGACACGTCCTGCGACGTCCCGACTGGTGCCATGGCCACGCCTTGCCATGTCTTTCGACGTCCCGACTCGTGCCATGGCCACGTCCTGACGCGTCCTGACACGTACAATGGCCACGTCCTGACGCGCCCTCGCACGTACCATGGCCATATCTTGCCATGTCTTGCGACGTCCTGACTCGTGCCATGACCACGCCCTGCCACGTCCTAACGCATGCCATGGCCATGTCCTGCGACGTCCTGACTCGTGCCATGGCCTGACACGTCCTGACACGTACCATGACCATATCCTGCAACGTCCTTACACGTACCATGGCCATGGCCTGACACGTACTGACTCTTGCCATGGCCACGCCCTGCCATGTCCTGCGACGTCATGAGTCATGCCACGGCCACGCCCTGCCATGTCCGGACGTGTCCTGACACGTGCCACTGCATGTCCTGACGCGTCCTGATACGTGCCATGGCCATGTCCTGACTCGTGCCATGCCATGTCCTGCAACATCCCGACTCGTGCCATGGCCATGCCCTACCATGTCCTGCGACGTCCCGACTCATGCCATGGCCACGCCCTGCCATGTCATGTCCTGCGACGTCCTGACTCATGCCATGGCCACGCCCTGCCATGTCCTGACACGTGCCATGGCCATGTCCTGACGCGTCCTGACACGTGCCATGGCCATGTCCTGATTCGTCCGGTGACGTCCTGACTCGTGCCATGGTCATGTCCTGACACGTGTCCTCCGGCCGTCGCCCGACACTACCGCTCGAACCACCCCGACTTTCCACCACCGCCTCCAACGACCACCAACATCATTGCAATTGACATGTTTCTAAGCATTGGTTTGCAATAAACGTGGTGCGACGTGGTGCGGCTTGGAGCGAAGTAGTGCGATGTCGTGCCATGGCCACGTCTTGACACGTTTCATGGCCAAGTCCTGACACGTCACGACACGTACCATGACCATACCCTGCCATGTCCTGCGCGTCCTTACACGTACCATGGCCATGGCCTTACACGTCCTGAAAAGTACCATGACCATATCCTGCCATGTCTTGCGACGTCCTTACACGTACCATGGCCCTGGCCTGACACGTCATGACACGTACCATGATCATATCCTGCCATGTCCTGCGACGTCCTGAATCGTGCCATGGCCACGTCCTAACGCGTCCTAACACGTACCTAGGCCACGTCCTAACGCGTCCTGACACGTACCATGGCCATATCCTGCCATGTCCTGCGACGTCCTAACTCGTGCCGTGACCACGCCCTGCCACGGCCTGACGCGTGCCATGGCCATGTCCTGCGATGTCCTGACTCGTGCCATGGCCACGCCCCGCCACGTCCTGACGCGTACCATGGCCATATCCTGCCATGTCTTGCGACGTCAATGGCCACGCCCTGCCATGTCCCGCGACGTCCCGACTCGTGCCATGGCCATGCCCTGCCCTGTCCTGACACGTCCTGACACGTGCCATGGCAATGTCCTGATGCGTCTTGACACGTGCCGTGGCCACGCCCTTCCATGTACTGCGACGTCCCGACTCGTGCCATCGCCACACCCTGCCATGTCCTGACACGTCCTGACACGTACCATGGCATGTCCTGATGCGTCCTTACACGTACCATGGCCATGGCCTTACACGTCCTGAAACGTACCATGACTATATCCTGCCATGTCTTGCGACGTCCTTACACGTACCATGGCCCTGGCCTAACACGTCACGTACCATGATCATATCCTGCCATATCCTGCGACGTCCTTGAATCGTGCCATGGCCACGTCCTGACGCGTCCTGACACGTACCATGGCCACGTCCTAACGCGTCCTGACACGTACCATGGCCATATCCTGCCATGTCCTGCGACATCCTAACTCGTGCCGTGACCACGCCATGCCACGTCTTGACGTGTGCCATGGCCATGTCCTGCGACGTCCTAACTCGTGCCATGGCCACGCCCTGCCACGTCCTGACGCGTACCATGGCCATATCCTGCCATGTCTGAGACGCCCTGACTCGTGCCATGGCCACGCCCTGCCTTGTCCTTCGACGTCCCGACTCGTGCCATGGTCATGCCCTGCCATGTCCTGACGTGTCCTGACACGTGCCATGGCCATGTCCTGATGCGTCCTTACACGTGCCATGACCACGCCCTGCCATGTCCTGCGACGTTTCGACTCGTGCCATCGCCACGCCCTGCCATGTCCTGACACGTACCATGGCATGTCCTGATGCGTCCTGACACATGCCATGGCCATGTCTTGATGCATCCTGACACGTGCCATGGCCGTGTCCTGACTCGTCCTGCGACGTCCTGACTCTTGCCATGGCCACGCCCTGCCATGTCCTTCGACGTCATGAGTCCTGCCATGGCCACGCCCTGCCTTGTCTAGACGTGTCCTAACACGTGCCACTGCCATGTCCTGACGCGTCCTAACACGTGCCATGGCTATGTCCTGACACGCGTCGACCGGCCGTCGCTCGATGCTACCGCACAACCACCCTGACTTTCCACCACCGCCGCCAACGACCACCAACATCATTGCGCTTTCCTGACGCGTCCTGACACGTGCCATGGCCATGTCCTGACTCGTCCTGCAACGTCCTGACTCGTGCCATTGCCATGCCCTGCCACGTCCTGACGCGTGCCATGGCCATGTCCGGACGCGTCCTAACACGTACCATGGCTATTTCCTGCCATGTCATGCGACGTCCTGACTCGTGCCATGGCCACGCCCTACCATGTCCTGACGCATCCTGCACGTGCCATGGCAATGTCCTGACACGTCTTGCGACGTCCCGACTCGTGCCATGGCCACGCCCTGCCATGTCATTCGACGTCCCGACTCGTGCCATGGCCACGCCCTGCCATGTCCTGCGACATCCCGACTCGTGCCATGGCCACGCCCTGCCATGTCCTGACGCGTCCTGACACCTGCCATGGCCATGTCCTGATGCGTCCTGACACATGCCATGGCCATGTCTTGAAGCGTCCTGACACGTGCCATGGCCATGTCCTGACGCGTCCTGCGACGTCCTGACTCTTGCCATGGCCACGCCCTGCCATGTCCTGCGACGTCATGAGTCATGCCATGGCCACGCCCTGTCATGTCTTGACGTGTCCTGACACGTGCCACTGCCATATCCTGACGCGTCCTGACACGTGCCATGGCCATGTCCTGACTCGTCCTGCGACGTCCTGACTCGTGCCATGGCCATGTCCTGCCATGTCTTGCGACGTCCTGACTCGTGCAATGACCACGCCCTGCCACGTCCTGACACCTGCAATGGCCATGTCGTGCGACGTCCTAGCTCGTGCCATGGCCACGCCCTGCCACGGCTTGACGCGTGCCATGGCCATGTCCGGATGCGTCCTGACATGTACCATGGCCATATCCTGCCATGTCCTGCGACGTCTTGACTCGTGCCATGGCCATGCCCTGCCATGTCCTGACGCGTCCTAACACGTGCCATGGCCATGTCCTGACACGTCCCGTGACGTCCCAACTCGTGCCATGGCCAGGCCCTGCCATGTCTGCGACGTCCCGACTCGTGCCATGGCCACGCCCTGCCATGTCCTGCGACATCCCGACTCATGCCATGGCCATGCCCTGCCATGTCCTGCGACGTCCCGACTCATGCCACGGCCACGCCTTGCCATGTCCTGACACGTGCCATGGCCATGTCCTGACGCGTCCTGACACGTGCCATGGCCATGTCCTGACTCGTGCCATGGCCATGTCCGGATGCGTCCTGACATGTACCATGGCCATATCCTGCCATGTCCTGCGACGTCCTGACTCGTGCCATGGCCACGCCCTGCCATGTCCTGACGCCTCCTGACACGTGCCATGGCCATGTCCTGACACGTCCCGCGACGTCCCAACTCGTGCCATGGTCAGGCCCTGCCATGTCCTGCGACGTCCCGACTCGTGCCATGGCCACGCCCTGCCATGTCCTGCGACATCCCGACTCATGCCATGGCCATGCCCAGCCATGTCCTGCGACGTCCCGACTCATGCCACGGCCACGCCCTGCCATGTCCTGACACGTGCCATGGCCATGTCCTGACGCGTCCTGACACGTGCCATGGCCATGTCCTGACTCGTTCTGTGACGTCCTGACTCGTGCCATGGTCATGTCCTGACTCGTGTCCTCCGGCCGTCGCCCGACGCTACCGCTCGAACCACCCCGACTTTCCACCACCGCCTCCGAAGACCACCAACATCATTGCAATTGACATGTTTCTAAGCATTGGTTAGCAATAAACGTGGTGCGACATGGTGCGGCTTGGAGCGAAGTAGTGCGATGTCGTGCCATGGCCATGTCTTGACACGTACCATGGCCTAGTCCTGACACGTACAATGACCATACCCTGCCATGTCCTGCGCGTCCTTACACGTACCATGGCCATGGCCTCACACGTCCTGACACGTACCATGACCATATCCTGCCATGTCCTACGACGTCCTTACACGTACCATGGACCTGGCCTGACACGTCATGACACGTACCATGATCATATCCTGCCATGTCCTGCGACGTCCTGAATCGTGCCATGGCCACGTCCTGACGCGTCCTGACACGTACCATGGCCACGTCCTAACGCGTCCTGACACGTACCATGGCCATATCCTGCCATGTTCTGCGACGTCCTAACTCGTGCCGTGACCACGCCCTGCCACGTCTTGACGTGTTCCATGGCCATGTCCTGCGACGTCCTAACTCGTGCCATGGCCGCGCCCTGCCACGTCCTGACGCGTACCATGGCCATATCCTGCCATGTCTTGCGACGTCAATGGCCACGCCGTTCCATGTCCCGCGACGTCCCGACTCGTGCCATGGCCATGCCCTGCCATGTCCTGACACGTCCTGACACGTGCCATGGCCATGTCCTGATGCGTCCTGACACGTGCCGTGGCCACGCCCTGCCATGTACTGCGACGTCGCGACTCGTGCCATCGCCACACCCTGCCATGTCCTGACACGTCCTGACACCTACCATGGCATGTCCTGATGCGTCTTGACACATGCCATGGCCATGTCCTGATGCATCCTGACACGTGTCATGGACGTGTCCTGACTCGTCCTGCGACGTCCTGACTCTTGCCATGGCCACGCCCTGCGATGTCCTGCGACATCATGAGTCATGCCACGGCCACGCCCTGCCATGTCCGGACGTGTCCTGACACGTGCCACTGCCATGTCCTGACGCGTCCTGACACATGCCATGGCTATGTCCTGACACGCGTCGACCGGCCGTCGCCCGATGCTACCGCTCAACCACCCTAACTTTCCACCACCGCCGCCAACGACCACCAACATCATTGCGCTTCCCTGTCGCGTCCTGACACGTGCCATGGCCATGTCCTGACTCGTCCTGCAACGTCCTGTCTCGTGCCATTGCCATGCCTTACCACGTCCTGACGCGTGCCATGGCCATGTCCGGACGCGTCCTAACACGTACCATGGCCATTTCCTGCTATGTCATGCGACGTCCTGACTCGTGCCATGGCCACGCCCTACCATGTCCTGACGCATCCTGCACGTGCCATGGCAATGTCCTGACACGTCCTGCGACGTCCCGACTCGTGCCATGGCCACGCCCTGCCATGTCATTCGACGTCCCGACTCGTGCCATGGCCCCGCCCTGCCATGTCCTGCGACGTCCTGACTCGTGCCATGGCCACGCCCTGCCATGTCCTGACGCGTCCTGACACCTGCCATGGCCATGTCCTGATGCGTCCTGACACATGCCATGGCCATGTCCTGAAGCGTCCTGACACGTGCCATGGCAATGTCCTGACGCGTCCTGCGACGTCCTGACTCTTGCCATGGCCACGCCCTGCCATGTGCTGCGACGTCATGAGTCATGCCATGGCCACGCCCTGCCATGTCTTGACGTGTCCTGACACGTGCCACTGCCATATCCAGACGCGTCCTGACACGTGCCATGGCCATGTTCTGACTCGTCTTGCGACGTCCTGACTCGTGCCATGGCCATGTCCTGCCATGTCTTGCGACGTCTTGACTCGTGCAATGACCACGCCCTTCCACGTTCTGACGCCTGCAATGGCCATGTCGTGCGACGTCCTGACTCGTGCCATGGCCACGCCCTGCCACGTCTTGACGCGTGCCATGGCCATGTCTGGACGCGTCCTGACACGTGCCCTGCCATGTCCTGACGCGTCCTGACACGTGCCATGGCCATGTCCTGACACGTCCCGCGACGTCCCAACTCGTGCCATGCCCAGGCCCTGCCATGTCCTGCGACGTCCCAACTCGTGCCATGGCCACGTCCTGCCATGTCCTGCGACATCCCGACTCGTTCCATGGCCATGCCCTGCCACGTCCTGCGACGTCCCGACTCATGCCATGGCCACGCCCCGCCATGTCCTGACACGTGCCATGGCAATGTCCTGACGCGTCCTGACACGTGCCATGGCCAGGTCCTGACTCGTCCTGTGACGTCCTGACTCGTGCCATGGTCATGTCCTGACACATGTCCTCCGGCCGTCGCCCGACGCTACCGCTCGAACCACCCCGACTTTCCACCACCGCCTCCGAAGACCACCAACATCATTGCAATTGACATGTTTCTAAGCATTGGTTAGCAATAAACGTGGTGCGACATGGTGCGGCTTGGAGCGAAGTAGTGCAATGTCGTGCCATGGCCACGTCTTGACACGTACCATGGCCTAGTCCTGACACGTACAATGACCATACCCTGCCATGATCTATGCGTCCTTACACGTACCATGGCCATGGCCTCACACGTCCTGACACGTACCATGACCATATCCTGCCATGTCCTATGACGTCCTTACACGTACCATGGCCCTGGCCTGACACGTCATGACACGTACCATGATCATATCCTGCCATGTCCTGCGACGTCCTAACTCGTGCCGTGACCACACCCCACCACGTCCTGACGCGTACCATGGCCATGTCCTGCGACGTCCTAACTCGTGCCGTGACCACACCCCACCACGTCCTGACGCGTACCATGGCCATATCCTGCCATGTCTTGCGACGTCAATGGCCACGCCCTGCCATGTCCCGCGACGTCCCGACTCGTGCCATGGCCATGCCCTGCCATGTCCTGACACGTGCCATGGCCATGTCCTGATGCGTCCTGACACGTGCCGTGGCCACGCCCTTCCATGTACTGCGACGTCCCGACTCGTGCCATCGCCACACCCTGCCATGTCCTGACACGTCCTAACACGTACCATGGCATGTCCTGATGCGTCCTGACACATGCCATGGCCATGTCATGATGCGTCCTGCGACATCCTGACTCTTGCCATGGCCACGCCCTGCCATGTCCTGTGACGTCATGAGTCCTGCCATGTCCACGCCCTTCCATGTCCGGACGTGTCATGACAGGTGCCACTGCCATGTCCTGACGCATCCTGACATGTGCCATGGCAATGTGCTGACACGCGTCGACCGGCCGTCGCCCGACGCTACCGCTCAAACCACCCTGACTTTCCACCACCGCCGCAAATGACCACCAACATCATTGCGCTTTCCTAACGCGTCCTGACACGTGCCATGGCCATGTCCTGACTCGTCCTGCAACGTCCCGACTCGTGCCATTGCCATGCCTTGCCACGTCCTGACGCGTGCCATGGCCATGTCCGGACGCGTCATGACACGTACCATGCCCATATCCTGCCATGTCCTGCGACGTCCCGACTCGTGCCATGGCCACGCCCTGCCATGTCCTACGACGTCCAGAATCATGCCATGGCCACGCCCTTCCATGTCCTGACGCGTCCTAACACGTGCCATGGCCATGTCCTGATGCGTCTTGACACATGCCATGGCCATGTCCTGAAGCGTCCTGACACGTGCCATGGCCATGTCCTGACGCGTCCTGCGACGTCCTGACTCTTGCCATGGCCACGCCCTGCCATGTCCTGCGACGTCATGAGTCATGCCATGGCCAAGCCCTGCCATGTCCTGACGTGTCCTGACACGTGCCACTGCCATATATTGACGCGTCCTGACACGTGCCATGGCCAAGTCCTGACTCGTCCTGCGACGTCCTAACTCGTGCCATGGCCATGTCCTGACACGTGCTGACCGACCTGTCGACCGACGCTACCGCTTGAACCACCCTGACTTTCCACCACCGCCGCCAACGACCACCAACATCATTGCGCTTTCCTAACGCGTCCTGACACGTGCCATGGCCATATCCTGACTCGTCCAGCAACGTCGTGACTCGTGCCATTGCCATGCCCTGCCACGTCCTGACGCGTGCCATGGCCATATCCGGACTCGTCCTGACACGTACCATGGCCATTTCCAGCCATGTAATGCGACGTCCTGACTCGTGCCATGGCCATGCACTGCCATCTCCTGACGCGTCCTGCACGTGCCATTACCATGTCCTGACACGTCCTGCGACGTCCCGACTCGTGCCATGGCCACGCCTTGCCATGTCCTTCGACGTCCCGACTCGTGCCATGGCCACGTCATGACGCGTCCTGACACGTACAATGGCCACGTCCTGATGCGCCCTCACACGTACCATGGCCATATCCTGCCATGTCTTGCGACGTCCTGACTCGTGCCATGACCACGCCCTGCCACGTCCTAACGCATGCCATGGCCATGTCCTGCGACGTCCTGACTCGTGCCATGGCCTGACACGTCCTGACACGTACCATGACCATATCCTGCCTTGTCCTGCGACGTCCTAACACGTACCATGGCCATGGCCTGACACGTCCTAACTCTTGCCATGGCTACGCCCTACCATGTCCTGCGACGTCATGAGTCATGCCACGGCCACGCCCTGCTATGTCCGGACGTGTCCTGACACGTGCCACTGCCATGTCCTGACGCGTCCTGATACGTGCCATGCCATGTCCTGCGACATCCCGACTCGTGCCATGGCCATGCTCTACCATGTCCTGCGACGTCCCGACTCATGCCATGGACACGCCCTGCCATATCATGTCCTGCGACGTCCCGACTCATGCCATGGCCACGCCCTGCCATGTCCTGACAGGTGCCATGGCCATGTCCTGACAGGTGCCATGGCCATGTCCTGACGCGTCCTGACACGTGCCATGGCCATGTCCTGATTCGTCCTGTGACGTCCTGTCTCGTGCCATGGTCATGTCCTGACACGTGTCCTCCGGCCGTCGCCCGACACTACCACTCGAACCACCTCGACTTTCCACCACCGCCTCCAACGACCACCAACATCATTGCAATTGACATGTTTCTAAGCATTGGTTTGCAATAAACGTGGTGCGACGTGGTGCGACTTGGAGCGAAGTAGTACGATGTCGTGCCATGGCCACGTCTTGACACGTTTCATGGCCAAGTCCTGACACGTCCTGACACGTACCATGACCATACCCTGCCATGTCCTGCACGTCCTTACACGTACCATGGCCATGGCCTTACACGTCCTGAAACGTACCATGACCATATCCTGCCATGTCTTGCGACGTCCTTACACGTACCATGGCCCTGGCCTGACACGTCATGACACGTACCATGATCATATCCTGCCATGTCCTGCGACGTCCTGAATCGTGCCATGGCCACGTCCTGACGCGTCCTGACACATACCAAGGCCACGTCCTAACGCGTCCTGACACGTACCATGGCCATATCCTGCCATGTCCTGCGACGTCCTAACTCGTGCCGTGACCACGCCCTGCCACGGCCTGACGCGTGCCATGGCAATGTCCTGCGACGTCCTGACTCGTGCCATGGCCACGCCCCGCCACGTCCTGACGCGTACCATGGCCATATCCTGCCATGTCTTGCGACGTCCTGACTCGTGCCATGGCCACGCCCTGCCTTGTCCTGCGACGTCCCGACTCGTGCCATGTCCATGCCCTGCCATGTTCTAACGTGTCCTGACACGTGCCATGGCCATGTCCTGATGCGTCCTTACACGTGCCATGACCACGCCCTGCCATGTCCTGCGACGTTTCGACTCGTGCCATCGCCACGCCCTGCCATGTCCTGACACGTCCTGACACGTACCATGGCATGTCCTGATGCATCCTGACACATGCCATGGCCATGTCCTGATGCATCCTGACACGTGCCATGGCCGTGTCCTGACTCGTCCTGCGACGTCCTGACTCTTGCCATGGCCACACCCCTGCCATGTCCTGCGACGTCATGAGTCCTGCCATGGCCACGCCCTGCCTTGTCTAGACGTGTCCTAACACGTGCCACTGCCATGTCCTGACGCGTCCTGACACGTGCCATGGCTATGTCCTGACACGCGTCGACCGGCCGTCGCTCGATGCTACCGCTCAACCACCCTGACTTTCCACCACCGCCGGCAACGACCACCAACATCATTGCGCTTTCCTGACGCGTTCTGACACGTGCCATGGCCATGTCCTGACTCGTCCTGCGACGTCCTGACTTGTGCCATGGCCACGCCCTGCCACGTCCTGACGCGTGCCATGGCCATGTCCGGATGCGTCCTGACACTTACCATGGCCATATCCTGCCATGTCCTGCGACGTCCTGACTCGTGCCATGGCCACGCCCTGCAATTTCCTGACGCGTCCTGACACGTGCCATGGCCATGACCTGACACGTCCTGCGACGTCCCAACTCGTGCCATGGCCAGGACCTGCCATGTCCTGCGACATCCCGACTCGTGCCATGGGCAGGCCTAGCAATTTCTTGACGCGTCCTCACACGTGCCATGGCCACGCCCTGCCCTGTCCTGACGTGTCCTGACACGTTCCATTGCCATATCCTGACGGGTCCTGACACGTGCCATGGCCATGTCCTGACTCGTCCTGCAACGACCACCAACATCATTGCGCTTGACATGTTTCTAAGCATTGGTTAGCAACGGACGTGGTGCGACGTGGTGCGGCTTGGAGCGACGTAGTGCGATGTCGTGCCATGACCACGTCTTGACACGTACCATGGCCATGTCCTGACACGTCCTGACACGTACCATGACCATACCTTGCCATGTCCGTCGCGTCCTTACACGTACCATGGCCATGGCGACACGTCCTGACACGTACCATGACCATATCCTGCCATGTCCTACGACGTCCTTACACGTACCATGGCCATAGCCTGACACATCATGACACGTACCATGATCATATCCTGCCATGTCCTACGACATCCTGAATCGTGCCATGGCCACGTCCTGACGCGTCCTGACACGTACAATGGCCACGTCCTGACGCGTCCTCACACGTACCATGGCCATATCCTGCCATGTCTTGCGACGTCCTGACTCGTGCCATGACCACACCCTGCCACGTCCTAACGCATGCCATGGCCATGTCCTGCGACGTCCTCACTCGTGCCATGGCCTCACACGTCCTGACACGTACCATGACCATATCCTGCCATGTCCTGCGACGTCCTTACACGTACCATGGCCATGGCCTGACACGTCATGACACGTACCATGATCATGTCATGCCATGTCCTGCGACGTCATGAGTCATGCCATGGCCACGCCCTGCCATGTGCGGACGTGTCCTGACACGTGCCACTGCCATGTCCTGACGCGTCCTGACACGTGCTATGGCCATGTCCTGACTCGTCCTGCAACGTCCTGACTCGTGCCATGCCAGGTCCTGCGACATCCCGACTCGTGCCATGGCCATGCCCTACCATGTCCTGCGACGTCCCGACTCATGCCATGGCCACGCCCTGCCATGTCCTGACACGTGCCATGGCCATGTCTTGAAGCGTCCTGACACGTGCCATGGCCATGTCCTGATTCGTCCTGTGACGTCCTGACTCATGCCATGGTCATGTCCTGACACGTGTCCTCCGGCCGTCGCCCGACACTACAGCTCGAACCACCCCGACTTTCCACCACCGCCTCCAACGACCACCAACATCATTGCAATTGACATGTTTCTTAGCATTGGTTTGCAATAAACGTGGTGCGACGTGGTGCGGCTTGGAGCGAAGTAGTGCGATGTCGTGCCATGGCCACGTCTTGACACGTTCCATGGCCAAGTCCTGACACGTCCTGACACGTACCATGACCATACCCTGCCATGTCCTGCGCGTCCTTACACGTACCATGGCCATGGCCTTACACGTCCTGAAACGTACCATGACCAAATCCTGCCATGTCTTGCAACGTCCTTACACGTACCATGGCCCTGGCCTGACACGTCATGACACGTACCATGATCATATCCTGCCATGTCCTGCGACGTCCTGAATCGTGCCATGTCCACGCCCTGACGCGTCCTGACACGTACCATGGCCACGTCCTAACGCGTCCTGACACGTACCATGGCCATATCCTGCCATGTCCTGCGACGTCCTAACTCGTGCCGTGACCACGCCATGCCACGTCTTGACGTGTGCCATGGCCATGTCCTGCGACGTCCTATCTCGTGCCATGGCCGCGCCCTGCCACGTCCTGACGCGTACCATGGCCATATCCTACCATGTCTGCGACGTCCTGACTCGAGCCATGGCCACGCCCTGCCTTGTCCTGCGACGTCGCGACTCGTACCATGGCCATGCCCTGCCATGTCATGACGTGTCCTGACACGTGCCATGGCCTTGTCCTGATGCGTCCTGACACATGCCATGACCACGCCCTGCCATGTACTGCGACGTTTCGACTCGTGCCATCGCCACGCCCTGCCATGTCCTGACACGTCCTGACATGTACCATGGCATGTCCTGATGCGTCCTGACACATGCCATGGCCATGTCCTGATGCATCCTGACACGTGCCATGGCCGTGTCTTGACTCGTCCTGCGACGTCCTGACTCTTGCCATGGCCACGCCCTGCCATGTCCTGCGACGTCATGAGTCCTGCCATGGCCACGCCCTGCCTTGTCTGGACGTGTCCTAACACGTGCCACTTCCATGTCCTGACGCGTCCTGACATGTGCCATGGCTATGTCCTGACACGCGTCGACCGGCCGTCGCCCGATGCTACCGCTCAACCACCCTGACTTTCAACCACCGCCTCCAACGACCACCAACATCATTGCGCTTTCCTGTCGCGTCCTGACACGTGCCATGGCCATGTCCTGACTCGTCCTGCAACGTCCTGACTCGTGCCATTGCCATGCCCAATCACGTCCTGACGCGTGCCATGGCCATGTCCAGACGCGTCCTAACACGTACCATGGCCATTTCCTGCCAAGTCATGCGACGTCCTGACTCGTGCCATGGCCACGCCCTACCATGTCCTGACGCATCCTGCACGTGCCATGGCAATGTCCTGACACGTCCTGCGACGTCCCGACTCGTGCCATGGCCACGCCCTGCCATGTCCTTCGATGTCCCGACTCGTGCCATGGCCACGCCCTGCCATGTCCTGCGACGTCCTGACTCGTGCCATGGCCACGCCCTGCCATGTCCTGACGCGTCCTGACACCTGCCATGGCCATGTCCTGATGCGTCCTGACACATGCCATGGCCATGTCCTGATGCGTCCTGACACGTGCCATGGCCATGTCCTGACGCGTCCTGCGACGTCCTGACTCTTGCCATGGCCACGCCCTGCCATGTCCTGCGACGTCATGAGTCATGCCATGGCCACGCCCTGCCATGTCTTGACGTGTCCTGACACGTGCCACTGCCATATCCTGACGCGTCCTGACACGTGCCATGGCCATGTCCTGACTCATCCTACGACGTCCTGACTCGTGCCATGGCCATGTCCTGCCATGTCTTGCGACGTCCTGACTCATGCCAGGACCACGCCCTGCCACGTCCTGACGCCTGCAATGGCCATGTCGTGCGACGTCCTGACGCGTGCCATGGCCACGTCCTGACGCGTGCCATGGCCATGTCCGGACGCGTCCTGACATGTACCATGGCCATATCCTGCCATGTCCTGCGACGTCCTGACTCGTGCCATCGCCACGCCCTGCCATGTCCTGACGCGTCCTGACACGTGCCATGGCCATGTCCTGACACGTCCTGCGACGTCCCAACTCGTGCCATGGCCAGGCCCTGCCATGTCCTGCGATGTCCCGACTCATGCCCTCGCCACGCCCTGCCATGTCCTACGACATCCCGACTCGTGCCATGGCCATGCCCTGCCATGTCCTGCGACGTCCCGACTCATGCCATGGCCACGCCCTGCCGTGTCCTGGCACGTGCCATGGCCATGTCCTGACGCGTCCTAACACGTGCCATGGCCATGTCCTGACTCGTCCTGTGACATCCTGACTCGTGCCATGGTCATGTCCTGACACGTGTCCTCCGGTCGTCGCCCGACGCTACCGCTCGAACCACCCCGACTTTCCACCACCGCCTCCGAAGACCACCAACATCATTGCAATTGACATGTTTCTAAGCATTGGTTAGCAATAAACATGGTGCGACGTGGTGCGGCTTGGAGCGAAGTAGTGCGATGTCGTGCCATGGCCACGTCTTGACACGTACCATGGCTTAGTCCTGACACGTACAATGACCATACCCTGCCATGTCCTGCGCGTCCTTTCACGTACCATGGCCATGGCCTCACACGTCCTGACACGTACCATGACCATATCCTGCCATGTCCTACGACGTCCTTACACGTACCATGGACCTGGCCTGACACGTCATGACACGTACCATGATCATATCCTGCCATGTCCTACGACGTCCTGAATGGTGCCATGGCCACGTCCTGACGCGTCCTGACACGTACCATGGCCACGACCTAACGCGTCCTGACTCGTACCATGGCCATATCCTGCCATGTCCTGCGACGTCCTAACTCGTGCCGTGACCACGCCCTGCCACGGCCTAACGCGTGCCATGGCCATGTCCTGCGACGTCCTGACTCGTGCCATGGCCACGCCCCGCCACGTCCTGACGCGTACCATGGCCATATCCTGCCATGTCTTGCGACGTCCGGACTCTTGCAATGGCCACGCCCTGCCGTGTCTCGCGACATCCCGACTCGTGCCATGGCCATGCCGTGCCATGTCCTGACACGTCCTGACACGTGCCATGGCCATGTCCTGATGCGTCTTGACACGTGCCGTGGCCACGCCCTTCCATGTACTACGACGTCCCGACTCGTGCCATCGCCACGCCCTGCCATGTCCTGACACGTCCTGACACGTACCATGGCATGTCCTGATGCGTCCTGACACATGCCATGGCCATGTCATGATGCGTGCTGACACGTGCCATGGCCATGTCCTGACGCGTCCTGCGACATCCTGACTCTTGCCATGGCCACGCCTTGCCATGTCCTGCGACGTCATGAGTCCTGCTGTTAGACCCCGAACTTTGATCCTCGGCAGGTGTGGGTTGTGACAAGGATTTGGATGATGGACTTGTCGCACGACCCTTAAAATTGGGGCAACATAATGACGGCAGCTCGGCATGACGGACAATGCGGGGCATGATAAAGGCACCTTGGACGCAATCAAGGCGCATCTCACTTAGGTGCGCGGGTTGGCAAAGTACTTGTGCGGCAAAGCTATGTCAAGCAGGGGAAAGACATAGTAATACAAGGCAGGGCAAGGCGAGGCATTCAATGACAAGCAATGTGGGCAAATGACTTGGGGGTCAGACTCGGCAGTAGGCTAGTGGCGGACTTGTTCGGGCAAAAGGACTGGACAATGACGGACAACTGCGGCGGCGGCAATAAGCTGAGACATTGAGTGAGAGCAGTGTCGAAGGCTAAGGCTGGGCACAATCCCAGCCTTAGGCGCGGATCAGCTCGGCCAAGGCGCACATGCAATGCACATGGAAGCAGTTGGCGGCTGCTGCCACTCTCCTACAAACATGCTGATCATGGGACAGACATGCTGATCATGGGAGCAAACATGCTGATCATGGACCATGAAGTGCCCACGTTTTAGGCATGATAACCCATCGGTTGGGGCTTGTCAACCGAATTGTAGCCTTTAAATATGTGCCTATGTATTAGCCAAAGGGGCAAGAACTTAGCCTATAGCATTGGTTGCACTCGAAATAGTCTAAGTCATTTCTTCAGGAGATGAAGTCATTCCTTACACGTACCATGGCCATGGCCTTACACGTCCTGAAACGTACCATGACCAAATCCTGTCATGTCTTGCAACGTCCTTACACGTACCATGGCCCTGGCCTGACACGTCATGACACGTACCATGATCATATCCTGCCATGTCCTGCGACGTCCTGAATCGTGCCATGTCCACGCCCTGACGCGTCCTGACACGTACCATGGCCACGTCCTAACGCGTCCTGACACGTACCATGGCCATATCCTGCCATGTCCTGCGACGTCCTAACTCGTGCCGTGACCACGCCATGCCACGTCTTGACGTGTGCCATGGCCATGTCCTGCGACGTCCTATCTCGTGCCATGGCCGCGCCCTGCCACGTCCTGACGCGTACCATGGCCATATCCTACCATGTCTGCGACGTCCTGACTCGAGCCATGGCCACGCCCTGCCTTGTCCTGCGACGTCGCGACTCGTACCATGGCCATGCCCTGCCATGTCATGACGTGTCCTGACACGTGCCATGGCCTTGTCCTGATGCGTCCTGACACATGCCATGACCACGCCCTGCCATGTACTGCGACGTTTCGACTCGTGCCATCGCCACGCCCTGCCATGTCCTGACACGTCCTGACATGTACCATGGCATGTCCTGATGCGTCCTGACACATGCCATGGCCATGTCCTGATGCATCCTGACACGTGCCATGGCCGTGTCTTGACTCGTCCTGCGACGTCCTTACTCTTGCCATGGCCACGCCCTGCCATGTCCTGCGACGTCATGAGTCCTGCCATGGCCACGCCCTGCCTTGTCTGGACGTGTCCTAACACGTGCCACTTCCATGTCCTGACGCGTCCTGACATGTGCCATGGCTATGTCCTGACACGCGTCGACCGGCCGTCGCCCGATGCTACCGCTCAACCACCCTGACTTTCAACCACCGCCTCCAACGACCACCAACATCATTGCGCTTTCCTGTCGCGTCCTGACACGTGCCATGGCCATGTCCTGACTCGTCCTGCAACGTCCTGACTCGTGCCATTGCCATGCCCAATCACGTCCTGACGCGTGCCATGGCCATGTCCAGACGCGTCCTAACACGTACCATGGCCATTTCCTGCCAAGTCATGCGACGTCCTGACTCGTGCCATGGCCACGCCCTACCATGTCCTGACGCATCCTGCACGTGCCATGGCAATGTCCTGACACGTCCTGCGACGTCCCGACTCGTGCCATGGCCACGCCCTGCCATGTCCTTCGATGTCCCGACTCGTGCCATGGCCACGCCCTGCCATGTCCTGCGACGTCCTGACTCGTGCCATGGCCACGCCCTGCCATGTCCTGACGCGTCCTGACACCTGCCATGGCCATGTCCTGATGCGTCCTGACACATGCCATGGCCATGTCCTGATGCGTCCTGACACGTGCCATGGCCATGTCCTGACGCGTCCTGCGACGTCCTGACTCTTGCCATGGCCACGCCCTGCCATGTCCTGCGACGTCATGAGTCATGCCATGGCCACGCCCTGCCATGTCTTGACGTGTCCTGACACGTGCCACTGCCATATCCTGACGCGTCCTGACACGTGCCATGGCCATGTCCTGACTCATCCTACGACGTCCTGACTCGTGCCATGGCCATGTCCTGCCATGTCTTGCGACGTCCTGACTCATGCCAGGACCACGCCCTGCCACGTCCTGACGCCTGCAATGGCCATGTCGTGCGACGTCCTGACGCGTGCCATGGCCACGTCCTGACGCGTGCCATGGCCATGTCCGGACGCGTCCTGACATGTACCATGGCCATATCCTGCCATGTCCTGCGACGTCCTGACTCGTGCCATCGCCACGCCCTGCCATGTCCTGACGCGTCCTGACACGTGCCATGGCCATGTCCTGACACGTCCTGCGACGTCCCAACTCGTGCCATGGCCAGGCCCTGCCATGTCCTGCGATGTCCCGACTCATGCCCTCGCCACGCCCTGCCATGTCCTACGACATCCCGACTCGTGCCATGGCCATGCCCTGCCATGTCCTGCGACGTCCCGACTCATGCCATGGCCACGCCCTGCCGTGTCCTGGCACGTGCCATGGCCATGTCCTGACGCGTCCTAACACGTGCCATGGCCATGTCCTGACTCGTCCTGTGACATCCTGACTCGTGCCATGGTCATGTCCTGACACGTGTCCTCCGGTCGTCGCCCGACGCTACCGCTCGAACCACCCCGACTTTCCACCACCGCCTCCGAAGACCACCAACATCATTGCAATTGACATGTTTCTAAGCATTGGTTAGCAATAAACATGGTGCGACGTGGTGCGGCTTGGAGCGAAGTAGTGCGATGTCGTGCCATGGCCACGTCTTGACACGTACCATGGCTTAGTCCTGACACGTACAATGACCATACCCTGCCATGTCCTGCGCGTCCTTTCACGTACCATGGCCATGGCCTCACACGTCCTGACACGTACCATGACCATATCCTGCCATGTCCTACGACGTCCTTACACGTACCATGGACCTGGCCTGACACGTCATGACACGTACCATGATCATATCCTGCCATGTCCTACGACGTCCTGAATGGTGCCATGGCCACGTCCTGACGCGTCCTGACACGTACCATGGCCACGACCTAACGCGTCCTGACTCGTACCATGGCCATATCCTGCCATGTCCTGCGACGTCCTAACTCGTGCCGTGACCACGCCCTGCCACGGCCTAACGCGTGCCATGGCCATGTCCTGCGACGTCCTGACTCGTGCCATGGCCACGCCCCGCCACGTCCTGACGCGTACCATGGCCATATCCTGCCATGTCTTGCGACGTCCGGACTCTTGCAATGGCCACGCCCTGCCGTGTCTCGCGACATCCCGACTCGTGCCATGGCCATGCCGTGCCATGTCCTGACACGTCCTGACACGTGCCATGGCCATGTCCTGATGCGTCTTGACACGTGCCGTGGCCACGCCCTTCCATGTACTACGACGTCCCGACTCGTGCCATCGCCACGCCCTGCCATGTCCTGACACGTCCTGACACGTACCATGGCATGTCCTGATGCGTCCTGACACATGCCATGGCCATGTCATGATGCGTGCTGACACGTGCCATGGCCATATCCTGACGCGTCCTGCGACATCCTGACTCTTGCCATGGCCACGCCTTGCCATGTCCTGCGACGTCATGAGTCCTGCTGTTAGACCCCGAACTTTGATCCTCGGCAGGTGTGGGTTGTGACAAGGATTTGGATGATGGACTTGTCGCACGACCCTTAAAATTGGGGCAACATAATGACGGCAGCTCGGCATGACGGACAATGCGGGGCATGATAAAGGCACCTTGGACGCAATCAAGGCGCATCTCACTTAGGTGCGCGGGTTGGCAAAGTACTTGTGCGGCAAAGCTATGTCAAGCAGGGGAAAGACATAGTAATACAAGGCAGGGCAAGGCGAGGCATTCAATGACAAGCAATGTGGGCAAATGACTTGGGGGTCAGACTCGGCAGTAGGCTAGTGGCGGACTTGTTCGGGCAAAAGGACTGGACAATGACGGACAACTGCGGCGGCGGCAATAAGCTGAGACATTGAGTGAGAGCAGTGTCGAAGGCTAAGGCTGGGCACAATCCCAGCCTTAGGCGCGGATCAGCTCGGCCAAGGCGCACATGCAATGCACATGGAAGCAGTTGGCGGCTGCTGCCACTCTCCTACAAACATGCTGATCATGGGACAGACATGCTGATCATGGGAGCAAACATGCTGATCATGGACCATGAAGTGCCCACGTTTTAGGCATGATAACCCATCGGTTGGGGCTTGTCAACCGAATTGTAGCCTTTAAATATGTGCCTATGTATTAGCCAAAGGGGCAAGAACTTAGCCTATAGCATTGGTTGCACTCGAAATAGTCTAAGTCATTTCTTCAGGAGATGAAGTCTTGTTTTGGGCAGGGAATTGGGGAATTCTTTGTCTTGGCCATAGGGTTGGCTTTAGTTTTCTTGTATTCACTTTAAATAATACAAGTTGGGAATAGGGATTCCCGTAATCTCGTGTGTCTTCTTTATTTCCGCTGCCTATTTTCATTCAAAGTCAAAAACGTCCTAAATTAAAATAAGTGTGGGAAGACTGAGCCAAGTTCGGAACTTGACTGCCGCGCGGAGGTGAAACCTCGGCCAGAATCTAAGTGGCCTAAATCGCCCCCGTGACACCTGCCATGGCCACGCCCTTCCATGTCTGGACGTGTCGTGACACGTGCCACTGCCATGTCCTGAAGCGTCCTGACCCGTGCCATGGCAATGTCCTGACACGCGTCGACCGGCCGTCGCCCGATGCTACCGCTCAAACCACCCTGACTTTCCACCACCGCCGCCAATGACCACCAACATCATTGCGCTTTCCTAACGCGTCCTAACACGTGCCATGGCCACGCCCTACCATGTCCTGACGCATCCTGCACGTGCCATGGCAATGTCCTGACACGTCCTGCGACGTCCCGACTCGTGCCATGGCCACGCCCTGCCATGTCCTTCGATGTCCCGACTCGTGCCATGGCCACGCCCTGCCATGTCCTACGACGTCCCGACTCGTGCCATGGCCACGCCCTGCCATGTCCTGACGCGTCCTGACACCTGCCATGGCCATGTCCTGATGCGTCCTGACACATGCCATGGCCATGTCCTGATGCGTCCTGACACGTGCCATGGCCATGTCCTGACGCGTCCTGCGACGTCCTGACTCTTGCCATGGCCACGCCCTGCCATGTCCTGCGACGTCATGAGTCATGCCATGGCCACGCCCTGCCATGTCTTGACGTGTCCTGACACGTGCCACTGCCATATCCTGACGCGTCCTGACACGTGCCATGGCCATGTCCTGACTCGTCCTACGACGTCCTGACTCGTGCCATGGCCATGTCCTGCCATGTCTTGCGACGTCCTGACTCATGCCAGGACCACGCCCTGCCACGTCCTGACGCCTGCAATGGCCATGTCGTGCGACGTCCTGACGCGTGCCATGGCCACGTCCTGACGCGTGCCATGGCCATGTCCGGACGCGTCCTGACATGTACCATGGCCATATCCTGCCATGTCCTGCGACGTCCTGACTCGTGCCATCGCCACGCCCTGCCATGTCCTGACGCGTCCTGACACGTGCCATGGCCATGTCCTGACACGTCCTGCGACGTCCCAACTCGTGCCATGGCCAGGCCCTGCCATGTCCTGCGATGTCCCGACTCATGCCCTCGCCACGCCCTGCCATGTCCTACGACATCCCGACTCGTGCCATGGCCATGCCCTGCCATGTCCTGCGACGTCCCGACTCATGCCATGGCCACGCCCTGCCGTGTCCTGGCACGTGCCATGGCCATGTCCTGACGCGTCCTAACACGTGCCATGGCCATGTCCTGACTCGTCCTCTGACGTCCTGACTCGTGCCATGGTCATGTCCTGACACGTGTCCTCCGGCCGTCGCCCGACGCTACCGCTCGAACCACCCCGACTTTCCACCACCGCCTCCGAAGACCACCAACATCATTGCAATTGACATGTTTCTAAGCATTGGTTAGCAATAAACATGGTGCGACGTGGTGCGGCTTGGAGCGAAGTAGTGCGATGTCGTGCCATGGCCACGTCTTGACACGTACCATGGCTTAGTCCTGACACGTACAATGACCATACCCTGCCATGTCCTGCGCGTCCTTTCACGTACCATGGCCATGGCCTCACACGTCCTGACACGTACCATGACCATATCCTGCCATGTCCTACGACGTCCTTACACGTACCATGGACCTGGCCTGACACGTCATGACACGTACCATGATCATATCCTGCCATGTCCTACGACGTCCTGAATGGTGCCATGGCCACGTCCTGACGCGTCCTGACACGTACCATGGCCACGACCTAACGCGTCCTGACTCGTACCATGGCCATATCCTGCCATGTCCTGCGACGTCCTAACTCGTGCCGTGACCACGCCCTGCCACGGCCTAACGCGTGCCATGGCCATGTCCTGCGACGTCCTGACTCGTGCCATGGCCACGCCCCGCCACGTCCTGACGCGTACCATGGCCATATCCTGCCATGTCTTGCGACGTCCGGACTCTTGCAATGGCCACGCCCTGTCGTGTCTCGCGACATCCCGACTCGTGCCATGGCCATGCCGTGCCATGTCCTGACACGTCCTGACACGTGCCATGGCCATGTCCTGATGCGTCTTGACACGTGCCGTGGCCACGCCCTTCCATGTACTACGACGTCCCGACTCGTGCCATCGCCACGCCCTGCCATGTCCTGACACGTCCTGACACGTACCATGGCATGTCCTGATGCGTCCTGACACATGCCATGGCCATGTCATGATGCGTGCTGACACGTGCCATGGCCATGTCCTGACGCGTCCTGCGACATCCTGACTCTTGCCATGGCCACGCCTTGCCATGTCCTGCGACGTCATGAGTCCTGCTGTTAGACCCCGAACTTTGATCCTCGGCAGGTGTGGGTTGTGACAAGGATTTGGATGATGGACTTGTCGCACGACCCTTAAAATTGGGGCAACATAATGACGGCAGCTCGGCATGACGGACAATGCGGGGCATGATAAAGGCACCTTGGACGCAATCAAGGCGCATCTCACTTAGGTGCGCGGGTTGGCAAAGTACTTGTGCGGCAAAGCTATGTCAAGCAGGGGCAGGACATAGTAATACAAGGCAGGGCAAGGCGAGGCATTCAATGACAAGCAATGTGGGCAAATGACTTGGGGGTCAGACTCGGCAGTAGGCTAGTGGCGGACTTGTTCGGGCAAAAGGACTGGACAATGACGGACAACTGCGGCGGCGGCAATAAGCTGAGACATTGAGTGAGAGCAGTGTCGAAGGCTAAGGCTGGGCACAATCCCAGCCTTAGGCGTGGATCAGCTCGGCCAAGGCGCACATGCAATGCACATGGAAGCAGTTGGCGGCTGCTGCCACTCTCCTACAAACATGCTGATCATGGGACAGACATGCTGATCATGGGAGCAAACATGCTGATCATGGACCATGAAGTGCCCACGTTTTAGGCATGATAACCCATCGGTTGGGGCTTGTCAACCAAATTGTAGCCTTTAAATATGTGCCTATGTATTAGCCAAAGGGGCAAGAACTTAGCCTATAGCATTGGTTGCACTCGAAATAGTCTAAGTCATTTCTTCAGGGGATGAAGTCTTGTTTTGGGAAGGGAATTGGGGAATTCTTTGTCTTGGCCATAGGGTTGGCTTTAGTTTTCTTGTATTCACTTTAAATAATACAAGTTGGGAATAGGGATTCCCGTAATCTCGTGTGTCTTCTTTATTTCCGCTGCCTATTTTCATTCAAAGTCAAAAAGGTCCTAAATTAAACTAAGTGTGGGAAGACTGAGCCAAGTTCGGAACTTGACTGCCGCGCGGAGGTGAAACCTCGGCCAGAATCTAAGTGGCCTAAATCGCCCCCGTGACACCTGCCATGGCCACGCCCTTCCATGTCTGGACGTGTCGTGACACGTGCCACTGCCATGTCCTGAAGCGTCCTGACCCGTGCCATGGCAATGTCCTGACACGCGTCGACCGGCCGTCGCCCGATGCTACCGCTCAAACCACCCTGACTTTCCACCACCGCCGCCAATGACCACCAACATCATTGCGCTTTCCTAACGCGTCCTGACACGTGCCATGGCCATGTCATGACTCGTCCTGCAACATCCTGACTCGTGTCATTGCCATGCCCTGCCACGTCCTGACGCGTGCCATGGCCATGTCCGGACGCGTCCTGACACGTACCATGGCCATTTCCTGCCATGTCATGCGACGTCCGGACTCGTGCCATGGCCAGGCCCTGCCATGTCCTCACGCATCCTGCACATGCCATGGCCATGTCCTGACACGTCCTGCGACGTCCCGACTCGTGCCATGGCCACGCCCTGCCATGTCCTTCGACGTCCCGACTCGTGCCATGGCCACGCCCTGCCATGTCCTACGATGTCCCGAATCATGCCATGGCCACGCCCTTCCATGTCCTGCCGCGTCCTAACACGTGCCATGGCCATGTCCCGATGCGTCTAGACACGTGCCATGGCCATGTCCTGAAGCGTCCTGACACGTGCCATGACCACGTCTTGACACGTACCATGGCCATGTCCTGACACGTCCTGACACGTACCATGACCATTCCCTGCCATGTCAGTCGCGTCCTTACACGTACCATGGCCATGGCGACACGTCCTGACACGTACCATGACCATATCCTGCCATGTCCTACGACGTCCTTACACGTACCATGGCCATAGCCTGACACGTCATGACACGTACCATGATCATATCCTGCCATGTCCTACGACATCCTGAATCGTGCCATGGCCACGTCCTGACGTGTCCTGACACGTACAATGGCCACGTCCTGACGCGTCCTCACACGTACCATGGCCATATCCTGCCATGTCTTGCGACGTCCTGACTCGTGCCATGACCACGCCTTGCCACGTCCTAACGCATGCCATGGCCATGTCCTACGACGTCCTGACACGTGCCATGGCCTGACACGTCCTGACACGTACCATGACCATAATCTGCCATGTCCTGCGACGTCCTTACACGTACCATGGCCATGGCCTGACACGTCATGACACGTACCATGATCATGTCATGCCATGTCCTGCGACGTCATGAGTCATGCCATGGCCACGCCCTGCCATGTCCGGACGTGTCCTGACACGTGCCACTGCCATGTCCTGACGCGTCCTGACACGTGCCATGGCCATGTCCTGACTCGTCGTGCAATGTCCTGACTCGTGCCATGCCATGTCCTGCGACATCCCGACTCGTGCCATGTCCATGCCCTACCATGTCCTGCGACGTCCCGACTCATGCCATGGCCACGCCCTGCCATGTCATGTCCTGCGACGTCCCGACTCATGCCATGGCCACGCCCTGCCATGTCCTGACACGTGCCATGGCCATGTCCTTACGCGTCCTGACACGTGCCATGGCAACGTCCTGACTCGTGCCATGGCCTGACACGTCTTGACACGTACCATGACCATATCCTGCCATGTCCTGCGACGTCCTTACACGTACCATGGCCATGGCCTGACACGTCATGACACGTACCATGATCATGTCATGCCATGTCATGCGACGTCATGAGTCATGCAATGGCCACGCCCTGCCATGTCCGGACGTGTCCTGACACGTGCCACTGCCATGTCCTGACGCGTCCTGACACGTGCCATGGCCATGTCCTGACTCGTCGTGCAACGTCCTGACTCGTGCCATGCCATGTCCTGCGACATCCCGACTCGTGCCATGGCCATGCCCTACCATGTCCTGCGACGTCCCGACTCATGCCATGGCCACGCCCTGCCATGTCATGTCCTGCGACGTCCCGACTCATGCCATGGCCACGCCCTGCCATGTCCTGACACGTGCCACTGCCATGTCTTGACGCGTCGTGACACGTGCCATGGCCATGTCCTGACTCGTCGTGCAACGTCCTGACTCGTGCCATGCCATGTCTTGCGACATCCCGACTCGTGCCATGGCCATGCCCTACCATGTCCTGCGACGTCCCGACTCATGCCATGGCCACGCCCTGCCATGTCATGTCCTGCGACGTCCCGACTCATGCCATGGCCACGCCCTGCCATGTCCTGACACGTGCCATGGCCATGTCCTGAAGCGTCCTGACACGTGCCATGGCCATGTCCTGATTTGTCCTGTGACATCCTGACTCGTGCCATGGTCATGTCCTGACACGTGTCCTCCGGCCGTCGCCCGACACTACCGCTCGAACCACCCCGACTTTCCACCACCGCCTCCAACGACCACCAACATCATTGCAATTGACATGTTTCTAAGCATTGGTTTGCAATAAACGTGGTGCGACGTGGTGCGGCTTGGAGCGAAGTAGTGCGATGTCGTGCCATGGCCACGTCTTGACACGTTCCATGGCCAAGTCCTAACACGTCCTGACACGTACCATGACCATACCCTGCCATGTCCTGCGCGTCCTTACACGTACCATGGCCATGGCCTTACACGTCCTGAAACGTACCATGACCATATCCTGCCATGTCTTGCGACGTCCTAACTCGTGCCGTGACCACGCCATGCCACGTCTTGACGTGTGCCATGGCCATGTCCTGCGACGTCCTAACTCGTGCCATTGCCGCGCCCTGCCACGTCCTGACGCGTACCATGGCCATATCCTACCATGTCTGCGACGTCTTGACTCGTGTCATGGCCACGCCCTGCCTTGTCCTGCGACATCCCGACTCGTACCATGGCCATGCCCTGCCATGTCCTGACGTGTCTTGACACGTGCCATGGCCATGTCCTGATGCGTCCTGACACGTGCCATGACCACGCCCTGCCATGTGCTGCGACGTTTCGACTCGTGCCATCGCCACGCCCTGCCATGTCCTGACACGTCCTGACACGTACCATGGCATGTCTTGATGCGTCCTGACACATGCCATGGTCATGTCCTGATGCATCCTGACACGTGCCATGGCCATGTCCTGACTCGTCCTGCGACGTCCTTACTCTTGCCATGGCCACGCCCTGCCATGTCCTGCGACGTCATGAGTCCTACCATGGCCACGCCCTGCCTTTTCTGGACGTGTCCTAACACGTGGCACTGCCAGGTCCTGACGCGTCCTGACATGTGCCATGGCTATGTCCTGACACGCGTCGACCGGCCGTCGCCCGATGCTACCGCCCAACCACCCTGACTTTCTACCACCGCCGCCAACGACCACCAACATCATTGCGCTTTCCTGACGCGTCCTGACACGTGCCTTGGCCATGTCCTGACTCGTCCTGCAACGTCCTGACTCGTGCCATTTCCATGCCCTGCCACGTCCTGACGCGTGCCATGGCCATGTCCGGACGCGTCCTACCACGTACCATGGCCATTTCCTGCCATGTCATGCTACGTCCTGACTCGTGCCATGGCCACGCCCTACCATGTCCTGACGCATCCTGCACGTGCCATGGCAATGTCCTGACATGTCCTGCGATGTCCCGACTCGTGCCATGGCCGCGCCCTGCCATGTCCTTCGATGTCCCGACTTGTGCCATGGCCACGCCCTGCCATGTCCTGCGACGTCCCGACTCGTGCCATGGCCACGCCCTGCCATGTCCTGACGCGTCCTGACACCTGCCATGGCCATGTTTTGATGCGTCCTGACACATGCCATGGCCATGTCCTGATGCGTCCTGACACGGCCATGGCCATGTCCTGACGCGTCCTGCGACGTCCTGACTCTTGCCATGGCCATGCCCTGCCATGTCCTGCGACGTCATGAGCCATGCCATGGCCACGCCCTGCCATGTCTTGACGTGTCCTGACACGTGCCACTGCCATATCCTGACGCGTCCTGACACGTGCCATGGCCATGTCCTGACTCATCCTACGGCGTCCTGACTCGTGCCATGGCCATGTCCTGCCATGTCTTGCGACGTCCTGACTCGTGCCATGACCACGCCCTGCCACGTCATGACGCCTGCAATGGCCATGTCGTGCGACGTCCTGACTCGTGCCATGGCCACGCCCTGCCACGTCCTGACGCGTGCCATGGCCATGTCCGGACGCGTCTTGAATTGTACCATTGCCATATCCTGCCATGTCCTGCGACGTCCTGACTCGTGCCATGGCCACGCCCTGCCATGTCCTGATGCGTCCTGACACGTGCCATGGTCATGTCCTGACACGTCCCGCGACGTCCCAACTCGTGCCATGGCCAGGCCCTGCCATGTGCTGCGACGTCCCGACTCATGCCATGGCCACGCCCTGCCATATCCTGCGACATCCCGACTCGTGCCATGGCCATGCCCTGCCATGTCCTGCGACGTCTCGACTCATGAAATGGCCACGCCCTGCCATGTCCTGGCACGTGCCATGGCCATGTCCTGACGCGTCCTGACACGTGCCATGGCCATGTCCTGACTCGTCCTGTGACGTCCTGACTCGTGCCATGGTCATGTCCTGACACGTGTCCTCCGGCCGTCGCCCGACGCTACCGCTCGAACAACCCCGACTTTCTACCACCGCCTCCGAAGACCACCAACATCATTGCAATTGACATGTTTCTAAGCATTGGGTAGCAATAAACGTGGTGCGACGTGGTGCGGCTTGGAGCGAAGTAGTGCGATGTCGTGCCATGGCCACGTCTTGACACGTACCATGGCCTAGTCGTGACACGTACTATGACCATACCCTGCCATGTCCTGCGCGTCCATACACGTACCATGGCCATGGCCTCACACGTCCTGACACATACCATGACCATATCCTGCCATGTCCTGCGACAGTCTTACACGTACCATGGCCCTGGCCTGACACGTCATGACACGTACCATGATCATATCCTACCATATCCTACGACGTCCTGAATCGTGCCATGGCCACGTCCTGACGCATCCTGACACGTACCATGGCCACGTCCTAACGCGTCCTAACTCGTACCATGGCCATATCCTGCCATGTCCTGCGACGTCCTAACTCGTGCCGTGACCACGCCCTACCACGGCCTGACGTGTGCCATGGCCATGTCCTGCAACGTCCTGACTCGTGCCATGGCCACGCCCCGCCACGTCCTGACGCGTACCATGGCCATATCCTGCCATGTCTTGCGACGTCCAGACTCTTGCAATGGCCACGCCCTGCCATGTCCCGCAACGTCCCGACTCGTGCCATGGCCATGCCCTGCCATGTCCTGACACGTCCTGACACGTGCCATGGCTATGTTCTGATGCGTCTTGACACGTGCCGTTGCCACGCCCTTCCATGTACTGCAACGTCCCGACTCGTGCCATCGCCACGCCCTGCCATGTCCTGACATGTCCTGACACGTACCATGGCATGTCCTGATGCGTCCTGACACATGCCATGGCCATGTCATGATGCGTGCTGACACGTGCCATGGCCATGTCCTGACGCGTCCTGCGACATCCTGACTCTTTCCATGGCCACGCCCTGCCATGTCCTGTGACGTCATGAGTCCTGCCATGGCCACGCCCTTCAATGTCCGGACGTGTCGTGACACGTGTCACTGCTATGTCCTGAAGCGTCCTGACCCGTGCCATGGCAATGTCCTGACACGCGTCGACAGGCCGTCGCCCGATGCTACCGCTCAAACCACCCTGACTGTCCACCACCGCCGCCAATGACCACCAACATCATTGCGCTTTCCTAACGCGTGCTGACACGTGCCATGGCCATGTCATGACTCGTCCTGCAACGTCCTGACTCGTGCCATTGCCATGCCCTGCCACGTCCTGACGCGTGCCATGGCCATGTCCGGACGCGTCCTGACACGTACCATGGCCATTTCCTGCCATGTCATGCGACGTCCTGACTCGTGCCATGGCCACGCCCTGCCATGTCCTGACACATCCTGCACGTGCCATGGCCATGTCCTTACACATCCTGCGACGTCCCGACTCGTGCCATGGCCATGCCCTGCCATGTCCTTCGACGTCCCGACTCGTGCCATGGCCACGCCCTGCCATGTCCTATGACGTCCCGAATCATGCCATGGCCACGCCCTTCCATGTCCTGACGCGTCCTAACACGTGCCATGGCCATGTCCTGATGCGTCTTGACACATGCCATGGCCATGTCCTGAAGCGTCCTGACACGTGCCATGGCCATGTCCTAACGCGTCCTGCGACGTCCTGACTCTTGCCATGGCCACGCCCTGCCATGTCCTGCGACGTCATGAGTCATGCCATGGCCACGCCCTGCCATGTCCTGACGTGTCCTGACACGTGCCACTGCCATATATTGACGCGTCCTGACACGTGCCATGGCCAAGTCGTGACTCGTCCTGCGACGTCCTGACTCGTGCCATGGCCATGTCCTGACACGTGTCGACCGGCCAGTCGACCGACGCTACCGCTTGAACCGCCCTGACTTTCCACCACCGCCGCCAACGACCACCAACATCATAGCGCTTTCCTATCGCGTCCTGACACGTGCCATGGCCATATCCTGACTCGTCCTGCAACGTCGTGACTCGTGCCATTGCCATGCCCTGCCACGTCCTGACGCGTGCCATGGCCATGTCCGGACGCGTCCTGACACGTACCATGGCCATTTCCTGCCATGTAATGCGACGTCCTGACTCGTGACATGGCCATGCCCTGCCATCTCCTGACGCGTCCTGCACGTGCCATGGCCATGTCCTGACACGTCCTGCGACATCCCGACTCGTGCCATGGCCACGCCTTGCCATGTCCTTCGACGTCCCGACTCGTGCCATGGCCACGTCCTGACGCGTCCTGACGCGTACAATGGCCACGTCCCGACGCGTCCAGACACGTACCATGGCCATATCCTGCCATGTCTTGCGACGTCCTGACTCGTGCCGTGACCACGCCCTGCCACGTCCATACGTGTGCCATGGCCATGTCCTGCGACGTCCTGACTCGTGCCATGGCCACGCCCTGCCACGTCCTGACGCGTGCCATGGCCATGTCCCGACGCGTCTTGACACGTACCATGGCCATATTCTGCCATATCTTGCGACGTCCTGACTCGTGCCATGACCACGCCCTGCCACGTCCTGACACATGCCATGGCCATGTCCTGCGACGTCCTGACTCGTGCCATGGCCACGCCCTGCCACGTCCTGACGCGTGCCATGGCCATGTCCGAACGCGTCCTGACACGTACCATGGCCATATCCTGCCATGTCCTTCGACGTCCCAACTCGTGTCATGACCAGGCCCTGCCATGTCCTGCGACGTCCCGACTTGTGCCATGGCCAGGCCCTGCCATGTCTTGACGCTTCCTCACACGTGCCATGGCCATGTCCTGACGCGTACGCGCACATGCCATGGCCATGTCCTGACTCGTCCTGTGACGTCCTGACTCGTGCCATGGTCATGTCCTGACACGTGTCCTTCGGCCGTCGCCCGACGCTACTGCTCAAACCACCCCGACTTTCCACCACCGCCGCCAACGACCACCAACATCATTGCAATTGACATGTATCTAAGCATTGGTTTGCAATAAACGTGGTGCGACGTGTTGCGGCTTAGAGCAAAGTAGTGCGATGTCGTGCTATGGCCACGTCTTGACACGTACCATGGCCATGGCCTCACACGTCCTGACACATACCATGACCATATCCTGCCATGTCCTGCGACGTCCTTACACGTACCATGGCCCTGGCCTGACACGTCATGACACGTACCATGATCATATCCTGCCATGTCCTGCGACGTCCAGAATCGTGCCATGGCCACGTGCTGACGCGTCCTGACACCTGCCATGGCCATGTCCTGCGATGTCTTGACTCGTGCAATGGCCACGCCCTGCCACGTCCTGACACGTACCATGGCCATGTCCTGACGCGTCCCGACACGTACCATGTCCATATCCTGCCATGTCTTGCGACGTCCTGACTCGTGACATGACCACGCCCTGCCACGTCCTGACGCCTGCCATGGCCATGTCCTGCGACGTCCTGACTCGTGCCATGGCCACGCCCTGCCATGTCCTGACGCGTCCTGACAGGTGCCATGGCCATGTCCTGACACGTCCCACGACGTCCCAACTCGTGCCATGGCAAAGCCCAGCATGTCCTGTGATGTCCCGACTCGTGCCATGGCCACGCCCTGCCATGTCCTGCGACATGCCGACTCATGCCATGGCCATGCTCTGCCATGTCCTGCGACGTCTCGACTCATGCCATGGCCACGCCCTGCCATGTCCTAACGCGTCCTGATGCGACGTCCCGACTCGTGCCATCTCCTCGCCCTGCCATGTCCTGACACGTCCTGAGACGTACCATGGCATGTCCTGATGCGTCCTGACACATGCAATGGCCATGTCCTGATGCATCCTGACACGTGCCATGGCCATGTCCTGACTCGTCCTGCGACGTCCTGACTCGTGCCATGGCAAAGCCCTTCCATGTCCTGCGACATCCCGACTCATGCCATGGCCACGCCCTGCCATGTCCTTCGATGTCTCGACTCGTGTCATGTCCATGCTCTGCCATGTCCTGCGACGTCCCGACTCGTGCCATGGCCACGCCCTGCCTTGTATCGACGCGTCATGACACGTGCCATGGCCATGTCCTGATAAGTCCTGACACATGCCATGGCCATGTCCTGAAGAGTCCTGACACGTGCCATGACCATGTCCTGACGCGTCCTGCGACATCTTGACTCTTGCCATGGCCACGCCCTGCCATGTCGTGCGACGTCATGAGTCATGGCATGGCCATGCCCTGCCATGTCCTGACGTGTCCTGACACATGTTACTGCCATATCCTGACGGGTCCTGACACGTGCCATGGCCATGTCCTGACTCGTCCTGCAACGACCACCAACATCATTGCGCTTGATATGTTTCTAAGCATTGGTTAGCAATAGACGTGGTGCGAGGTGGTGCGGCTTGGAGCGACGTAGTGCGATGTCGTGCCATGACCACGTCTTGACACGTACCATGGCCAAGTTCTGACACGCCCTGACACGTACCATGACCATACCGTGCCATGTCCGTCGCGTCCTTACACGTACCATGGCCATGGCGACACGTCCTGACACGTACCATGACCATATCCTGCCATGTCCTACGACGTCCTTACACGTACCATGGCCATAGCCTGACACGTCATGACACGTACCATGATCATATCCTTCCATGTCCTGCGACATCTTTAATCGTGCCATGGCCACGTCCTGACGCATCCTGACACGTATAATGGCCAAGTCCTGACGCGTCCTGACACGTACCATGGCCATATCCTGCCATGTCTTGCGACGTCCACACTCGTGCCATGACCACGCCCTGCCATGTCCTAACGCGTTCCATGGCCATGTCCTACGACGTCCTGACACGTGCCATGGTCTGACACGTCCTGACACGTACCATGACAATATCCTGCCATGTCCTGCGACGTCCTAACACGTACCATGGCCATGGCCTGACACGTCATGACACGTACTATGATCATATCATGCCATGTCCTGCGACGTCATGAGTCATGCCATGGCCACGCCCTGCCATGTCCGGAAGTGTCCTGACACGTGCCACTGCCATGTCCTTACGCGTCCTAACACGTGCCATGGCAATGTCCTGACTCGTCCTGCAACGTCCTGACTCGTGCCATGCCATGTCCTGCGACATCCCGACTTGTGCCATGGCCATGCCCTACCATGTCCTACGACGTCCCGACTCATGCCATGGCCACGCCCTGCCATGTCCTGACGCGTCCTAACACGTACCATGGCCATGTCCTGACGCGTCCTGACACGTGCCATGGCCATGTCCTGACTCGTCCTTACACGTGCCATGGCCATGTCCTGACTCATCCTGTGACATCCTGACTCGTGCCATGGTCATGTCCATACACGTGTCCTCCGGCTGTCGCCCGACGCTACCGCTCGAACCACCCCGACTTTCCACCACCGCCTCCAACGACCACCAACATCATTGCAATTGACATGTTTCTAAGCATTGGTTAGCAATAAACGTGGTGCGACGTGGTGTGGCTTGGATCAAAGTAGTGCGATGTCGTGCCATGGCCATACCCTGCCATGTCCTGCGCGTCCTGACACGTACCATGGCCCTGGCCTGACACGTCATGACACGTACCATGATCATATCCTGCCATGTCGTGCAACGTCCTGAATCGTGCCATGGCCACGACCTGACGCATCCTGACTCGTACCATGGCCACGTCCAAACGCTTCCTGACACGTACCATGGCCATATCTTGCCATGTCCTGCGACGTCCTAACTCGTGCCGAGACCATGCCCTGCCACGTCCTGACGCGTGCCATGGCCATGTCCTGCGACGTCCTAACTCGTGCCATGGCCGCGGCCTGCCACGTCCTGACGCGTACCATGGCCATATCCTGCCATGTCCTACGATGTCCCGACTCGTGCCATGGCCACCCCCTGCCATGTCATGCGACGTCCCGACTCGTGCCATGGCCATGCCCTGCCATGTCCTGACGCGTCCTGACACGTGCCATGGCCATATCCTAATGCGTCCTGACACGTGCCATGGCAACGCCCTGCCCTGTTTTGCGACGTCCCGACTCGTGCCATCGCCACGCCCTGCCATGTCCTGACACGTCCTGACACGTACCATGGCATGTCCTGATGCGTCCTGACACGTGCCATGGCAATGTCCTGACTCGTCCTGTGACGTCCTGACTCGTGCCATGGTCATGTCCTGACACGTGTCCTCCGGCTGTCGCCCGACACTACCGCTCGAACCACCCCGACTTTCCACCACCGCCTCCAACGACCACCAACATCATTGCAATTGACATGTTTCAAAGCATTGGTTAGCAATAAACGTGGTGCGACGTGGTGCGGCTTGGAGCGAAGTAGTCGAAGTCGTGCCATGGCCACGTTTTGACACGTCCCGTGGCCTAGTCATGATACGTACCATGACCATACCCTGCCATGTCCTGCGCGTCCTGACACGCACCATGGCCCTGGCCTGACACGTCATGACACGTACCATGATCATATCCTTCCATGTCCTGCGACGTCCTGAATCGTGCCATGGCCACGTCCTGACGCGTCCTGACACGTACCATGGCCACGTCCTAACGTGTCCTGAAACGTACCATGGCCTTATCCTGCCATGTCCTGCGACGTCCTAGCTCGTGCCGTGACCACGCATTGCCACGTCCTGACGCGTGCCATGGCCTTTCCTGCGACGTCCTAACTCGTGCCTTGGCCGTGCCCTGCCACGTCCTGACGCGTACCATGGCCATATCCTGCCATATCCTACGACGTCCCGACTCGTGCCATGGCCACCCCCTGCCATGTCATGCGACGTCCCGACTCGTGCCATGGCCATACCCTGCCATGTCCTGACGCGTCCTGACACGTGCCATGGCCATGTCCTAATGCATCCTGACACGTGCCATGGCCACGCCCTGCCCTGTTTTGCGACGTCCCGACTCGTGCCATCGCCACGCCCTGCCATGTCCTGACACGTCCTGACACGTACCATGGCATGTCCTGATGCGTCCTGAAACGTACCATGGCCATATCCTGCCATGTCTTGCGACGTCCTGACTCGTGCCATGACCACGCCCTACCACGTCCTAGCGCGTGCCATGGCCATGTCCTGCGACGTCGTGACTCATGCCATGGCCTGACACGTCCTGACACGTACCATGACCATATCCTGCCATGTCCTGCGACGTCCTTACACGTACCATGGCCATGGCCTGACACGTCATGACACGTACCATGATCATATCATGCCATGTCCTGCGACGTCATGAGTCATGCCATGTCCGGACGTATCCTGACACGTGCCACTGCCATGTCCAGACGCGTCCTGACACGTGCCATGGCCATGTCTTGACTCGTCCTGCAATGTCCTGACTCGTGCCATGCCATGTCCTGCAACATCCCGACTCGTGCCATGGCCATGCCCTGCCGTGTCCTGCGACGTCCTGACTCTTGCCATGGCCACGCCCTGCCATGTCCTAGTGCGTCCTGACACGTGCCACTGCCATATCCTGACTCGTCCTGACACGTGCCATGGCCATGTTCTGACTCGTCCTGCGACGTCCTGACTCGTGCCATGGCCATGTCCTGCCATGTCTTGCGACGTCCTGACTCGTGCCATGACCACGCCCTGCCACGTCCAGACGCCTGCCATAGCCATGTCTTGCGACGTCCTGACTCGTGCAATGGCAACGCCTTGCCACGTCCTGACGCGTGCCATGGCCATGTCCCGACGCGTCCTGGCATGTCCTGACGTGTCCTGACGTGTCCTGACACATGCCATGGCCATGTCCTGACATGTCCTGACGTGTCCTGACACATGCCATGGCCATGTCCTGACACGTCCTGCGACGTCCCAACTCATGCCATGACCAGGCCCTGCCAGGTCCTGCAACGTCCCAACTCGTGCCATGGCCACGCCCTGCCATGTCCTGTGATGTCCCGACTCATGCCATGGCCACGCCCTGCCATGTCCTGACGCGTCCTGACACGTGCCATGGCCATGTCCTGACGCGTCCATACACGTGCCATGGCAATGTCCTGACTCGTCCTGTGACGTCCTGACTCGTGCCATGGTCATGTCCTGACACGTGTCCTCCGGCTGTCGCCCGACGCTACCGCTCGAACCACCCCGACTTTCCACCACCGCCTCCAACGACCACCAACATCATTGCAATTGACATGTTTCTAAGCATTGGTTAGCAATAAACGTGGTGCGACGTGGTGCGGCTTGGAGCGAAGTAGTGCGAAGTCGTGCCATGGCCACGTTTTGACATGTCCCGTGGCCTAGTCATGACACGTATTATGACCATACCCTGCCATGTCCTGCGCGTCCTGACACGCACCATGGCCCTGGCCTGACACGTCATGACACGTACCATGATCATATCCTTCCATGTCCTGCGACGTCCTGAATCGTGCCATGGCCACGTCTTGACGCGTCCTGACACGTACCATGGCCACGTCCTAACGTGTCCTGAAACGTACCATGGCCTTATCCTGCCATGTCCTGCGACGTCCTAGCTCGTGCCGTGACCACGCATTGCCACATCCTGGCGCGTGCCATGGCCTGTCCTGCGACGTCCTAACTCGTGCCACGGCCGCGCCCTGCCACGTTCTGACGCGTACCATGGCCATATCCTGCCATGTCCTACGACGTCCCGACTCGTGCCATGGCCACCCCCTGCCATGTCATGCGACGTCCCGACTCGTGCCATGGTCATACCCTGCTATGTCCTGACGCGTCCTGACACGTGCCATGGCCATGTCCTAATGCGTCCTGACACGTGCCATGGCCACGCCCTGCCCTGTTTTGCGACGTCCCGACTCGTGCCATCGCCACGCCCTGCCATGTCCTGACACGTCCTGACACGTACCATGGCATGTCCTGATGCGTCCTGAAACGTACCATGGCCATATCCTGCCATGTCTTGCGACGTCCTGACTCGTGCCATGACCACGCCCTACCACGTCCTAACGCGTGCCATGGCCATGTTCTGCGATGTCCTGACTCGTGCCATGGCCTGACACGTCCTGACACGTACCATGACCATATCCTGCCATGTCCTGCGACGTCCTTACACGTACCATGCCCATGGCCTGACACGTCATGACACGTACCATGATCATATCATGCCATGTCCTGCGACGTCATGAGTCATGCCATGGCCACGCCCTGCCATGTCCGGACGTGTCCTGACACGTGCCACTGCCCTGTCCAGACGCGTCCTGACACGTGCCATGGCCATGTCCTGACTCGTCCTGCAACGTCCTGACTCGTGCCATGCCATGTCCTGCGACATCCCGACTCGTGCCATGGCCATGCCCTGCTATGTCCTGCGACGTCCCGACTCATGCCATGGCTACGCCCTGCCATTTCCTAACGCGTCTTGACACGTGCGATGGCCATGTCCTGACGCGTCCTGACACGTGCCATGGCCATGTCCTGACTTGTCCTGCGACGTCCTGACTCGTGCCATGGCCATGTCCTGCCATGTCTTGCGACGTCATGACTCGTGCCATGGCCATGTCCCGACGCGTCCTGGCACGTACCATGGCCATATCGTGCCATGTCCTGCGACGTCTTAACTCGTGCCATGGCCACGCCCTGCCATGTCCTGACGTGTCCTGACACATGCCATGGCCATGTCCTGACACGTCCTGCGACGTCCCAACTCATGCCATGACCAGGCCCTGCCAGGTCCTGCAACGTCCCAACTCGTGCCATGGCCACGCCCTGCCATGTCCTGTGATGTCCCGACTCATGCCATGGCCACGCCCTGCCATGTCCTGACGCGTCCTGACACGTGCCATGGCCATGTCCTGACGCGTCCATACACGTGCCATGGCAATGTCCTGACTCGTCCTGTGACGTCCTGACTCGTGCCATGGTCATGTCCTGACACGTGTCCTCCGGCTGTCGCCCGACGCTACCGCTCGAACCACCCCGACTTTCCACCACCGCCTCCAACGACCACCAACATCATTGCAATTGACATGTTTCTAAGCATTGGTTAGCAATAAACGTGGTGCGACGTGGTGCGGCTTGGAGCGAAGTAGTGCGAAGTCGTGCCATGGCCACGTTTTGACATGTCCCGTGGCCTAGTCATGACACGTACCATGACCATACCCTGCCATGTCCTGCGCGTCCTGACACGCACCATGGCCCTGGCCTGACACGTCATGACACGTACCATGATCATATCCTTCCATGTCCTGCGACGTCCTGAATCGTGCCATGGCCACGTCTTGACGCGTCCTGACACGTACCATGGCCACGTCCTAACGTGTCCTGAAACGTACCATGGCCTTATCCTGCCATGTCCTGTGACGTCCTAGCTCGTGCCGTGACCACGCATTGCCACATCCTGGCGCGTGCCATGGCCTGTCCTGCGACGTCCTAACTCGTGCCACGGCCGCGCCCTGCCACGTTCTGACGCGTACCATGGCCATATCCTGCCATGTCCTACGACGTCCCGACTCGTGCCATGGCCACCCCCTGCCATGTCATGCGACGTCCCGACTCGTGCCATGGTCATACCCTGCTATGTCCTGACGCGTCCTGACACGTGCCATGGCCATGTCCTAATGCGTCCTGACACGTGCCATGGCCACGCCCTGCCCTGTTTTGCGACGTCCCGACTCGTGCCATCGCCACGCCCTGCCATGTCCTGACACGTCCTGACACGTACCATGGCATGTCCTGATGCGTCCTGAAACGTACCATGGCCATATCCTGCCATGTCTTGCGACGTCCTGACTCGTGCCATGACCACGCCCTACCACGTCCTAACGCGTGCCATGGCCATGTTCTGCGATGTCCTGACTCGTGCCATGGCCTGACACGTCCTGACACGTACCATGACCATATCCTGCCATGTCCTGCGACGTCCTTACACGTACCATGCCCATGGCCTGACACGTCATGACACGTACCATGATCATATCATGCCATGTCCTGCGACGTCATGAGTCATGCCATGGCCACGCCCTGCCATGTCCGGACGTGTCCTGACACGTGCCACTGCCCTGTCCAGACGCGTCCTGACACGTGCCATGGCCATGTCCTGACTCGTCCTGCAACGTCCTGACTCGTGCCATGCCATGTCCTGCGACATCCCGACTCGTGCCATGGCCATGCCCTGCTATGTCCTGCGACGTCCCGACTCATGCCATGGCTACGCCCTGCCATTTCCTAACGCGTCTTGACACGTGCGATGGCCATGTCCTGACGCGTCCTGACACGTGCCATGGCCATGTCCTGACTTGTCCTGCGACGTCCTGACTCGTGCCATGGCCATGTCCTGCCATGTCTTGCGACGTCATGACTCGTGCCATGACCACGCCCTGCAACGTCCGGACGCCTGCCATAGCCATGTCCTGGGACGTCCTGACTCGTGCCATGGCAACGCCCTGCCACGTCCTGACGCGTGCCCTGGCCATGTCCAGACGCGTCCTGACACGTACCATGGCCATATCCTGCCATGTCCTGCGACGTCCTGACTCGTGCCATGGCCACGCCCTGCCATGTCCTGACGCGTCCTGACACGTGCGATGGCCATGTCCTGACACGTCCCGCGACGTCCCAACTCGTGCCATGGCCAGGCCTTGCCAGGTCCTGCAACGTCCCAACTCGTGCCATGGCCACGCGCTTCCATGTCGTGCGACATCCCGACTCGTGCCATGGCCATGCCCTGCCATGTCCTGCGACGTCCCGACTCATGACATGGCCACGCCCTGCCATGTCCTGACGCGTCCTGACTCGTGCCATGGCCATGTCCTGACGCGTCTTTACACGTGCCATGGCCATGTCCTGACTCGTCCTGTGACGTCCTAACTCGTGCCATGGTCATGTCCTGACACGTGTCCTCCGGCTGTCGCCCGACGCTACCGCTCGAACCACCCCGACTTTCCTCCACCGCCTCCAACGACCACCAACATCATTGCAATTGACATGTTTCTAAGCATTGGTTAGCAATAAATGTGGTGCAACGTGGTGCGGCTTGCAGCGAAGTAGTGCGATGTCGTGCCATTGCCACGTCTAAACACGTCCCGTGGCCTAGTCCTGACATGTACCATGACCATACAATGCCATGTCCTGCGCGTCCTGACACGCACCATGGCCCTGGCCTGACACGTCATGACACGTACCATTATCATATCCTTCCATGTCCTGCGACGTCCTGAATCATGCCATGGCCACGTCCTGACGCGTCCTGACACGTACCATGGCCACGTCCCAACGCGTCCTGACACGTACCATGGCCATATCATGCCATGTCCTGCGACGTCCTAACTCGTGCCGTAACCACGCCCTGCCACGTCCTGACGCGTGCCATGGCCATGTCCTGCGACGTCCTAACTCGTGCCATGGCCGCGCCCTGCCACGTACTGACGCGTACCATGGCCATATCATGCCATGTCCTACGACGTCCCGACTCGTGCCATGGCCATGTCCTGACGCGTCCTGACACGTGCCATGGCCATGTCCTAATGCGTCCTCACACGTGCCATGGCCACGTTCTACCCTGTTTTGCGACGTCCCAACTCGTGCCATCGCCACGCCCTGCCATGTCCTGACACGTCCTGACACGTACCATGGCATGTCCCGATGCGTCCTGACACACACCATGGCAATATCCTGCCATGTCTTGCGACGTCCTGACTCGTGCCATGACCACGCCCTACCACGTCCTAACGCGTGCCATGGCCATGTCCTGCTACGTCCTGACTCGTGCCATGGCCTGACACGTACCATGACCATATCCTGCCATGTATTGCGACGTCCTTACACGTACCATGGCCATGGCCTGACACGTCATGACACGTACCATGATCATATCATGCCATGTCCTGCGACGTCATGAGTCATGCAATGGCCACGCCCTGCCATGTCCGGACGTGTCCTGACACGTGCCACTGCCATGTCCTGACGCGTCTTGACACGTGCCATGGCCATGTCCTGACTCGTCCTGCAACGTCCTAACTCGTGCCATGCCATGTCCTGCGACATCCCGACTCGTGCCATGGCCATGCCTTGCCATGTCCTGCGACGTCTCGACTCATGCCATGGCCACGACCTGCCATGTCCTAACTCGTCCTGACACTTGCGATGGCCATGTCCTGACGCGTCCTGACACGTGCCATGGCCATGTCCTTACTCGTCCTGTGACATCCTGACTCGTGCCATGGTCATGTCCTGACACGTGTCCTACGGCCGTCGCCCAACGCTACCGCTCGAACCACCCCTACTTTCCACCACAGCCTCCAACAACCACCAACATCATTGCAATTGACATTTCTCTAAGCATTGGTTAGCAATAAACGTGGTGCGACGTGGTGCGGCTTTGGGCGAAGTAATGCGATGTCGTGCCATGGCCACGTCTTGACACGTACCATGGCCAAGTCCTGACACGTCCTGACACGTACCATGACCATACCCTGCCATGTCCTGCGCGTCCTTACACGTACCATGTCCATGGCCTCAGACGTCCTGACACGTACCATTACCATATCCTGCCATGTCCTGCGACGTCCTTACACGTACCATGGCCCTGGCCTGACACGTCATGACACGTACCATGACCATACCCTGCCATGTCCTGCGCGTCCTTACACGTACCATGGCCATGGCCTCAGACGTCCTGACAAGTACCATTACCATATCCTGCCATGTCCTGCGACGTCCTTACACGTACCATGGCCCTGGCCTGACACGTCATGACACGTACCATGATCATATCCTGCCATGTCCTGCGACGTCCTGAATCATGTCATGGCCACGTCCTGACGCGTCGTGACACGTACCATGGCCACGTCCTAACGCGTCCTGGCACGTACCATGGCCATATTCTGCCATGTCCTTCGACGACATAACTCGTGCAGTGACCATGCCGTGCCACGTCCTGACGCGTGCCATGGCCATGTCCTGCGACGTCCTAACTCGTGCCATTGCCGCGCCCAGCCACGTCCTGACGCGTACCATGGCCATATCCTGCCATGTCCTGCGACGTCCCGACTCGTGCCATGGCCACGCCCTGCCATGTCATGCGACGTCCCGACTCGTGCCAAGGCCATGCCCTGCCATGTCCTGACGCGTCCTGACACGTGCCATGGCCATGTCCTGATGCGTCCTGACATCTGCCTTGGCCACGCCCTGCCCTGTCCTGCGACGTCCCGACTCGTGCCATCGCCACGCGCTGCCATGTCCTGACACATCCTGACACGTACCATGGCATGTCCTGATTCGTCCTAATACATGCCATGGCCATGTCCTGATGCATCCTGACACGTGCCATGGCCATGTCCTGACTCGTCCTGCGACGTCTTGACTCTTGCCATGGCCACGTCGTGCCATGTCCTACGACATCATGAGTCCTGCCATGGCCACGCCCTGCCTTGTCCGAACGTGTCCTGACACCTGTCACTGCCATGTCCTGACGCGTCCGGACACGTGCCATGGCCATGTCCTGACACTCGTCGGCCGGCCGTCGCCCGACGCTACCGCTCCAACCACCCTGACTTTCCACCACCGCCGCCAACGACCACCAACATCATTGCGCTTTCCTGACGCGTCCTGACACGTGCCATGGCCATGTCCTGACTCGACCTGCAACGTCCTGACTCGTGCCACTGCCATGCCCTGCCACGTCCTGACGCGTGCCATGGCCATGTCCGGACGCGTCCAAACACGTACCATGGCTGTTTCCTGCCATGTCATGCGACGTCCTAACTCGTGCCATGGTCACGCCCTACGATGTCTTGACGCATCCTGCACGTGCCTTGGCAATGTCCTGTCACCTCCTGCGACGTCCCGACTCGTGCCATGGCCACGCCCTGCCATGTCCTTCGACGTCCCGACTCGTGCCATGGCCATGTCCTGAAGCGTCCTGACACGTGCCATGGCCATGTCCTGACGCGTCCTGCGACGTCCTGACTCTTGCCTTGGCCACGCCCTGCCATGTCCTGAGACGTCATGAGTCATGCCATGGCCACGCCCTGCCATGTCTTGACGTGTCCTGTCACGTGCCACTGCCATATCCTGACGCGTCCTGACACGTGCAATGGCCATGTCCTGACACGTTCTGCGACGTCCTGACTCGTGCCATGGCCATGTCCTGCCATGTCTTGTGACGTCCTGAATCGTGCCATGGCCACGCCCTGCCACGTCCTAACGCGTGCCATGGCCATGTCCTGCGACGTCCTGACACGTACCATGGCCATTTCCTGCCATGTCCTGCGACGTCTTGACGCGTGCCATGGCCACGCCCTGCCATGTCCTGACGCGTCTTGACACGTGCCATGGCCATGTCCTAGCACGTCCCGCGACGTCCCAACTCGTGCCATAGCCAGGTCCTGCCATATCCTGCGACGTCCCGACTCGTGCCATGGCCACGCCCTGCCATGTCCTGCGACATCCTGACTCGTGCCATGGCCATGCCATGTTCTGCGACGTCCCGACTCATGCCATGGCCACGCCCTGCCATTTCCTGACGCGTCCTGACACGTGCCATGGCCATGCCCTGACGCGTCCAAACACGTGCCATGGCCACGCCCTGCCATGTACTGCAACGTCCCGACTCGTGCCATCGCCACGCCCTTCCAAGTCTTGCGACGTCCCTACTCATGACATGGCCATGCCCTGCCATGTCCTGACGCGTCCTGACACGTGCCATGGCCATGTCCTGATGCGTCCTGACACGTGCCATGGCCACGCCATGCCATGTCTTGACACGTCATGACACGTACCATGGCATGTCCTGATGCGCCCTGACACATGCCATGGCCATGTCATGATGCGTGCTGACACGTGCTATGGCCATGTCCTGACGCCTCCTGCGACGTCGTGACTCTTGCCATGGCCACGCCCTGCCATGTCCTGCGACGTCATGAGTCCTGCCATGGCCACGCCCTGCCATATCCGGACGTGTCGTGACATGTGCCACTGCCATGTCCTGGCACGTGCCATGGCCACGTCCTGACACGTGTCGACTGGCCGTCGCCCGATGCTACCGCTCAAACCACCCTGACTTTCCACCATCGCCGCCAACGACCACCAACTTCATTGCGCTTTCCTGGCGCGTCCTACCCGTGCCATGGCCATGTCCTAACTCGTCCTGCAACGTCCTGACTCGTGCCATTGCCATGCCCTGCCACATCCTGACGAGTGCCATGGCCTTGTCCGGACGCGTCCTGACACGTACCATGGCAATTTCCTGCCATGTCATGCGACGTCCTGACTCGTTCCGTGGCCACGCCCTGCCATGTCCTGACGCATCCTGCACGTGCCATGGCCATGTCCTGACATGTCCTGCGACGTCCCGACTCGTGCCATGGCCATGCCCTGCCAGGTCCTACGACGTCCCGACTCGTGCCATGGCCACGCCCTGCCATGTCCTACGACATCCCGACTCGTGCCATGGCCACGCCCTGCCATGTCCTACGACGTCCCGACTCATGCCATGGCCACGCCGTTCCATCTCCTGACGCGTCCTGACACGTGCCATGGCCATGTCCCGATGCGTCTTGACACATGCCATGGCCATGTCCTGAAGCGTCCTGACACGTGCCATGGCCATGTCGAGATGCGTCTTGACACATGCCATGGCCATGACCTGAAGCGTCCTGACACGTGCCATGGCCATGTCCTGATGCGTCCTGCGACGTCCTAACTCTTGCCATGGCGACGCCCTGCCATGTCCTGCGACGTCATGAGTCATGCCATGGCCACGCCCTACCATGTCCTGACGTGTCCTGACACGTGCCACTGCCATATCCTGACGCGTCCTGACACGTGCCATGGCCAAGTCCTGAATCGTCCTGCGACGTCCTGACTCGTGCCATGGCCATGTCCTGACACGTGTCGATCGGCCTGTCGACCGACGCTACCGCTTGAACCACCCTGACTTTCCACCACCGCCGCCAACGACCAGCAATATCATTGCGCTTTCCAAACGCGTCCTGACACGTGCCATGGCCATATCCTGACTCGTCCTTCAACGTCCTGAGTCGTGCCATGGCCACGCCCTGCCACGTCCTGACACGTACCTTGGACACGTCCTAATGCGTCCTGACACGTTCCATGGCCATATCCTGCCATGTCTTGCGACGTCCTGACTCGTGCTATGACCACACCCAGCCACGTCCTGACGCGTGCCATGGCCATGTCCTGCGACTTCCTGACTCGTGACATGGCCACGCCCTGCCACGTCCTGACGCGTGCCATGGCCATGTCCTGACGCGTCCTGCGACGTCCTGACTCTTGCCATTGCCACGCCCTGCCATGTCCTGCGACGTCATGAGTCCTACCATGGCCACGCCCTACCATGTATGGACGTGTCGTGACACGTGCCACTGCCATGTCCTGCCGCGTCCTGACATGTGCCATGGCCATGTCCTGACACGTGTCGACCGGCCGTCGCCCGACGCTACCGCTCAAACCACCCTGACTTTCCACCATCGCCGCCAATGACCACAACCATCATTGCTCTTTACTGACACGTGCCATGGCCATGTCCTAACTCGTCCTGCAACGTCCTGACTCGTGCCATTGCCATGCCCTGCCACATCCTGACGAGTGCCATGGCCATGTACGGACGCGTCCTGACACGTACCATGGCCATTTCCTGCCATGTCATGCGACGTCCTGAATCGTGCCATGGCCACGCCCTGCCATGTCCTGACGCATCCTGCACGTGCCATGGCCATGTCCTGACATGTCCTGCTACGTCCCGACTCGTGCCATGGCCACGACCTTCCATGTCCTACGACGTCCCGACTCGTGCCATGGCCACGCGCTGCCATGTCCTACGACATCCCGACTCGTGCCATGGCCACGCCCTGCCATGTCCTACGACGTCCCGACTCGTGCCATGGCCACGCCCTTCCATGTCCTGACGCGTCCTGACACGTGGCATGGCCATGTCCTGATGCGTCTTGACACATGCCATGGCCATGTCCTCAAGCGTCCTGACACGTGCCATGGCCATGTCCAGATGAGTCTTGACACATGCCATGGCCATGTCCTGAAGCGTCCTGACACGTGCTATGGCCATGTCTTGACGCCTCCTGCGACGTCGTGACTCTTGCCATGGCCACGCCCTGCCATGTCCTGCGACGTCATGAGTCCTGCCATGGCCACGCCCTGCCATATCCGGACGTGTCGTGACACGTGCCACTGCCATGTCCTGACACGTGCCATGGCCACGTCCTGACACGTGTCGACCGGCCGTCGCCCGACGCTACCGCTCAAACCACCCTGACTTTCCACCATCGCCGCCAACGACCACCAACTTCATTGCGCTTTCCTGGCGCGTCCTAGCCGTGCCATGGCCATGTCCTAACTCGTCCTGCAACGTCCTGACTCGTGCCATTGCCATGCCCTGCCACATCCTGACGAGTGCCATGGCCATGTCCGGACGCGTCCTAACACGTAACATGGCCATTTCCTGCCATGTCATGCGACGTCCTGACTCGTTCCATGGCCACGCCCTGCCATGTCCTGACGCATCCTGCACGTGCCATGGCCATGTCCTGACATGTCCTGCGACGTCCCGACTCGTGCCATGGCCATGCCCTGCCAGGTCCTACGACGTCCCGACTCGTGCCATGGCCACGCCCTGCCATGTCCTACGACATCCCGACTCGTGCCATGGCCACGCCCTGCCATGTCCTACGACGTCCCGACTCATGCCATGGCCACGCCGTTCCATCTCCTGACGCGTCCTGACACGTGCCATGGCCATGTCCTGATGCGTCTTGACACATGCCATGGCCATGTCCTGAAGCGTCCTGACACGTGCCATGGCCATGTCGAGATGCGTCTTGACACATGCCATGGCCATGTCCTGAAGCGTCCTGACACGTGCCATGGCCATGTCCTGATGCGTCCTGCGACGTCCTAACTCTTGCCATGGCCACGCCCTGCCATGTCCTGCGACGTCATGAGTCATGCCATGGCCACGCCCTACCATGTCCTGACGTGTCCTGACACGTGCCACTGCCATATCCTGACGCGTCCTGACACGTGCCATGGCCAAGTCCTGAATCGTCCTGCGACGTCCTGACTCGTGCCATGGCCATGTCCTGACACGTGTCGATCGGCTTGTCGACCGACGCTACCGCTTGAACCACCCTGACTTTCCACCACCGCCGCCAACGACCAGCAATATCATTGCGCTTTCCAAACGCGTCCTGACACGTGCCATGGCCATATCCTGACTCGTCCTGCAACGTCCTGAGTCGTGCCATGGCCACGCCCTGCCACGTCCTGACACGTACCTTGGACACGTCCTAATGCGTCCTGACACGTTCCATGGCCATATCCTGCCATGTCTTGCGACGTCCTGACTCGTGCTATGACCACACCCAGCCACGTCCTGACGCGTGCCATGGCCATGTCCTGCGACTTCCTGACTCGTGACATGGCCACGCCCTGCCACGTCCTGACGCGTGCCATGGCCATGTCCTGACGCGTCCTGCGACGTCCTGACTCTTGCCATGGCCACGCCCTGCCATGTCCTGCGACGTCATGAGTCCTACCATGGCCACGCCCTACCATGTACGGACGTGTCGTGACACGTGCCACTGCCATGTCCTGCCGCGTCCTGACATGTGCCATGGCCATGTCCTGACACGTGTCGACCGGCCGTCGCCCGACGCTACCGCTCAAACCACCCTGACTTTCCACCATCGCCGCCAACGACCACAACCATCATTGCTCTTTCCTGACACGTGCCATGGCCATGTCTTAACTCGTCCTGCAACGTCCTGACTCTTGCCATTGCCATGCCCTGCCACATCCTGACGAGTGCCATGGCCATGTACGGACGCGTCCTGACACGTACCATGGCCATTTCCTGCCATGTCATGCGACGTCCTGAATCGTGCCATGGCCACGCCCTGCCATGTCCTGACGCATCCTGCACGTGCCATGGCCATGTCCTGACATGTCCTGCTACGTCCCGACTCGTGCCATGGCCACGACCTGCCATGTCCTACGACGTCCCGACTCGTGCCATGGCCACGCGCTGCCATGTCCTACGACATCCCGACTCATGCCATGGCCACGCCCTGCCATGTCCTACGACGTCCCGACTCGTGCCATGGCCACGCCCTTCCATGTCCTGACGCGTCCTGACACGTGGCATGGCCATGTCCTGATGCGTCTTGACACATGCCATGGCCATGTCCTCAAGCGTCCTGACACGTGCCATGGCCATGTCCAGATGAGTCTTGACACATGCCATGGCCATGTCCTGAAGCGTCCTGACACGTGCTATGGCCATGTCCTGACGCCTCCTGCGACGTCGTGACTCTTGCCATGGCCACGCCCTGCCATGTCCTGCGACGTCATGAGTCCTGCCATGGCCACGCCCTGCCATATCCGGACGTGTCGTGACACGTGCCACTGCCATGTCCTGACACGTGCCATGGCCACGTCCTGACACGTGTCGACCGGCCATCGCCCGATGCTACCGCTCAAACCACCCTGACTTTCCACCATCGCCGCCAACGACCACCAACTTCATTGCGCTTTCCTGGCGCGTCCTACCCGTGCCATGGCCATGTCCTAACTCGTCCTGCAACGTCCTGACTCGTGCCATTGCCATGCCCTGCCACATCCTGACGAGTGCCATGGCCATGTCCGGACGCGTCCTGACACGTACCATGGCCATTTCCTGGCATGTCATGCAACGTCCTGACTCGTTCCATGGCCACGCCCTGCCATGTCCTGACGCATCCTGCACGTGCCATGGCCATGTCCTGACATGTCCTGCGACGTCCCGACTCGTGCCATGGCCATGCCCTGCCAGGTCCTACGACGTCCCGACTCGTGCCATGGCCACGCCCTGCCATGTCCTACGACATCCCGACTCGTGCCATGGCCACGCCCTGCCATGTCCTACGACGTCCCGACTCATGCCATGGCCACGCCGTTCCATCTCCTGACGCGTCCTGACACGTGCCATGGCCATGTCCTGATGCGTCTTGACACATGCCATGGCCATGTCCTGAAGCGTCCTGACACGTGCCATGGCCATGTCGAGATGCGTCTTGACACATGCCATGGCCATGTCCTGAAGCGTCCTGACACGTGCCATGGCCATGTCCTGATGCGTCCTGCGACGTCCTAACTCTTGCCATGGCCACGCCCTGCCATGTCCTGCGACGTCATGAGTCATGCCATGGCCACGCCCTACCATGTCCTGACGTGTCCTGACACGTGCCACTGCCATATCCTGACGCGTCCTGACACGTGCCATGGCCAAGTCCTGAATCGTCCTGCGACGTCCTGACTCGTGCCATGGCCATGTCCTGACACGTGTCGATCGGCCTGTCGACCGACGCTACCGCTTGAACCACCCTGACTTTCCACCACCGCCGCCAACGACCAGCAATATCATTGCGCTTTCCAAACGCGTCCTGACACGTGCCATGGCCATATCCTGACTCGTCCTGCACCGTCCTGAGTCGTGCCATGGCCACGCCCTGCCACGTCCTGACACGTACCTTGGCCACGTCCTAATGCGTCCTGACACGTTCCATGGCCATATCCTGCCATGTCTTGCGACGTCCTGACTCGTGCTATGACCACACCCAGCCACGTCCTGACGCGTGCCATGGCCATGTCCTGCGACTTCCTGACTCGTGACATGGCCACGCCCTGCCACGTCCTGACGCGTGCCATGGCCATGTCCTGACGCGTACTGCGACGTCCTGACTCTTGCCATGGCCACACCCTGCCATGTCCTGCGACGTCATGAGTCCTACCATGGCCACGCCCTACCATGTACGGACGTGTCGTGACACGTGCCACTGCCATGTCCTGCCGCGTCCTGACATGTGCCATGGCCATGTCCTGACACGTGTCGACCGGCCGTCGCCCGACGCTACCGCTCAAACCACCCTGACTTTCCACCATCGCCGCCAACGACCACAACCATCATTGCTCTTTCCTGACACGTGCCATGGCCATGTCCTAACTCGTCCTGCAACGTCCTGATTCGTGCAGTTGCCATGCCCTGCCACATCCTGACGAGTGCCATGGCCATGTACGGACGCGTCCTGACACGTACCATGGCCATTTCCTGCCATGTCATGCGACGTCCTGACTCGTGCCATGGCCACGCCCTGCCATGTCCTGACGCATCCTGCACGTGCCATGGCCATGTCCTGACATGTCCTGCGACGTCCCGACTCGTGCCATGGCCACGACCTGCCATGTCCTACGACGTCCCGACTCGTGCCATGGCCACGCGCTGCCATGTCCTACGACATCCCGACTCGTGCCATGGCCACGCCCTGCCATGTCCTACGACGTCCCGACTCGTGCCATGGCCACGCCCTTCCATGTCCTGACGCGTCCTGACACGTGGCATGGCCATGTCCTGATGCGTCTTGACACATGCCATGGCCATGTCCTCAAGCGTCCTGACACGTGCCATGGCCATGTCCAGATGTGTCTTGACACATGCCATGGCCATGTCCTGAAGCGTCCTGACACGTGCCATGGCCATGTCCTGACGCGTCCTGCGACGTCCTGACTCTTGCCATGGTCACGCCCTGCCATGTCCTGCGACGTCATGAGTCATGCCATGGCCACGCCCTACCATGTCCTGACGTGTCCTGACACGTGCCACTGCCATATCCTGACGCGTCCTGACACGTGCCATGGCCAAGTCCTGAATCGTCCTGCGACGTCCTGATCGTGCCATGGCCATGTCCTGACACGTGTCGACCGGCCTGTCGACCGACGCTACCGCTTGAACCACCCTGACTTTCCACCACCGCCGCCAACGACCACCAACATCATTGCGCTTTCCTATCGCGTCCTGACACGTGCCATGGCCTTATCCTGACTCGTCCTGCAACGTCCTGAGTCGTGCCATGGCCACGCCCTGCCACGTCCTGACACGTACCTTGGCCACGTCCTAATGCGTCCTGACACGTACCATGGCCATATCCTGCCATGTCTTGCGACGTCCTGACTCGTGCTATGACCACACCCAGCCACGTCCTGACGCGTGCCATGGCCATGTCCTGCGACTTCCTGACTCGTGACATGGCCACGCCCTGCCACGTCCTGACGCGTGCCATGGCCATGTCCGGATGCGTCCTGCGACGTCCTGACTCTTGCCATGGCCACGCCCTGCCATGTCCTGCGATGTCTTGAGTCATGCCATGGCCACGCTCTGCCATGTCCTGACGTGTCCTGACACATGCCACTTTCATGTCCGGACGCGTCCTGACACGTACCATTGTCATATCCTGCCGTGTCCTGCGACGTCCTGACTCGTGCCATGGCCACGCCCTGCCATGTCCTGACGTGTCCTGCACGTGCCATGGCCATGTCCTGACACGTCCTGCGACGTCCCGACTCGTGCCATGGCCACACCCTGCCATGTCCTTCGACGTCCCGACTCGTGCCAAGGCCACGCCCTGCCATGTCCTGCGACGTCCCAACTCGTGCCATGGCCATGCCCTGCCATGTCCTGGCGCGTCCTGACATGTGCCATGGCCATGTCCTGATGCGTCCTGACACATGCCATTGCCATGTCCGGAAGCGTCCTAACACGTGCCATGGCCATGTCCTGACGCGTCATGCGATGTCCTGACTCTTGCCATGGCCACGCCCTGCCATGTCCTGCGATGTCAAGAGTCATGCCATGGCCACGCTCTGCCATGTCCTGACGTGTCCTGACACATGCCACTTTCATGTCCGGATGCGTCCTGATACGTACCATGGCCATATCCTGCCATGTCCTGCGACGTCCTGACTTGTGCCATGGCCATGCCCTTCCATGTCCTGATGCGTCCTGACACGAACCATGGCCATATCTTGCCGTGTCCTGCGATGTCCTGACTCATGCCATGGCCACGCCCTACCATGTCCTGACGCGTCCTGCACGTGCCATGGCCATGTCCTGACACGTCCTGCGACATCCCGACTCGTGCCATGGCCATACCCTTCCATATCCTTCGACATCCCGACTCGTGCCATGGCCACGCCCTGCCATGTCCTGCGACGTCCCGACTCGTGCCATGGCGACGCCCTGCCATGTCCTGACGCGTCCTCACACGTGCCATGGCCATGTCATGATGCGTCCTGACACGTGCCATGGTCACGCCCTGCCCTGTCCTGCGACGTCCCGACTCGTGCCATCGCCACGCCCTGCCATGTCCTGACACGTCCTGACACGTACCATGGCATGTACTAATGCGTCCTGAAACATGCCATAGCCATGTCCTGATGCATCCTGACACGTGCCATGGCCACGTCTTGACACGTCCCGTTGTCTAGTCCTGACACGTACCATGACCATACCCTTCCATATCCTGCGCGTCCTGACACGTACCATGGCCCTGGCCTGACACGTCATGACACGTACCATGATCATATCCTTCTATGTCCTGCGACGTCCTGAATCATTCCATGGCCACGTCCTGACGCATCCCGACACGTACCATGGACACGTCCTAACGCGTCCTGACACGTACCATGGCCATATCCTGCCATGTCCTGCGACGTCCTAACTCGTGCCGTGACCACGCCCTGCCACGTCCTGACGCGTGCCATGGCCATGTCCAGCGACGTCCTAACTCGTGCCATGGCCGCGCCCTACCACGTCATGACGCGTACCATGGCCATATCTTGCCATGTCCTACGACGTCCCAACTCATGCCATGGCCACGCCTTGCCATGTCTTGCGACGTCCCGACTCGTGCCATGGCCATGCCCTGCCACATCCTGACGCGTCCTGACACGTGCCATGGCCATGTCCTAATGCGTCCTGACACGTGCCATGGCCACGCCCTGCCCTGTCCTGCGATGTCCCGACTCGTGCCATCGCCTCGCCCTGCCATGTCCTGACACGTCCTTACACGTACCATGGCATGTCCTGATGCGTCCTGACACGTACCATCACCATATCCTGCCATGTCGTGCGACGTCCTGACTCGTGCCATGACCACGCCCTACCATGTCCTAACGCGTGCCATGGCCATGTACTGCGACGTCCTGACTCGTGCCATGGCCTGACACGTCCTGACACGTACCATGACCATATCCTGCCATGTCCGGCGACGTCCTTACACGTACCATGGCCATGGCCTGACACGTCATGACACGTACCATGATCATATCATGCCATGTCCTGCGACGTCATGAGTCATGCCATGGCCACGCCCTGCCATGTCCTGACGTGTCCTGACACGTGCCACTGCCATGTCTTGACGCGTCCTAACACGTGCCATGGCCATGTCATGACTCGTCCTGAGACGTCCTGACTCGTGCCATGGCCATGTCCTGACACGTGTCCACCGGCCGTCGCCCAACGCTACAGCTCGAACCACCCCGACTTTCCACCACCACCGCCAACGACAACCAACATCATTGCTCTTGACTTGTTTCTAAGCATTGGTTAGCAATAGACGTTGTGCGACGTTGTGCGGCTTGGAGCGACGTAGTGCGATGTCGTGCCATGACCACGTCATGACACGTACCATGGCCAAGTCCTGACACGTCCTGACACGTACCATGACCATACCCCGCCATGTCCGTCGCGTCCTTACACGTACCATGGCCATGGCCTGACACGTCCTGACACATACCATGAACATATCCTGCCATGTCCTGCGACGTCCTTACACGTACCATGGCCATAGCCTGACACGTCATGACACGTACAATGATCATATCCTGCCATGTCCTGCAACGTCCTGAATCATGCCATGGCCACGTCCTGGCGCGTCCTAGCACGTACAATGGCCACGTCCTGACGCGTCCTGACATGTACCATGGACATATCCTGCCATGTCTTGTGACGTCCTGACTCGTGCCATGACCACGCCCTGCCACGTCCTAACGCGTGCCATGGCCATGTCCTGCGACGTCCTGACTCGTGCCATGGCCACGCTCTGCCACATCCTACGCGTCCTTACACGTACCATGGATTGCCTGACACGTCCTGACACGTACCATGACCATATCCTGCCATGTCCTGCGACGTCCTTACACGTACCATGGCCATGGCCTGACACGTCATGACACGTACCATGATCATATCCTGCCATGTCCTGCGACGTCATGAGTCATGCCATGGCCACGCCCTGCCATGTCCTGACGTGTCCTGACACGTGCCACTGCCATATCCTGACGCATCCTGACACGTGCCATGGCCATTTCCAGACTCGTCCTGCAACGTCCTGACTCGTGCCATGGCCATGCCCTGCCACGTCTTGACGCGTGCCATGGCCATGTCTAGATGCGTCCTGACACGTACCATGGCCACTTCCTGCCATGTCATGCGACGTCCTGACTCGTGCCATGGCCCCGCCCTGCCATGTCCTTTGACGTCCCGACTCGTGCCATGGCCACGCCCTGCCATTATTTGCAACGTCCCGACTCGTGCCATGGCCACTCCCTGCCATGTCCTGACGCATCCTGACACGTGCCATGCCCATGTCCTGAAGCGTCCTGACAGGTGCCATGGCCATGTCCTGACGCGTCCTGCGACGTCCTGACTCTTGCCAGGGCCACGCCCTGCCATGTCCTGCGAAGTCATGAGTCATGCCATGGCCACTGTCTGCCATGTCCTGACGTGTCCTGACACGAGCCACTACCATATCCAGACGCGTCCTGACACGTGTCATGGCCATGTCCTGACTCGTGCCATGGCCATGTCCTGACACGTGTCGACCGGCCGTCGCCCGACGCTACTGCTCGAACCACCCCGACTTTCCACCACCACCGCCAACGACCACCAACATCATTGCGCTTCACATGTTTCTAAGCATTGGTTAGAATTAGATGTGGTGCGACGTGGTGCTGCTTGGAGCGACGTACTGCGATGTCGTGCCATGGTCACGTCCTGATATGCACCATGGCCATGTCCTGACACGTCCATACACGCACCATGACCATATCCTGCCATGTCCTGCGACGTCCTATCACGTACCATGGCCATGGCCTGACACATCCTGACACGTACCATGACCATATCTTGCCATGTCCTACGACGTCCTGACACGTACCATGGCCATAGCCTGACATGTCATGACACGTAGCATGACCATATCTTGCCATGTCCTGCGACGCCCTGAATCGTGTCATGGCCACGTCCTGACGCGTCCTAACACATACCATGACCATATCATGCCATGTCGCGTGACGTCCTGACTCGTGCCATGACCACGCCGTGCCACGTCCTGACGCGTTCAATGGCCATGTCCTGCGACGTCCTGACTCGTGCCATGGCCACGCCCTGCCACGTCCTGACGCGTGCCATGGCCATGTCCGGACGCGTCCTGACACGTACCATCGACATATCCTGCCATGTCCTTTGACGTCCCGACTTGTGCCATGGCCACGCCCTGCCTTGTCCTGACGCGTCCTGACACGTGCCATGACCATGTCCTGACACCTCCAGCGACATCCCGACTCGTGCATTGGCTACGCCCTGCCTGTAGAAAATCATTCTATCTATGATATGTGCGCTTTGGTTGTATTAGCATGATTTTCAGGTATAGGTTTTGATGAATGACAAACAATGAAGTCAAGTGTCAAACAATGATATTATATGACAAACAATCAAGATTGAATGCCGAGAAGCATATTGATGACGGAATTGCATAGTCAAACCAAAGACGAGCTCAAATGTTCAAGACCGAAGACCCAAGGCGTAGGTCGTTAGGTAGAACCAATGTAAGAGCAACGCTTAAGTTATCTCGTCTTTTGGCTCAACATAGGTCATCATAAATATGCATAAAATCATTTTATTTAATCATATTTATCATAAACATATTTTAAATACTTCAAACAAAATGATGTTAAAGTTCTCATTTTAACCAAAATCTGGACTAGAATAATCGATTATACAATCTGCATAATCGATTATGCTGTAGATCGTTGCCAGTATTTGAACACTGGAACACAATAAGCGATTATGCAGATTCAAATAATCGATTATTCAGCAGAAAATCAGCTTCTGATTTTCGGAACGTTGGAAGAATAATCAATTATGCAGAATCAAGTAATCGATTATTCAGCAGAAAATCAGCTTCTGATTTTCGGAACGTTGGAAGAATAATCGATTATACAATTTCAATAATCGATTATCCTTGCATAAAATCAGCATAATTGATTGTCAATTAAGCAACGGACATAACTCTTTTTTCACCTATAAAAAGAGGTCTTTTGAGCTGATTTTAAAACACACAACACCTCCCAATATTGATATACATATTGACATTATTTGAGCATCATTTTAGAGCTTTGTTGAGTCATTTGAGAGACAACTTTGAGTTGTTCATAGAGCTAAATTTGTATCTCTTTATCTACTCTTTTGAGAGAGTTCTTGTTGTAAAAGATAAAGGTGTTTGAGAAGAACATATCTTCTCATTGATTGTCGGGTTCGCTAAGTACCCTAAGTCTTAGTGGTTGAAGTCTTGTGGTGCGGTATCCACGAGCAAGGTGAAGTCCTGAGGTGCGGTATCCTCGAGCAAGTTGAAGTCTTGTAGAGTGTACATCTACGAGCAAGTGTAACGGTTTGTTAGGCACCCAAAAGCTTAACGGAGTTAGTGGAATCTCAAGAGAGTCTCTCGGGGACTGGACTAACCACAAGTTGTGGTGAACCAGGATAAATTCGGTGTGTTCTTTCTTTGCTATTTTAATTACCGAATTTATTTTATTCCTGCAATTTTAATTCCGCAATATTTATCAATATTCTTGTGCCGCACTATTCACCCCCCCTCTAGTGACAGGCATAAATCCTAACAATTGGTATCAGAGCCTAACTCTCTGAAAGCCTTAACCGGTTGAGAGCGATATATTTTTTTTTGTTGAGAATATTGAACGCAGGAATAATGAGCGAAGGACACTCCACCGAGAGGCCTCCATTTTTTGATGGAAGAAATTATACATACTGGAAAGAGCGGATGAGAATCTTCATCCAATCTCATAACTTTCGATTATGGCAAATCATCAAGAAAGGTGAACAAATGCCAACAAAGAAAGTTGGGAAAATCATGGTTCCAAAGGAGGAAAATGAATATGATGCTGAGGACATCAAGAAGGTTGAAAGAAACGCAAAGGCCGTCAACTTACTATTTTGTGCGGTGAATCCGGACGACTATCGGAAAATCTCTTGTTGCACAACCGCAAAGGAAATGTGGGATAAACTCGAGATCACTTATGAAGGTACGTCTCAAGTCCGAGAATCTAAAATTGATTTTCTAACACATGAATATGAACTTTTTAGAATGAGGGAAGATGAAAACATCGATAATATGTTCGAACAATTCTCAATGATCGTCAACGATCTTCATGCTCTCGGAAAAGTATACTCGAACAAAGATCTAGTTCGAAAAATCCTACGGAGTCTCACTCCCAAATGGCGTTCCAAAGCAAATGCTATCCAAGAGTCGATAGGAATCACAGACGTCACAATTGATGGACTACGAGGTAATCTTAAAGCTTATGAAAGCACAATTATTAATCCGTATCTTAGAAGTAATTCGAATATTGCCTTCAAAGCCTCATCCTCTAAAAGAGAAGAGGTAAGTGACTCGAAAAACGATGATGCTATTACTTCCAATGATATAATTGAAAAGTTTCATAAGTTTATGAAGAAGGAAATAAAGAAGGAAGAACCAAGTCCTTCATGTCAAAATTGTGGAAAACTTGGCCACACCAAATCATATTGTCCAAAATTAAAGGACAAGAAAAAGAAGAAACACCATAGGCGCGTAACACGAGATTCGGACAGCTCGGGCGATGAAACTGTCGCACTATGCCTCATGGCCAACGAAGAAGAAGAGGTAAGTATTTCTAACTCTTACTCGTTTGAAGAAATACAAAATGCCTATGATGAACTATATGGTGAATTTGTTAATGTTTCCAAAACCATAAAAGATTTGAAGAAAATACTTTCTTTGCAAGAATAAGATTTTGAGAAACACTTTCTTTGCAAGAAAAAGATTTTGAAAAACAACCTTCTTTAAAAGAAAATGATTTTGAAAAATTGACTTGTGATAATGAAAAACTAAAAGAAGAAAATGATCTTTTAGAAAATGACATTACTTTTCTTAAAAATAAAATCAAAGTTTTAGAAGAAGAAAATAGATTTTTGGAAAATGACAATGTCGATCTCAAAAATAAAATCAAAGAGATGAGTGAAACCTCTTTAAGTGTTCAAAGTTCAAATTGTTCTTCTTGTAGTTCTTTGAAAATAGAGAACATAGAACTTAGAAATACACTAGAAAAATGTAGTGTAAATGATTCTAAAACAAGTGAAGTAATTAAAAAGGATGATAGAAATGAGGTTAAACCACCTAGAAACGACTCTAGGATTTTTGTTAATAAGTCTAAAACTAATCATTTTAGACACAATTTTAGGAATTTTATTAATGAGTCTAGAATAAATAAATTCAGACCACCTAGAAATGACTCTAGGAATTTCAACGCTTCTAGGAATAACGACTTTAGATCACCTAGAACGCATTTGGCTCAACCTTGACATATGCACAACCCTAATGTTATATGTCATTATTGTAACCGGGTAGGACGCATTGCACGCGTATGTTTTGCTAAACATAGAGATTCATATTTTGATTGTAATTATTTGCCTAACCTCCAAGGACCCAAAAGAAGTTGGGTACCGAAAACCTATTTTTAGGTACTTTTGCAGGTGTGCTTGAAGACTAAAATATTGTAGTAGATGCACCAAGCACGAAACCTTACTGCATCGAGGGGGAACGTCGGTTAGTTATCGTATTTTTGATAAAAACGTAATAGTTGATATGTGCCAACAATTAATATTAATTATTGATTCATGCTTTGATAAGTGTTATTTTGAATAACAAATTGGTATCAATTATTTTTATGTTAAATGATTGATTCATGTTTTGATGAATATTTTTAGTTTAAACAACAGTTGGTATATTTGCGAAAAATGACCGTCATTATGATTGGCATGTTTTTACTAACATTTGGTATTATTTGATATTGATATGATTTTTTTTAACAATTGGTATCGTCAATAGTTTCAAATAACAATTGGTATACTCTTTTTGCTAATGCCAAAAGGGGGAAGAATTTAGGCGATATGCATCGAATAAGGGGGAATGTCTTCACATTCTAGTATGCTTTAATTTAGGGGGAATATTCAATTAAGGGGGAATTATATTAAATTATTTACATGAATTGTATGTTGAGATATAGCATGAATTTAGGAGGAATCCAATATGCATATCTCCTGTTGTTTGTCATTATCAAAAAGGGGGAAATTGTAGAATATCATTCTATCTATGATATGTGTGCTTTGGTTGTATTAGCATGATTTTCAGGAATAGGTTTTGATGAATGACAAACAATGAAGTCAAGTGTCAAACAACGACATTATATGACAAACAATCAAGATTGAATGCCGAGAAGCATATTGATGACGGAATTGCATAGTCAAGCCAAAGACGAGCTCAAATATTCAAGACCGAAGACCCAAGGCATAGGTCGTTAGGTAGAACCAATGTAAGAGCAACGCTTAAGTTATCTCGTCTTTTGGCTCAACATAGGTCATCATAAATATGCATAAAATCATTTTATTAAATCATATTTCTCATAAACATATTTTAAATACTTCAAACAAAATGATGTTGAAGTTCTCATTTTAACCAAAATGGTTTTTGAAGTAAGTATTCAAATCTGGACTAGAATAATCGATTATACAATCTGCATAATCGATTCTGCTGTAGACCGTTGCCAGTGTTTGAACACTGGAACAGAATAATCGATTATGCAGAATCAAGTAATCGATTATTCAGCAGAAAATCAGCTTCTGATTTTCGGAACGTTGGAAGAATAATCGATTATGGAGAATCAAGTAATCAATTATTCAGCAGAAAATCAGCTTCTGATTTTTGGAACTTGGAAGAATAATCGATTATACAAATCCAATGATCGATTATCCTTGCATAAAATCAGCATAATTGATTGTCAATTAAGCAACGGACATAACACTTTTTTCACCTATTAAAAGAGGTCTTTTGAGCTGATTTTAAAACACACAACACCTCCCAATATTGATATACATATTGACATTATTTGAGCATCATTTTAGAGCTTTTGGTGAGCCATTTGAGAGACAACTTTGAGTTTTTCATAGAGCTAAATTTGTTTATCTTTATCTACTCTTTTGAGAGAGTTCTTGTTGTAAAAGAGAAAGGTGTTTGAGAAAAACATATCTTCTCATTGATTGTCGGGTTTGCTAAGTACCCTAAGTCTTAGTGGTTGAAGTCTTGTGGCGCGGTATCCACGAGCAAGGTGAAGTCTTGAGGTGCGGTATCCTCGAGCAAGTTGAAGTCTTGTAGAGTCTACATCTACGAGCAAGTGTAACAGTTTGTTAGGCACCCGAAAGCTTAACGGAGTTAGTGGAATCTCGAGAGAGTCTCTCGGGGACTGGACTAACCACAAGTTGTGGTGAACCAGGATAAATTCGGTGTGTTCTTTCCTTGCTATTTTAAAGACCGAATTTATTTTATTCTTGCAAATTTTAATTCCGCGATATTTATCAATATTCTTGTGCCGCACTATTCACCCCCCCTCTGCGACGTACGGACTCGTGCCATGGCCACGCCCTGCCATGTCCGGTGACGTCCCGACTCGTGCCATGGCCACGCCCTGCCATGTCCTGACGCGTCTGACACGTGCCATGGCCATATCCTGATGCGTCTTGACACGTGCCATAGCCACGCCATGTCATGTCCTGCGACGTCCCGACTCGTGCCATGGCCACGCCCTGCCATGTCCTGATGCATCCAGACACGTGCCATGGCATGTCCTGATGCGTCATGACACGTGCCATGGCAATGTCCCGACGCGTCCTGCGACGTCCTGACTCTTGCCATGGCCACGCACTGCCATGTCCTGCGACGTCATGAGTCATGCCATGGCCACGCCCTGCCATGTCCTGACGTGTCCTGACATGTGCCACTGCCATGTCGTGGCGCATCCTGACACGTGCCATGGCCATGTCCTGAAGTGTCCTGCGACGTCCTGACTCTTGCCATGGCCACGCCCTGCCATGTCCTGCGACGTCATGAGTCATGCCACGGCCACGCCCTGCCATGTCCTAACGTGTCCTGACACGTGCCACTGCCATGTCCTGAAGCGTCCTGACACGTGCCATGGCCATGTCCTCACTCGTCCTGCGACGTCCTGACTCGTGCCATGGCCATGTCCTGACACGTGTCCTCTGGCCGACGCCCGGCGCTACCGCTCGAACCACCCCGACTTTCCACCACCGCCGCCAATGACCACCAACATCATTGCGCTTGACATGCTTCTAAGCATTGGTTAGCAATAGACGTGGTGTGATGTGGTGCGGCTTGAAGCGACGTAGTGCGATGTCGTGCCATGACCACGTCTTGACACGTACCATGGCCAAGTCCTGACACGTACCATGACCATACCCTTCCAAGTCCTTCGCGTCCTTACACGTACCATGGCCATGGCCTGACACGTCAGACACGTGCCATGGCCATATCCTGATGCGTCTTGACACGCGCCATGGCCACGCCCTGCCATGTCCTGCGACGTCCCGACTCGTGCCATGGACACGCCCTGCCATGTCCTGATGCGTCATGACACATGCCATGGCATGTCCTGATGCGTCATGATACGTGCCATGGCCATGTCCCGACGCGTCCTGCGACGTCCTGACTCTTGCCATGGCCACGCACTGCCATGTCCTGCGACGTCATGAATGATGCCATGGCCACGCCCTGCCATATCCTTACGTGTCCTGACATGTGCCACTGCCATGTCCTGGCGCACCCTCACACGTGCCATGGCCATGTCCTGAAGCGTCCTCCGACGTCCTTACTCTCGCCATGGCCACGCCCTGCCATGTCCTGCGACGTCATGAGTCATGCCACGGCCACGCCCTGCCATGTCCTATCGTGTCCTGACACGTGCCACTGCCATGTCCTGAAGCGTCCTGACACGTGCCATGGCCATGTCCTCACTCGTCCTGCGACGTCCTGACTCGTGCCATGGCCATGTCCTGACACGTGTCCTCTGGCCGACGCCCGGCGCTACCGCTCGAACCACCCCGACTTTCCACCACCGCCGCCAATGACCACCAACATCATTGCGCTTGACATGCTTCTAAGCATTGGTTAGCAATAGACGTGGTGTGATGTGGTGCGGCTTGAAGCGACGTAGTGCGATGTCGTGCCATGACCACGTCTTGACACGTACCATGGCTAAGTCCTGACACGTACCATGACCATACCCTTCCAAGTCCTTCGCGTCCTTACACGTACCATGGCCATGGCCTGACGCGTCCTGACACGAACCATGACCATATCCTGCCAATTCATGCGATGTCCTTACACGTACCATGGCCATGGCCTGACACGTCATGACACGTACCATGATTATATCCTGCCATGTCCTGCGACGTCCTGACGCTTGCCATGGCCATGTCCTGCGACGTCCTGACTTGTGCCATGGCCACGCCCTGCCACGTCTTGACGCGTCCTTACACGTACCATGGCCATGGCCTGACACGTCCTGACACGTACCATGACCATATCCTGCCATGTCCTGCGACGTCCTAATACGTACCATGGCCATGGCCGTACACGTCATGACACGTACCATGATCATATCCTGCCATGTCCTGCGACGTCGTGAGTCTTGCCATGGCCACGCCCTTCCATGTGCTGACGTGTCCTAACACGTGCCACTCCCATGTATTGACGCGTCCTGACACGTGCCATGGCCATGTCCTGACTCGCCCTGCAACGTCCTGACTTGTGCCATTGCCATGCCCTGCCACGTCCTAATGCATGCCATGGCCAAGTCCTGACGCGTCCTGCACGTACCATGGCCATTTCCTGTCATGTCATGCGACGTCCTGACTCGTGCCATGGCCACGCCCTGCCATGGCCATGTCCTGGCATGTCCTACGACGTCCCGACTCATGCCGTGGCCACGCCCTGCCATGTCCTTCGATGTCCCGACTCGTGCCATGGCAAAGCCCTTCCATGTCCTGCGACGTCCCGACTCGTGCCATGGCCACGCCCTGCCATGTCGTTCGACGTCCCGACTCGTGCCATGTCCACGCTCTGCCATGTCCTGCGACGTCCCGACACGCGCCATGGCCACGCCCTGGCTTGTATCGACGCGTCGTGACACGTGCCATGGCCATGTCATGATGCGTCCTGACACATGCCATGGCCATGTCCTGAAGCGTCCTGACACGTGTCATGACCATGTCCTGACGCGTCCTGCGACATACTGACTCTTGCCATGGCCACGCCCTGCCATGTCGTGCGACGTCATGAGTCATGCCAAGGACACGCCCTGCCATGTCCTGACGTGTCCTGACACGTGTTACTGCCATAACCTAACGGGTCCTGACACGTGCCATGGCCATGTCCTGACTCGTCCTGCAATGACCACCAACATCATTGCGCTTGACATGTTTCTAAGCATTGGTTAGCAATAGACGTGGTGCAACGTGGTGCGGCTTGGAGCGACGTAGTGCGATGTCGTGCCATGACCACGTCTTGACACGTACCATGGCCAAGTCCTGACACGTCCTGACACGTACCATGACCATACACTGCCATGTCTGTCGCGTCCTTACACGTACCATGGCAATGGCGACACGTCCTGACACGTACCATGACCATATCCTGCCATGTCCTACGACGTCCTTACACGTGCCATGGCCATAGCCTGACACGTCATGACACGTACCATGATCATATCCTGCCATGTCCTGCGACGTCGTGAATCGTGCCATGGCCATGTCCTGACGTGTCCTGACACGTACAATGGCCACGTCCTGACACGTACCATTGCAATATATCCTGCCATGTCTTGCGACGTCCTGACTCGTGCCATGACCACGCCCTGCCACGTCCTAACGCATGCCATGGCCATGTCCTGCGACGTCCTGACTTGTGCCATGGCTTGACACCTCCTGACACGTACCATGACCATATCCTGCCATGTCCTGCGACATCCTTACACGTACCATGGCCATAGCCTGACACATCATGACACGTACCATGATCATATCATGCCATGTCCTGCGACATCATGAGTCATGCCATGGCCATGCCCTGCCATGTCCGGACGTGTCCTGACACGTGCCACTGCCATGTCCCGACGCGTCATGACACATGCCATGGCCATGTCCTGACTTTGTCCTGCAACGTCCTGATTCGTGCCATGCCATGTCCTGCGACATCCCCACTCGTGCTATGGCCATGCCCCACCATGTCCTTCGACGTCCCGACTCATGCCATGGCCACGCCCTGCCATGTCTTGACGCGTCCTGACACGTGCCATGGCCATGTCCTGACTCGTCCTGTGACGTCCTGACTCGTGCCACGGTCATGTCCTTACACGTGTCCTCCGGCCGTCGCCCGACGCTACCGCTCGAACCACCCCGACTTTCCACCACCTCCTCTAACGACCACCAACATCATTGCAATTGACATGTTTCTAAGCATTGGTTAGCAATAAACGTGGTGCGACGTGGTGCGGGTTGGAGCGAAGTAGTGCGATGTCGTGCCATGGCCACGTTTTGACACGTACCATGGCCAATTCCTGACACGTCCTGACACGTACCATGACCATACCCTGCCATGTCCTGCGCGTCCTTACACGTACCATGGCCATGGCCTCCCACGTCCTGACACGTACCATGACCATATCCTGCCATGTCCTGCGACGTCCTTACACGTACCATGGCCCTGGCCTGACACGTCATGACACGTACCATGATCATATCCTGCCATGTCCTGCGACGTCCTGAATCGTGCCATGGCCACGTCCTGACGCGTCATGACACGTACCATGGCCACGTCCTAACGCGTCCTGACACGTACCATGGCCATATCCTGCCATGTCCTGCGACGTCCTAACTCGTGCCATGACCACGCCCAGCCACGTCCTGACGCGTGCCATGGCCATGTCCTGCGACGTCCTAACTCGTGCCATGGCCGCGCCCTGCCAAGTCCTGACGCGTACCATGGCCATATCCTTCCATGTTCTGCGACGTCCCGACTCGTGCCATGGCCACGGCCTGCCATGTCCTGCGACGTCCCGACTCGTGCCCTGGCCATGCCCTGCCATGTCCTGACGCGTCCTGACACGTGCCATGGCCATGTCCTGATGCGTCCTGACACGTGCCATGGCCACGCCCTGCCCTGTCCGGCGACGTGCCGACTCGTGCCATCGCCACGCCCTGCCATGTCCTGACTCGTCCTGACACGTACCATGGCATGTCCTGATGCGTCCTTACACATGCCATGGCCATGTCCTGATGCATCCTGACACGTGCCATGGCCATGTCCTGACGCGTCCTGCGACGTCCTGACTCTTGCCATGGCCACGCTCTGCCATGTCCTGCGACGTCATGAGTCCTGCCATGGCCACACCCTGCCATGTCCGTACGTGTCGTGACACGTGCCATTGCCATGTCCTGACGCGTACTGACTCGTGCCATAGCCATGTCCTGACACGCGTCGACCGGCAGTCACCCGACGCTACCGCTCAAACCACCCTGACTTTCCACCACCGCCACCAACGACCACCAATATCATTGTGCTTTCCTGACGCGTCCTGACACGTGCCATGGCCATGTCCTGACTCGTCCTGCAACATCCTGACTCGTGCCATTGCCATGCCCTGCCACATCCTGACGCGTGCCATGGCCATATCCGGATGCGTCCTGACACGTACCATTGCCATTTCCTGCCATGTCATGCGACGTCCTGACTCGTGCCATGGCCACGCCCTGCCATGTCCTGACGCATCCTGCACGTGCCATGGCCATGTCCTGAAAAGTCCTGCGACGTCCCGACTCGTGCCATGGCCACGCCCTGCCATGTCCTTCGACGTCCCGACTCGTGCCATATCCACGCCCTGCCATGTCGTACGATGTCCCGACTCGTGCCATGGCCACGCCCTTCCATGACCTGACGTGTCCTGACACGTGCCATGGCCATGTCCTGACGCGTCTTGACACATGCCATGGCCATGTCCTGAAGCGTCCTGACACGTGCCTTGGCCATGTCCTGACGCGTCCTGCGACGTCCTGACTCTTGCCATGGCCACGCCCTGCCATGTCCTGCGACGTCATGAGTCATGCCATGGCCACGCCCTACCATGTCCTGACGTGTCCTGACACGTGCCACTGCCATATCCTGACGCGTCCTGACATGTGCCATGGCCAAGTCCTGCCTCGTCCTGTGACGTCCTGACTCGTGCCATGGCCATGTCCTGACACGTGTCGACCGCCCTGTCGACCGACGCTACCGCTTGAACCACCCTGACTTTCCACCACCGCCGCCAACGACCACCAACATCATTGCGCTTTCCTAACGCGTCCTGACACGTGCCATGGACATATCCTGACTCGTCGTGCAACGTCCTAAGTCGTGCCATTGCCATGCCCTGCCACGTCCTGACGCGTGCCATGGCCATGTCCGGACGCGTCCAGACATGTACCATGGCCATGCCCTACCATCTCCTGACGCATCCTGCACGTGCCATGGCCATGTCCTGACACGTCCTGCGACGTCCCGACTCGTGCCATGGCCACGCCCTGCCCTTCGACGTCCCGACTCGTGCCATGGCAACGTCCTGACGCGTCCTGACACGTACCATGGCCACGTCCTGAGGCGCCCTGACACGTACCATGGCCATATCTTGCCATGTCTTGCGACGTCCTGACTCGTGCCATGACCACGCCCTGCCACGTCCTTACGTGTGCCATGGCCATGTCTTGCGACGTCCTGACTCGTGCCATGGCCACGCTCTGCCACGTCCTGACACGTACCATGGCCACGTCCCGATGCGTCCTGACACGTACCATGGCCATATCCTGCCATGTCTTGCGACGTCCTAACTCGTGCCATGACCACGCCCTACCATGTCCTGACGCCTGCCATGGCCATGTCCTGCGACGTCCTGACTCGTGCCATGGCTATGCCCTGCCACGTCCTGACGCGTGCCATGGCCATGTCCGGACGCGTCCTGACACGTACCATGGCCATATCCTGCCATGTCCTGCGACGTCCTGACTCGTGCCATGGCCACGCCCAGCCATTTCTTGACGCGTCCTGACACGTGCCATGGCCTTATCCTGACACGTCCCGCGACGTCCCAACTCGTGCCATGGTCAGGCCCTGCCATGTGCTGCCATGTCCTGACGTGTCCTGACACGTGCCACTGCCATATCCAGACGCGTCCAGACACGTGTCATGGCCATGTACTGACTCGTGCCATGGCCATGTCCTGACGCGTGTCGACCGGCCGTCGCCCGACGCTACTGCTCGAACCACCCCGACTTTCCACCACCACCGCCAACGACCACCAACATCATTGCGCTTCACATTTTTCTAAGCATTGGTTAGAATTAGACGTGGTGCGACGTGGTGCTGCTTGGAGCGACGTACTGCGATGTCGTGCCATGGTCACGTCCTGATACGCACCATGGCCATGTCCTGACATGTCCTTACACGTACCATGACCATATCCTGCCATGTCCTGCGACGTCCTATCACGTACCATGGCCATGGTCTGACACATACTGACACGTACCATGACCATATCTTGCCATGTCCTACGACGTCCTGACACGTACCATGGCCATGGCCGTACATGTCATGACACGTAGCATGACCATATCTTGCCATGTCCTGCGACGTCCTGAATCGTGCCATGGCCACATCCTGACGCGTCCTATCACATACCATGACCATATCATGCCATGTCCCGTGACGTCCTGACTCGTGCCATGACCACGCCCTGCCACGTCCTGACGCGTTCAATGGCCATGTCCTGCGACGTCCTAACTCGTGCCATGGCCACGCCCTGCCACGTCCTGACGCGTGCCATGGCCATGTCCGGACGCGTCCTGACACGTACCATGGCCATATCCTGCCATGTCCTTCGACGTCCCGACTCGTGCCATGGCCGCGCCCTGCCTGTAGAAAATCATTCTATCCATGATATGTGCGCTTTGGTTGTATTAGCATGATTTTCAAGTATAGGTTTTGATGAATGACAAACAATGAAGTCAAGTGTCAAACAATGATATTATATGACAAACAATCAAGATTGAATGCCGAGAAGCATAATGATGACGGAATTGCATAGTCAAGCCAAAGACGAGCTCAAATGTTCAAGACCGAAGACCCAAGGCGTAGGTCGTTAGGTAGAACCAATGTAAGAGCAACGCTTAAGTTATCTCGTCTTTTGGCTCAACATAGGTCATCATAAATATGCATAAAATCATTTTATTTAATCATATTTATTATAAACATATTTTAAATACTTCAAACAAAATGATGTTAAAGTTCTCATTTTAGCCAAAATGGTTTTTGAAGTAAGTATTCAAATCTGTACTAGAATAATCAATTATACAATCTGCATAATCGATTATGCTGTAGACCGTTGCCAGTGTTTGAACACTGGAACAGAATAATCGATTATGCAGAATCAAGTAATCGATTATTCAGCAGAAAATCAGCTTCTGATTTTCGGAACGTTGGAAGAATAATCGATTATGCAGAATCAAGTAATCGATTATTCAGCAGAAAATCAGCTTCTGATTTTCGGAACGTTGGAAGAATAATCGATTATACAAATTCAATAATCAATTATCCTTGCATAAAATCAGCATAATGGATTGTCAATTAAGCAACGGACATAACACTTTTTTCACCTATAAAAAGAGGTCTTTTGAGCTGATTTTAAAACACACAACACCTCCCAATATTGATATACATATTGACATTATTTGAGCATCATTTTAGAGCTTTTGTTGAGTCATTTGAGAGACAACTTTGAGTTGTTCATAGAGCTAAATTTGTATCTCTTTATCTACTCTTTTGAGAGAGTTCTTGTTGTAAAAGATAAAGGTGTTTGAGAAGAACATATCTTCTCATTGATTGTCGGGTTCGCTAAGTACCCTAAGTCTTAGTGGTTGAAGTCTTGTGGTGCGGTATCCACGAGCAAGGTGAAGTCTTGAGGTGCGGTATCCTCGAGCAAGTTGAAGTCTTGTAGAGTGTACATCTACGAGCAAGTGTAACGGTTTGTTAGGCACCCGAAAGCTTAACGGAGCTAGTGGAATCTCGAGAGAGTCTCTCGGGGACTGGACTAACCACAAGTTGTGGTGAACCAGGATAAATTCGGTGTGTTCTTTCCTTGCTATTTTAATTACCGAATTTATTTTATTCCTGCAATTTTAATTCCGCAATATTTATCAATATTCTTGTGCCGCACTATTCACCCCCCCTCTAGTGACGGGCATAAATCCTAACAATTGGTATCAGAGCCTAACTCTCTGAAAGCCTTAACCGGTTGAGAGCGATATATTTTTTTTTATTGAGAATATTGAACGCAGGAATAATGAGCGAAGGACACTCCACCGAGAGGCCTCTATTTTTTGATGGAAGAAATTATACATACTGGAAAGAGCGGATGAGAATCTTCATCCAATCTCATAACTTTCGATTATGGCAAATCATCAAGAAAGGTGAACAAATGCCAACAAAGAAAGTTGGGGAAATCATGGTTCCAAAGGAGGAAAATGAATATGATGCTGAGTACATCAAGAAGGTTGAAAGAAACGCAAAGGCCGTCAACTTACTATTTTGTGCGGTGAATCCGGACGACTATCGGAAAATCTCTTGTTGCACAACCGCAAAGGAAATGTGGGATAAACTCGAGATCACTTATAAAGGTACGTCTCAAGTTCGAGAATCTAAAATTGATTTTCTAACACATGAATATGAACTTTTTAGAATAAGGGAAGATGAAAACATCGATAATATGTTCAAACGATTCTCAATGATCGTCAACGATCTTCATGCTCTCGGAAAAGTATACTCGAACAAAGATCTAGTTCGAAAAATCCTACGGAGTCTCACTCCCAAATGGCGTTCCAAAGCAAATGCTATCCAAGAGTCGATAGGAATCACAGACGTCTCAATTGATGGACTACGAGGTAATCTTAAAGCTTATGAAAGCACAATTCTTAATCCGTATCTTAGAAGTAATTCGAATATTGCCTTCAAAGCCTCATCCTCTAAAAGAGAAGAGGTAAGTGACTCGGAAAACGATGATGCTATTACTTCCAATGATATAATTGAAAAGTTTTATAAGTTTATGAAGAAGGAAATAAAGAAGGAAGAACCAAGTCCTTCATGTCAAAATTGTGGAAAACTTGGCCACACCAAATCATATTGTCCAAAATCAAAGGACAAGAAAAAGAAGAAACACCATAGGCGCGTAACACGGGATTCGGACAGCTCGGGCGATGAAACTGTCGCACTATGCCTCATGGCCAACGAAGTAGAAGAGGTAAGTATTTCTAACTCTTACTCGTTTGAAGAAATACAAAATGCCTATGATGAACTATATGGTGAATATGTTAAAGCTTCCAAAACCATAAAAAGATTTGAAGAAAACACTTTCTTTGCAAGAAAAAGATTTTGGGAAAACACTTTCTTTGCAAGAAAAAGATTTTGAAAAACAACCTTCTTTAAAAGAAAAAGATTTTGAAAAATTGACTTGTGATAATGAAAAACTAAAAGAAGAAAATGATCTTTTAGAAAATGACATTACGTTTCTTAAAAATAAAATCAAAGTTTTAGAAGAAGAAAATTGATTTTTGGAAAATGACAATGTCGATCTCAAAACTAAAATCAAGGAGAAGAATGAAACCTCTTTAAGTGTTCAAAGTTCAAATTGTTCTTCTTGTAGTTCTTTGAAAATAGAGAACATAGAACTTAGAAATACACTAGAAAAATGTAGTGTAAATGATTCTAAAACAAGTAAAGTAATTAAAAAGGATGATAGAAATGAGGTTAAACCACCTAGAAACGACTCTAGGATTTTTGTTAGTAAGTCTAAAACTAATCATTTTAGACACAATTCAAGGAATTTTATTAATGAGTCTAGAATAAATAAATTCAGACCACCTAGAAATGACTCTAGGAATTTCAACGCTTCTAGGAATGACGACTTTAGATCACCTAGAACGCATTTGGCTCAACCTAGACATATGCACAACCCTAATGTTATATGTCATTATTGTAACCGGGTAGGACGCATTGCACCCGTATGTTTTGCTAAACATAGAGATTCATATTTTGATTATAATTACTTGCCTAACCCCCAAGGACCCAAAAGAAGTTGGGTACCGAAAACCTATTTTTAGGTACTTTTGCCAACAATTAATATTAATTATTGATTCATGCTTTGATAAGTGTTATTTTGAATAACAAATTGGTATCAATTGTTTTTATGTTAAATGATTGATTCATGTTTTGATGAATATTTTTAGTTTAAACAACAGTTGGTATATTTGCGAAAAATGACCGTCATTATGATTGGCATGTTTTTACTAACATTTGGTATTATTTGATATTGATATGATTTTTTTTAACAATTGGTATCGTCAATAGTTTCAAATAACAATTGGTATACTCTTTTTGCTAATGCCAAAAGGGGGAAGAATTTAGGCGATATGCATCAAATAAGGGGGAATGTCTTCACATTCTAGTATGCTTTAATTGAGGGGGAATATTCAATTAAGGGGGAATTATATTAAATTATTTACATGAATTGTATGTTGATATATAGCATGAATTTAGGGGGAATCCAATATGCATATCTCCTGTTGTTTGTCATTATCAAAAAGGGGGAAATTGTAGAAAATCATTCTATCTATGATATGTGCGCTTTGGTTGTATTAGCATGAATTTCAGGTATAGGTTTTGATGAATGACAAACAATGAAGTCAAGTGTCAAACAACGACATTATATGACAAACAATCAAGATTGAATGCCGAGAAGCATATTGATGACGGAATTGCATAGTCAAGCCAAAGACGAGCTCAAATGTTCAAGACCGAAGACCCAAGGCATAGGTCGTTAGGTAGAACCAATGTAAGAGCAACGCTTAAGTTATCTCTTCTTTTGGCTCAACATAGGTCATCATAAATATGCATCAAATCATTTTATTAAATCATATTTATCATAAACATATTTTAAATACTTCAAACAAAATGATGTTGAAGTTCTCATTTTAACCAAAATGGTTTTTGAAGTAAGTATTCAATTCTGGACTAGAATAATCGATTATACAATCTGCATAATCGATTATACTGTAGACCGTTGCCAGTGTTTGAACATAGGAATAGAATAATCGATTATGCAGAATCAAGTAATCGATTATTCAGCAGAAAATCAGCTTCTGATTTTCGGAACTTGGAAGAATAATCGATTATATAATCGATTATCCTTGCATAAAATCAGCATAATTGATTGTCAATTAAGCAACGGACATAACACTTTTTTCACCTATAAAAAGAGGTCTTTTGAGATGATTTTAAAACACACAACACCTCCCAATATTGATATACATATTGACTTATTTGAGCATCATTTTAGAGCTTTTGGTGAGCCATTTGAGAGACAACTTTGAGTTTTTCATAGAGCTAAATTTGTATATCTTTATCTACTCTTTTGAGAGAGTTCTTGTTATAAAAGAGAAAGGTGTTTGAGAAGAACATATCTTCTCATTGATTGTCGGGTTCGCTAAGTACCCTAAGTCTTAGTGGTTGAAGTCTTGTGGTGCGGTATCCACGAGCAAGGTGAAGTCTTGAGGTGCGGTATCCTCGAGCAAGTTGAAGTCTTGTAGAGTGTACATCTACGAGCAAGTGTAACGGTTTGTTAGGCACCCGAAAGCTTAACGGAGTTAGTGTAATCTCGAGAGAGTCTCTCGGAAACTGGACTAACCACAAGTTGTGGTGAACCAGGATAAATTCGGTGTGTTCTTTCCTTGCTATTTTAAAGACCGAATTTATTTTATTCTTGCAAATTTTAATTCCGCAATATTTATCAATATTCTTGTGCCGCACTATTCACCCCCCCCTCTAGTGACGGGCATATATCCTAACACTGCCATGTCCTGCGACGTACGGACTCGTGCCATGGCCATGCCCTGCCATGTCCGGTGACGTCCCGACTCGTGCCATGGCCACGCCCTGCCATGTCCTGACGCGTCCTGACACGTGCCATGGCCATATCCTGATGCGTCTTGACACGTGCCATGGCCACGCCCTGCCATGTCCTGATGCGTCCTGACACGTGCCATGGCATGTCCTGATGCGTCATGACACGTGCCATGGCCATGTCCCGACGCGTCCTACGACGTCCTGACTCTTGCCATGGCCACGCACTGCCATGTCCTGCGACGTCATCAGTCATGCCATGGCCACGCCCTGCCATGTCCTGATGTGTCCTGACACGTGTCACTGCCATGTCCTGGCGCATCCTGACACGTGCCATGGCCATGTCCTGACGCGTCCTGCGACGTCCTGACTCTTGCCATGGCCACGCCCTGCCATGTCCTGCGACGTCATGAGTCATGCCACGGCCACGCCCTGCCATGTCCTAACGTGTCCTGACACGTGCCACTGCCATGTCCTGAAGCGTCCTGACACGTGCCATGGCCATGTCCTTACTCGTCCTGCGACGTCCTGACTCGTGCCATGGCCATGTCCTGACACGTGTCCTCTGGCCGACGCCCGACGCTACCGCTCGAACCACCCCGACTTTCCACCACCGCCGCCAATGACCACCAACATCATTGCGCTTAACATGCTTCTAAGCATTGGTTAACAATAGACGTGGTGTGATGTGGTGCGGCTTGGAGCGACGTAGTGCGATGTCGTGCCATGACCACGTCTTGACACATACCATGGCCAAGTCCTGACACGTACCATGACCATACCCTGCCATGTCCTTCGCGTCCTTACACGTACCATGGCCATGGCCTGACACGTCCTGACACAAACCATGACCATATCCTGCCAATTCATGCGATGTCCTTACACGTACCATGGCCATGGCCTGACACGTCATGACACGTACCATGATTATATCCTGCCATGTCCTGCGACGTCCTGACGCTTGCCATGGCCATGTCCTACGACGTCCTGACTCGTGCCATGGCCACGCCCTGCCACGTCTTGATGCGTCCTTACACGTACCATGGCCATGGCCTGACACGTCCTGACACGTACCATGACCATATCCTGCCATGTCCTGCGACGTCCTTATACGTACCATGGCCATGGCCGTACACGTCATGACACGTACCATGATCATATCCTGCGATGTCCTGCGACGTCGTGAGTCTTGCCATGGCCATGTCCTGACGCGTCCTGACACGTACAATGGCCACGTCCTGACGCGTCCTGACACGTACCATTGCCATATCCTGCCATGTCTTGCGACGTCCTGACTCGTGCCATGACCACGCCCTGCCACGTCCTAACGCGTGCCATGGCCATGTCCTGCGACGTCCTGACTTGTGCCATGGCCTGACACATCCTGACACGTACCATGACCATATCCGGCCATGTCCTGCGACATCCTTACACGTACCATGGCCATAGCCTGACACGTCATGACACGTACCATGATCATATCATGCCATGTCCTGCGACATCATGAGTCATGCCATGGCCATGCCCTGCCATGTCCGGATGTGTCCTGGCACGTGCCACTACCATGTCCCGACGCATCCTGACACATGCCATGGCCATGTCCTGACTCATTCTGCAACGTCCTGACTCGTGCCATGCCATGTCCTGCGACATCCCGACTCGTGCTATGGCCATGCCCTACCATGTCCTGCGACATCCTGACTCATGCCATGGCATAGCCCTGCCATGTACTGACGCGTCCTGACACGTGCCATGGCCATGTCCTGACGCGTCCTGACACGTGCCATGGCCATGTCCTGACTCGTCCTGTGACATCCTGACTCGTGCCATGGTATGTCCTGACACGTGTCCTCCGGCCGTCGCCCGACGCTACCGCTCGAACCACCCCGACTTTCCACCACCGCCTCCAACGACCACCAACATCATTGCAATTGACATGTTTCTAAGCATTGGATAGCAATAAACGTGGTGCGACGTGGTGCGGCTTGGAGCGAAGTAGTGCGATGTCGTGCCATGGCCACGTCTTGACGCATACCATGGCCAAGTCCTGACACGTCTTGACACGTACCATGACCATACCCTGCCATGTCCTGCGCGTCCTTACACGTACCATGGCCATGGCCTCACACGTCCTGACACGTACCATGACCATATCCTGCCATGTCCTGCGACGTCCTTACACGTACCATGGCCCTAGCCTGACACGTACCATGATCATATCCTACCATGTCCTGCGATGTCCTGAATTGTGCCATGGCCATGTCCTGACGCGTCATGACACGTACCATGGCCACGTCCTAACGCGTCTTGAAACGTACCATGGCCATATCCTACCATGTCCTGCGACGTCCTAACTCATGCCGTGACCACGCCCAGCCACGTCCTGACGCGTGCCATGGCCATGTCATGCGACGTCCTAACTCGTGCCATGGCCGTGCCCTGCCAAGTCCTGACGCGTACCATGGCCATATCGTTGCATGTTCTGCGACGTCCTGACTCGTACCATGGCCACGGCCTGCCATGTCCTGCGACGTCCCGACTCGTGCCATGGCCATGCCCTGCCATGTCCTGACGCGTCCTGACACGTGCCATGGCCATGTCTTGATGCGTCCTGACACGTGCCATGGCCACGCCCTGCCATGTCCTGCGACGTCCCAACTCGTGCCATCGCCACGCCCTGCCATGTCTTGACTCGTCCTGACACGTACCATGGCATGTCCTGATGCGTCCTTACACATGCCATGGCCATGTCCTGATGCATCCTGACACGTGCCATGGCCATGTGCTGACGCGTCCTGCGATGTCCTGACTCTTGCCATGGCCACGCCCTGCCATGTCCGGCGACGTCATGAGTCCTGCCATGGCAACGCCCTGCCATGTCCGTACGTGTCGTGACATGTGCCATTGCCATGTCCTAACGCGTACAGACTCGTGCCATGGCCATATCCTGACACGCGTCGACCGGCCGTCGCCCGACGCTACCGCTCAATCCACCCTGACTTTCCACCACCGCCGCCAACGACCACCAACATCATTGTGCTTTCCTGACTCGTCCTGACACGTGCCATGGCCATGTCCTGACTCGTCCTGCAACATCCTGACTCGTGCCATTGCCATGCCATGCCACATCCTGACGCGTGCCATGGCCATGTCCGGACGCGTCCTGACACGTACCATGGCCATTTCCTGCCATGTCATGCGACGTCCTGACTCGTGCCATGGCCACGCCCTGCCATGTCCTGACGCATCCTGCACGTGCCATGGCCATGTCCTGACACGTCCTGCGACGTCCCGACTCGTGCCATGGCCACGCCCTGCCATATCCTTCGACGTCCCGACTCGTGCCATGGCCATGCCCTGCCATGTCCTACGATGTCCCGACTCGTGCCATGGCCACGCCTTTCCATGACCTGACGCGTCCTGACACGTGCCATGGCCATGTCCTGATGCGTCTTGACACATGCCATGGCCACGTCCTGAAGCGTCCTGACACGTGCCTTGGCCATGTCTTGACGCATCCTGCGACGTCCTGACTCTTGCCATGGCCACGCCCTGCCATATCCTCCGACGTCATGAGTCATGCCATGGCCACGCCCTACCATGTCCTGACGTATCCTGACACGTGCCACTGCCATATCCTAACGCGTCCTGACACGTGCCAAGGCCAAGTCTTGACTCGTCCTGCGACGTCCTGACTCGTGCCATGGCCATGTCCTGACACGTGTCGACCGGCCTGTCGACCGACGCTACCGCTTGAACCACCCTGACTTTCCACCACCGCCGCCAACGACCACCAACATCATTGCGCTTTCCAAACGCGTCCTGACACGTGCCATGGCCATATCCTGACTCGTCATGCAACGTCCTGAGTCGTGCCATTGCCATGCCCTGCCACGTCCTGACGCGTGCCATGGCCATGTCCAGACGCGTCCTCACACGTACCATGACCATTTCCTGCCTTGTAATGCGACGTCCTGACTTTAACCATGGCCATGCCCTACCATCTCCTGACGCGTCCTCCACGTGGCATGGCCATGTCCTGACACGTCCTGCGACGTCCCGACTCGTGCCATGGCCACGCCCAGCCATGTCCTTCGACGTCCCGACTCGTGCCATGGCCACGTCCTGATGCGTCCTGACACGTACCATGGCCACTTCCTGACGCGCCCTGACACGTACCATGGCCATATCCTGCCATGTCATGCGACGTCCTGACTCGTGCCATGACCACGCCCTGCCACGTCCTTACGTGTGCCATGGCCATGTCTTGCGGCATCCTGACTCGTGCCATAGCCACGCCCTGCCACGTCCTGACACGTACCATGGCCATATCCTGCCATGTCTTGCGACGTCCTAACTCGTGCCTTGACCACGCCCTGCCACGTCCTGACGCCTGCCATGGCCATGTCCTGCGACGTCCTGACTCGTGCCATGGCCACGCCCTGCCACGTCCTGACACGTACCATGGCCATTTCCTGCCATGTCATGCGACGTCCTGACTCGTGCCATGGCCACGCCCTGCCATGTCCTGACGCTCCTGCAAGTGCCATGGCTATGTCCTGACACGTCCTGCAACGTCCCGACTTGTGCCATGGCCACGCCCTGCCATGTCCTTTGACGTCCCGACTCGTGCCATGGCCATGCCCTGCCATGTCATTCGACGTCCCGACTCGTGCCATGGCCAGGCCCTGCCATGTCCTGACGCATCCTGAAACGTGCCATGCCCATGTCCTGAAGCATCCTGACACGTGCCAAGGATATGTCTTGACGCGTCCTGCGACGTTCTGACTCTTGCCATGGCCACGCCCTGCCATGGCCTGCGATTTCATGAGTCATGCCATGGCCACGGTCTGCCATGTCCTGACGTGTCCTGACACGTGCCACTGCCATATCCAGACGCGTCCTAACACATGTCATGGCCATGTCCTGACTCGTCCTGCGACGTCCTGACTCGTGCCATGGCCATGTTTTGACACGTGTCCTCCGGCCGACGCCCGTCGCTATCGCTCGAACCAACCCGACTTTCCACCACCGCCGCCAAAGACCACCAACATCACTGCGCTTGACATGTTTCTAAGCATTGGTTAGCAGTAGACGTGGTGCGATGTGGTGCGGCTTGGAGCGACGTAGTGCGATGTCGTGCCATGACCACGTCTTGACACGTACCATGGCCAAGTCCTGAAACGTACCATGACCATATCCTGCCTTATCCTGCGATGTCCTGACTCGTGCCATGACCACCCCCTGCCACGTCCTGACGCGTGCCATGGCAATTTCCAGACGCGTCCTAACACGTACCATGGCTATATCCTGCCATGTCCTGCGACGTCCTGACTCGTGAACGCCCTGCCATGTCCAACCGCGTCCTGACACGTGTCATGGCCATGTCCTGACACGTCCTGCGACGTCCCAACTCGTGCCATGGCCACGCCCTGCCATGTCCTGCGACGTCCCGACTCGTGCCATGGTCACGTCCTGATACGCACCATGGCCATGTCCTGACACGTCCTGACACGTACCATGACCATATCCTGCCATGTCCTGCGACGTCCTATCACGTACCATGGCCATGGCCTGACACATCCTTAAACATAGCATGACCACATCCTGTCATGTCCTGCGACGTCTTGACACGTACCATGGCCATGGCCTGACGCGTCATGACACGTAGCATGACCATATCTTGCCATGTCCTGCGACGTCCTGAATCGTGCCATGGCCACGTCCTGACGCGTCCTAACACATACCGTGACCATATCATGCCATGTGCCGTGACGTCCTAACTCATGCCATGACCACGCCCTGCCACGTCCTGATGCGTTCAATGGCCATGTCCTTCGACGTCCTGACTCATGCCATGGCCACGCCCTGCCACGTCCTGACGCGTGCCATGGCCATGTCCGGATACGTCCTGACACGTACCATGGCCATATCCTGCCATGTCCTTCGACGTCCTGACTCGTGCCATGCCCACACCCTGCCATGTCCTGACGCGTCCTGACACGTGCCATGGCCATGTCCTGACACGTCCGGCGACATCCTGACTCGTGCCTTGGCCATGCCCTGCCATGTCCCGCGACGTACAGACTCGTGCTATGGCCACGCCCTGCCATGTCCGGTGACGTCACGACTCGTGCCATGGCCACGCCCTGCCATGTCCTGACACGTGCAATGGCCATATCCTGATGCGTCTTGAAACGTGCCATGGCCACGCCCTGCCATGTCCTGCGACGTCCCGACTCGTCCCATGGCCACGCCGTGCCATGTCCTGACACGTGCCATGGCATGACCTGATACGTCCTGACACGTGCCATGGCCATGTACCGATGCGTCCTGCGACGTCCTGACTCTTGCCATGGCCACGCCCTGCCATGTCCTGCGACGTCATGAGTCATGCCATGGCCATGTCCTGACACGTGTCCTCCGGCCGACGCCCGACGCTATCACTCGAACCAACCCGACTTTCCACCACCGCCGCCAATGACCACCAACATCACTGCGCTTGACATGTTTCTAAGCATTGGCTAGCAGTAGACGTGGTGCGATGTGGTGCGGCTTGGAGCGACGTAGTGCGATGTCGTGCCATGACCACGTCTTGACACGTACCATGGCCAAGTCCTGAAACGTACCATGACCATATCCTGCCATGTCCTGCGATGTCCTGACTCGTGCCATGACCACCCCATGCCACGTCCTGACGCGTGCCATGGCCATTTCCAGACGCGTCCAGACACGTACCATGGCTATATCCTGCCATGTTCTGCGACGTCCTGACTCATGAACGCCCTGCCATGTCCAACCGCGTCCTGACACGTGTCATGGCCATGTCCTGACACGTCCTGCGACGTCCCAACTCGTGCCATGGCCACGCCCTGCCATGTCCTGCGACGTCCCGACTCGTGCCATGGCCACGCCCTGCCATGTCCTGACGCGTCCTAACACGTGCCATGGCCATGTTCTAGATGCGTCCTGACACGTGCCATGGCCACGCCCCATATCCTGCAACGTCCCGACTCGTGCCATGGCCACGCCCTGCTTCCATGTCCTGACTCGTCCTAACACGTGCCATGGCCATGTCCTGATGCGTCCTGACACATGCCACACGTGCCATGGCCATGTTCTGACGGGTCCTGCAACGTCCTGACTCTTGCCATGGCCACGCCCTACTTCCACGTCCTGCGACGTCATGAGTCATGCCATGGCCACGCCATGCCATGTCCTAACGTGTCTTGACACGTGCCACTGCCATGTCCTGACGCGTCCTGACACGTGCCATAGCCATGTCCTGACTCGTCCTGCGACGTCCTGACTCGTGCCATGGCCATGTCCTGACACGTGTCGACCGGCCGTCGCCCGATGCTACCGCTCGAACTACCCTTACTTTCCACCATTCCCGCAAACGACCACCAATATCATTGCCCTTGATATGTTTCAAAGCATTGGTTAGCAATAGACGTGGTGCGACGTGGTGCGACTTGAAGCGACGTAGTGCGATGTCGTTCCATGGCCACGTCTTGACACGTACCATGGCCAAGTCCTGACACGTCCTGACACGTACCATGACCATACCCTGCCATGTCCCGCGCTTCTTTACACGTACCATGGCCATGGCCTGAAACGTCCTGACACGTACCATGACCATATCCTGCCATGTCCTGCGACGTCCTTACACGTACCATGGCCATGTCCTGACACGTCATGACACGCACCATGATCATATCCTGCCATGTCTTGTGACGTCCTGAATCGTGCCATGGCCACGTCCGGACGCGTCCTGACACGTACCATGGCCACATCCTGACGCGTCCTGACACGTAATATGGCCATATCCTGCCATGTCTTGCGACGTCCTAACTCATGCCATTACCACGCCCTGCCACGTCCTGACGCGTGCCATGGCCATGTCCTGCAACGTCCTGACTCGTGCCATGGCCACGCCCTGCCACGTCCTGACACGTACCATGGCCACGTCCTAATGCGTCCTGACACGTACCATGGCCATATCTTGCCATGTCTTGCGACGTCCTGACTCGTGCTATGACCACGCCCACCCACGTCCTGACGCGTGCCATGGCCATGTCCTGCGACGTCCTGACTCTTGACATGGCCACGCCCTGCCACGTCCTGACGCGTGCCATGGCCATGTCCAGAGGCGTCCTGCGACGTACTGACTCTTGCCATGGCCACGCCCTTCCATGTCCTACGATGTCATGAGTCATGCCATGGCCACGCTCTGCCATGTCCTGACGTGTCCTGACACATGCCACTTTCATGTCCGGACGCGTCCTGACATGTACCATGGCTATATCCTGCCGTGTCCTGCGACGTCCTGACTCGTGCCATGGCCACGCCCTGCCATGTCCTGACGCGTCCTGCACGTGCAACAGCCATGTCCTGACACGTCCTGCGACGTCCCGACTCGTGCCATGGCCACACCCTGCCATGTCATTCGGCTTCCCGACTCGTGCCATGGCCATGCCCTGCCATGTCCTGCGACGTCCCGACTCGTGCCATGGCCACGCCCTGCCATGTCCTGACGCGTCCTGACACATGCCATGGCCATGTCCTGATGCGTCCTGACACAAGCAATGGCCATGTCCTGAAGCGTCCTCACACGTGCCATGGCCATGTCCTGACGCGTCCTGCGACGTCCTGACTCTTGCCATGGCAACGCCCTGCCATGTCCTGCGACATCATGAGTCATGCCTTTGCCACGCCCTGCCATGTCCTGACGTGTCCTGACACGTGCCACTGCCCATATCCTGACGCGTCCTGACACGTACCATGGCCATGTCCTAACTCGTTCTGCGACGTCCTGACTCGTGCCATGGCCATGTCCTGCCACGTGACGACCAGCCTTCGCCCGACGCTACTGCTCGAACCACCCCGACTTTCCACCACCGCCGCCAACGACCACCAACATCATTGTGCTTGACATGTTTCTAAGCATTTGTTAGAATTAGACATGGTGCGACGTGGTGCGGGTTGGAACGACGTAGAGCGATGTCGTGCCATGGTCACGTCCTGATATGTACCATGGCCATGTCCTGACACGTACTGACACGTACCATGACCATATCCTACCATGTCCTGCGACGTCCTGACACAGACCATGGTCATGGCCTAACATGTCATGACACGTACCATGACCGTATCTTGCCATGTCCTGCGACGTCCTGAATTGTGCCATGGCCACGTCCTGACACATACCATGACCATATCCTGCCATGTCCTGGGATGTCCTGACTCGTGCCATGACCACGCCCTACCACGTCCTGACGCGCTCCATGGCCATGTCCTACGACGTCCTGACTCGTGCCCTGGCCACGTCCGGATGCGTCCTGACACGTACAATGGCCATATCCTGCCATGTCCTTCGACGTCCTGACTCGTGCCATGGCTACGCCCTGCCATGTCCTGACGCGTCCATACAGATGCCATAGCTATTTCCTGACACGTCCTGCAACGTCCCAACTCGTGCCATGGCCACGCCCTTACATGTCCTGCGACGTCCCGACTCGTGCCATGGCCACGCCCTGCCATGTCCTGACACGTCCTGACACGTGCCATGGCCATGTCCTGATGCGTCTTGACACGTGCCATGGCCACGCCCTGCCATGTCCTGCGAAGTCCCGACTCATGCCATGGCCACGCTCTGCCATGTCCTGACACATCCTGACACGTGCCAAGGCATGTCCTGATACGTCCTGACACGTGCCACGGCCATGTCCTGACGCGTCTGCGACGTCCTAACTCTTGCCATGGCCACGCCCTGCCATGTCCTGCGACGTCATGAGTCATGCCATAGCCATGCCCTGCCATGTCTTGACGTGTCCTGACACGTGCCACTGCCATGTCCTGACGCGTCCTGACACGTGCCATGGCCTTGTCCTGACGCGTCCTGCAACGTCCTGACTCTTGCCATGGCCACGCCCTGCCATGTCCTGCGACGTCCCGACTCTTGCCATGGCCACGCCCTACCATGTCCTACGACGTCCCGACTCGTGCCATGGCCACGCCCTGCCATGTCCTGACGCATCTTGACACGTGCCATGGCATGTCCCGATGCGTCCTGACACGTGCCATGGCCATGTCCTGACGCGTCCTGCGACAACCTGACTCTTGCCTTGGCCACGCCCTTCCATGTCCTGCGACGTCATGAGTCTTGCCATGGCCACGCCCTGCCATGACTTGACGTGTCCTGACACGTGCCACTGCCATGTCTTAACGCGTCCTAACACATGCCATGGCCATGTCATGACTCGTCCTGAGACGTCCTGACTCGTGCCATGGCCATGTCCTGACACGTGTCCACCGGCCGTCGCCCGACGCTACGGCTCGAACCACCCCGACTTTCCACCACCGCCGCCAACGACCACCAACATCATTGCTCTTGACTTGTTTCTAAGCACTGGTTAACAATAGACGTGGTGCGACGTGGTGCGGCTTGGAGCGACGTAGAGCGCTGTCGTGCCATGACCACGTCCTTACACGTACCATGGCCAAGTCCTGACACGTCCTGACACGAACCATGACCATACCCTACCATGTTCGTCGCGTCCTTACACGTACCATGGCAATGGCCTGATACGTCCTGACACGTACCATGACCATATCTTGCCATGTCCTGCGACGTCCTGAATCATGCCATGGCCACGTCCTGATGCGTCCTAACACGTACAATGGCCACGTCTTGACGCGTCCTGACATGTACCATGGACATATCCTGCCATGTCTTGCGACGTCCTGACTCGTGCCATGACCACGCCCTGCCACGTCCTAACGCGTGCCATGGCCATGTCCTGCGACGTCCTGACTCGTGCCATGGCCACGCTCTGCCACGTCCTATGCGTCCTTACACGTACCATGGCAATGGCCTGACACGTCCTGACACGTACCATGACCATATCCTGCCATGTCCTGCGACGTCCTTACACGTACCATGGCCATGGCCTAACACATCATGACACGTACCATGATCATATCCTGCCATGTCCTGCGACGTCATGAGTCATGCCATGGCCACGCCCTGCCATGTCCTGACGTGTCCTGACACGTGCCATTGCCACGTCCTGACACGTCCTGACTCGTCCTGCAACGTCCTGACTCTTGCCATGGCCACGCCCTGCCATGTCCTGCGATGTCATGAGTCATGCCATGGCCACGGTCTGCCATGTCCTAACGTGTCCTGACACGTGCCACTGCCATATCCAGACGCGTCCTGACACGTGTCATGGCCATGTCCTGACTTGTCCTGCGACGTCCTGACTCGTGCCATGGCCATGTCCTGACACGTGTCGACCGGCCGTCGCCCGACGCTACTGCTCGAACCACCCTGACTTTCCACCACCACCGCCAACGACCACCAACATCATTGCGCTTCGCATATTTCTAAGCATTGGTTAGAATTAGACGTGGTGCGACGTGGTGCGGCTTGTAGCGATGTAGTGCGATGTCGTGCCATGGTCACGTCCTGATACGCACCATGGCCATGTCCTGACACGTCCTGACACGTACCATTACCATATCCTGCCAAGTCCTACGACGTTCTATCACGTACCATGGCCATGGCCTGACACATCCTGACACGTACCATGACCATATCCTGCCATGTCATGCGACGTCCTGACACGTACCATGGCCATGGCCTGACACGTCATGAAACGTAATATCTTGCCATGTCATGCGACGTCCTGAATCGTGCCATGGCAACGTCCTGACGCGTCCTAACACATTCCATGACCATGTCATGCCATGTCGCGTGACGTCTTGACTCATGCCATGACCACACCCTACCACGTCCTGACGCGTTCAATGGCCATGTCCTGCAACGTCCTAACTCGTGCCATGGCCACGCCCTGCCACGTCCTGACGCGTGCCATGGCCATGTCCGGACGCGTCCTGACACGTACCATGGCCATATCCTGCCATGTCTTCGACGTCCTGACTCGTGCCATGGCCACGCCCTGCCATGTCCTGACGCGTCCTGACACGTGCCATGTCCATGTCCCGACACGTCCTGCGACAACCCGACTCGTGCCCTGGCCACGGCCTGCCATGTCCTGCGACGTACAGACTCGTGCTATGGCCACGCCCTGCCATGTCCGGTGACGTCCCGACTCGTGCCATGGCCACGCCCTGCCATGTCCTGACACGTGCCATGGCCATATCCTGATGCATCTTGACACGTGCCATGGCCACGCCCTGCCATGTCCTGCGACATCCCGACTCATCCAATGGCCACGCCCTGCCATGCCTGACGCGTCCTGACACATGCCATGGCATGTCTTGATGCGTCCTAACAAGTGCCATGGCCATGTCCCGACGCGTCCTGTGACGTCCTAACTCTTGCCATGGCCACGCACTGCCATGTCCTGCGACGTCATGAGTCATGCCATGGCCACGCCCTGCCATGTTGTGATGTGTCCTGACACGTGCCACTGCCATGTCCTGGCGCGTCCTGACAGGTGCCATGGCCATGTCCTGACGCGTCGTGCGACGTCCTGACTCTTGCTATGGCCACGCCCTGCCATGTCCTGCGACGTCATGAGTCATGCCATGGCTACGCCCTGCCATGTCCTGACGTGTCCTGACACGTGCCACTGCCATGTCCTGAAGCGTCCACACACGTGCCATGGCCATGTCCTAACTCATCCTGCGACGTCCTAACTCGTGCCATGGCCATGTCCTGATACGTGTCCTCCGGCCGACGCCCGACGCTACCGCTCGAACCACCGCGACTTTCCACCACCGCTGCCAATGACCACCAACATCATTGCGCTTGACATGTTTCTAAGCATTGGTTAGCAATAGACGTGGTGCGATGTGGTGCGGCTTGGAGCGACGTACTGCGATGTCGTGCCATGACCACGTCTTGACACGTATCATGGCCAAGTCCTGAAACGTACCAAGACAATACCCTATCATGTCCGTCGCGTCCTTACACGTACCATGGCCATGGCCTGACACGTCCTGACACGAACCCTGACCCTATCCTGCCACGTCATGCGACATCCTTACATGTACCATGGCCAAGGCCTGACACGTCATGACACGTACCATGATTATATCCTGCCATGTCCTGCGACGTCCTGATGCTTGCCATGGCCATGTCCTGGGACGTCCTGACTCGTGCCATGGCCACGCCTTGCCACATCCTGACGCGTCCTTACACGTACCATGGCCATGGCCTGACACGTCCTGACACGTACCATGACCATATCCTGCCATGTCCTGCGATGTCCTTATACGTACCATGGCCATGGCCGTACATGTCATGACACGTACCATGATCATATCCTGCCATGTCCTGCGACGCCATGAGTCATGCCATGGCCACGCCCTGCCATGTTCTGACGTGTCTTGACACGTGCCACTGCCATGTCCTGACGCGTCCTGACACGTGCCATGGCCATGTCTTGACTCGTCATGCAACGTCTTGACTTGTGCCATGGCCATGCCCTGCCACGTCCTAAAGCATGCCATGGCCATGTCCAGACGCGTCCTACACGTACCATGGCCATTTCCTCCCATGTCATGCGACGTCCTGACTCGTGCCATGACCACGCCCTGCCATGTCCTGACGCGTCCTGCATGTGCCATGGCCATGTCCTGGCACGTCCTGCGACGTCCCGACTCCTGCCATGACCACGCCCTGCCATGTCCTTCGACGTCTCGACTCGTGCCATGGCAAAGCCCTTCCATGTCCTGCGACGTCCCGACTCGTGCCATGGCCATGCCTTGCCATGTCCTTCGACGTCCCGACTCATGCCATGTCCACGCTGTGCCATGTCCTGCGACGTCCCGACTCGTGCCATGGCCACGCCTTGCCTTGTATCGACACATCGTGATACGTGCCATGGCCATGTCCTGATGCGTCCTGACATATGCCATGGCCATGTCCTGAAGTGTCCTGACACGTGCCATGACCATGTCCTGACGCGTCCTGCGACGTCCGGACTCTTGCCATGGCCACTCCCTACTCCTGCGACGTCATGAGTCATGCCATGGCCACGCCCTGCCATGTCCTGACGTGTCCTGACACGTGCCACTGCCATATCCTGACGGGTCCTGACACGTGCCATGGCCATGTCCTGACTCATCTTGCAACGACCACCAACATCATTGCGCTTGACATGTTTCTAAGCATTGGTTAGCAATAGACGTGGTGCGACGTGGTGCGGCTTGGAGCGACGTAGTGCGATGTCGTGCCATGACCACGTCTTGACACGTACCATGGCCAAGTCCTGACACGTCCTGCCACGTACCATGACCATACCCTGCCATGTCCGTCGCGTCCTTACACGTACCATGGCCATGGCGACATGTCTTGAAACATACCATGACCATATCCTGCCACGTCCTACGACGTCCTTACACGTACCATGCCTATAGCCTGACACGTCATGACACGTACCATGATCATCTCCTGCCACGTCCTGCGACGTCCTGAATCCTGCCATGGCCACGTCCTGACGCGTCCTGACACGTACAATGGCCACGTCCTGACGCGTCCTGACACGTACCATGGCCATATCCTGCCATGTCTTGCGACGTCTTGACTCGTGCCATGACCACGCCCTGCCACGTCCTAACGCGTGCCATGGCCATGTCCTACGACGTCCTGACTCGTGCCATGGCCTAACACGTCCTGACACGTACCATGACCATATCCTGCCATGTCCTGCGAAGTCGTTACACGTACCATGGCCATGGCCTGACACGTCATGAAACGTACCATGATAATATCATGCCATGTCTTACGACGTCATGAGTCATGCCATGGCCACGCCCTGACACGTACCATGGCCAAGTCCTGACACGTCCTGACACGTACCATGACCATACCCTGCCATGTCCTGCGCGTCCTTACACGTACCATGGCCATGGTCTTAAACGTCCTGACACGTACCATGACCATATCCTGCCATGTCCTGTGACGTCCTTACACGTACCATGGCCCTGGCCTGACACGTCATGACACGTACCATGATCATATCCTGCCATGTCCTGCGACGTCCTAACTTGTGCCATGGTCGCGCCCTGCCACGTCCTGACGCGTACCATTGCCATATCCTGCCATGTCCTGCGACGTCCTGACTCGTGCCATGGCCACGCCCTGCCATGTCCTGCGATGTCCCGTCTCGTGCCATGGCCATGCCCTGCCATGTCTGACGCATCGTGACACGTGCCATGGCCATGTCCTGATGCGTCCTGACACGTGCCATGGCCACACCCCACGACGTCCCGACTCGTGCCATCACCACGCCCTGCCATGTCCTGACACGTCCTGACACGTACCATGGCATGTCCAGATGCACACATGCCATGGCCATGTCCTGATGCATCCTGACACGTGCCATGGCCATGTCCTGACTCGTCCTGCAACGTCCTGACTCCTGCCATGGTCACGCCCTGCCATGTCCTGCGACATCATGAGTCCTGCCATGGCCACGCCCTGCCTTGTCCGGACGTGTCCTGACACGTGCCACTGCCATGGCTTGACGCGTCCTGACACGTGCCATGGCCATGTCCTGACACGCGTCGACCGGCCGTCGCCCGACGCTAACGCTCCAACCACCCTGACTTTCCACCACCGCCGCCAACAACCACCAACATCATTGCGCTTTCCTGACGCGTCCTGACACGTGCCATGGCCATGTCATGACGCGTCCTGCAACGTCCTGACTCGTGCCATTGACATGCCCTGCCACGTCCTGACGCGTGCCATGGCCATGTCCGGACGCGTCCTATCACGTACCATGGCCATTTCCTGCCATGTCATGCGACGTCCTGACTCGTGCCATGGCCACGCCCTACCATGTCCTGATGCATCCTGCACGTGCCATGGCAATGTCCTGATGCGTCCTGACACGTGCCATGGCCACACCCTGCCATGTCCTGCGACGTCCCGACTCGTGCCATCGCCACACCCTGCCATGTCCTTACACGTCCTACGACGTCCCGACACGTACCATGACCACACCCTGCCATGTCCTGCGCGTCCTTACACGTACCATGGCCATGGCGTGACGCGTCCTAATACGTACCATGACCATATCCTGCCATGTCCTGCGACGTCCTTACACGTACCATGGCCATGGCCTGACACGTCATGACACGTATCATGATCATATCTTGCCATGTCCTGCGACGTTCTAAATCGTGCCATGGCCACGTCCTGACGCGTCCTGACACGTACCATAGCGACGTCCTGGCGCGTCGTGACACGTACCATGGCCATATCCTGCCATGTCCTGCGATGTCCTGACTCGTGCCATGACCACGCCCTGCCACGTCCTAACGCGTGCCATGGCCATGTCCTGCGACGTCCTGACTCGTGCCATAGCCACGCCCTGCCACGTCCTGACGCGTGCCATGGCCATTTGCAGACGCGTCCAAACACGTACCATGGCTATATCCTGCCACGTCCTACGACTTCCTGACTCGTGCACGCCCTGCCATGTCCAACCGCGTCCTGACACGTGCCATGGCCATGTCCTGACACATCCTGCGACGTCCCAACTCGTGCCATGGCAACGCCCTGCCATGGCCACGCCCTGCCATGTCCTACGACGTCCCGACTCGTGCCATGGTCATGCCCTGCCATGTCCTGACGCGTCCTAACACGTGCCATGGCCATGTCCTGATGCGTCCTGACACGTGCCATGGCCACGCCCTCCCATATCCTGCGACCTCCCGACTCGTGCCATGGCCACGCCCTGCCATGTCCTGACTCGTCCTAACACGTGCCATGGACATGTCCTGATGCGTCCTGACACATGCCACACGTGCCATGGCCATGTCCTGACGCGTCCTGCGACGTCCTGACTCTTGCCATGGCCACTCCCTGCTTCCATGTCCTGCGACGTCATGAGTCATGCCATGGCCACGCCCTGCCATGTCCTGACGTGTCTTGACACGTGCCACTGCCATGTCCTGACGCGTCCTGACACATGCCATAGCCATGACCTGACTCGTCCTGCGACGTCCTGACTCGTGCCATGGCCATGTCCTGACACGTGTCGACCGGCCGTCGCCCGATGCTACCGCTCGAATTACCCCGACTTTCCACCATCGCCGCAAACGACCACCAACATCATTGCGCTTGACATGTTTCTAAGAATTGGTTAGCAATAGACGTGGTGCGCCGTGGTGCGGCTTGAAGCGACGTAGTGCGATGTCGTTCCATGGCCACGTCTTGACACGTACCATGGCCAAGTCTTGACACGTCCTGACACGTACCATGACCATACCCTGCCATGTCCTGCGCTTCCTTACACGTACCATGGCCATGGCCTGACACGTCGTGACACGTACCATGACCATATCCTGCCATGTCCTGCGACGTCCTTACACGTACCATGGCCATGTCCTGACACGTCATGACACGTACCATGATCATATCCTGCCATGTCCTGCGATGTCCTGAATCGTGCCATGGCCACGTCCTGACGCATCCTGACACGAACCATGGCCACGTCCTGACGTGTCCTGACACGTACCATGGCCATATCCTGCCATGTCATGCGACGTCCTAACTCATGCAATGACCATGCCCTGCCACGTCCTGACGCGTGCCATGGCCATGTCCTGCGACGTCGTGACTTGTGCCATGGCCACGCCCTGCCACGTCCTGACACGTACCATGGCCACGTCCTAACGCGTTCTGACACGTACCATGGCCATACCTTGCCATGTCTTGCGACGTCCTGACACGTGCAATGACCACGCCCAGCCACGTCCTGACGCGTTCCATGGCCATGTCCTGCGACGTCCTGACTCGTGACATGGCCACGCCCTACCACGTCTTGACGCGTGCCATGGCCATGTCCGGACGCGTCCTGCGACGTCCTGACTTTTGCCATGGCCACGCCGTGCCATGTCCTGTGATGTCATGAGTTATGCCATGGCCACGCTCTGCCAAGTCCTGACGTGTCCTGACACATGCCACTTTCATGTCCGGACGCGTCCTGACACGTACCATGGCCATATCCTGCCGTATCCTGCGACGTCCTGACTCGTGCCATGGCCACGCCCTTCCATGTCCTGATGCGTCCTGCACGTTCCATGGCCATGTCGTGACACGTCCTGCGACGTCCCGACTCGTGCCATGGCCACACCTGCCATGTCCTTCGACGTCCCGACTCGTGCCATGGCCACGCCCTGCCATGACCTGCGACGTCCCGACTCGTGCAATGGCCACGCCCTGCCATGTCCTGACGCGTCCTAACACGTGCCATGACCATGTCCTGATGCGTTCTGACACATGCAATGGCTATGTCCTGAAGCGTCCTGACACGTGCCATGGCCATGTCCTGACGCGTCCTACGACGTCCTGACTCTTGCCATGGCAACGCCCTGCCATGTCCTGCGACGTCATGAGTCAGGCCATGGCCACGCCCTGCCATGTCGTGACGTGTCCTGACACGTCCCACTGCCCATATCCTGACGCATCCTGACACGTGCCATGGCCTTGTCCTAACTCGTCCTGCGACGTCCTGACTCGCGCCATGGCCATGTCCTGACACGGGACGACCGGCCTTCGCCCGACGCTACTGCTCGAACCCCCCTGACTTTCCACCACCGCCGCCAACGACTACCAACGTCATTGCGCTTGACATGTTTCTAAGCATTGGTTAGAATTAGACGTGGTGCGACGTGGTGCGGGTTGGAACGACGTAGAGCGATGTCGTGCCATGGTCACATCCTGATACGTACCATGGCCATGTACTGACACGTACTGACACGTACCATGACCATATCCTGCCATGTCCTGCGACGTCCTGTCACGTACCATGGCCATGGCCTGACACATCCTGACACGTACCATGACCATATCCTGCCATGTCCTGCGACGTCCTGACACAGACCATGGCCATTGCCTGACATGTCATGACACGTACCATGACCATATCTTGCCATGTCCTGCGACGTCCTAAATCGTGCCATGGCCACGTCCTGACACGTCCTGACACATACCATGACCATATCCTGCCATGTCCTGGGATGTCCTGACTCGTGCCATGACCACGCCCTGCCACGTCCTGACGCGCTCCATGGCCATGTCCTACGACGTCCTTACTCGTGCCCCGGCCACGCCCTACCACGTTCTGACGCGTGCCATGGCCATGTCCGGACGCATCCTGACACGTACCATGGCAATATCCTGCCAGGTCCTTCGACGTCCTGACTCGTGCCAAGGCTAATCCCTACCATGTCCTAACGCGTCCTTACACATGCCATGGCCATGTCGTGACACGTCCAGCGACGTCCCGACTCGTGCCATGGCCACGCCCTTACATGTCCTGCGACGTCCCGACTCGTGCCACGGCCACGCCCTGCCATGTCCTGCGACGTCCCGACTCGTGCCATGGCCACGCCCTGCCATGTCCTGACGCGTCCTAACACGTGCCATGGCCATGTCCAGATGCGTCTTGACACGTGCCATGGCCACACCCTGCCATGTCCTGCGACGTCCTGACTCGTGCCATGGCCACGCCTTGCCATGTCCTGACGCGTCCTGACACGTGCCATGGCATATCCCGATGTGTCCTAACACGTGCCATGGCCATGTCCTGACGCGTCCTGCGACGTCCTGACTCTTGCCATGGCCACGCCCTGCCATGTCCTGCGACGTCATGAGTCATGCCATGGCCACGCCCTGCCATGTCTTGACGTGTGCTGACACGTGCCAATGCCATGTCATGACGCGTCCTGTCACGTGCCATGGCCATGTCCTGACGCGTCCTGCGATGTCTTGACTCTTGCCATGGCCACGCCCTGCCATGTACTGCAACGTCATAAGTCATGCCATGGCCACGCCCTGCCATGTCCTGACGTGTCCTGACACGTGCCACTGGCATGTCTTGACGCATCCTAACACGTGCCATGGCCATGTCATGACTCGTCCTGAGACGTCCTGACTCGTGCCATGGCCATGTCCTGACACGTGTCCACCGGTCGTCGCCCGACGCAACCGCTCGAACCACCCCGACTTTCCACCACCGCCTCCAACGACCACCAACATCATTGCTCTTGACTTGTTTCTATGCATTGGTTAGCAATAGACGTGGTGCGACGTGGTACGGCTTGGAGCGACGTAGTGCGATGTCGTGCCATGACCACGTCTTGACACGTACCATGGCCAAGTCCTGACACGTACCACGACCATACCCTGCCATGTCCGTCGTGTCCTTACACGTACCATGGCCATGGCCTGACACGTCCTGACACGTACCATGACCATATCCTGCCATGTCCTGCGACGTCCTTACAAGTACCATGGCCACAACCTGACACGTCATGACACGTACCATGATCATATCTTGCCATGTCGTGCGACGTCCTGAATCATGCCATGGCCACGTCCTGACGCGTCCTAACACGTACAATGGCCACGTCCTGACGCGTCCTGACATGTACCGTGGACATATCCTGCCATGTCTTGAGACGTCCTGACTCGTGCCATGACCACGCCCTGCCACGTCCAAACGCGTGCCATGGCCATGTCCTGCGACGTCCTGACTCGTGCCATAGCCACACTCTGCCACGTCCTACGCGTCCTTACACGTACCATGGCAATGGCCTGACACGTCTTGACACGTACCACGACCATATCCTGCCATGTCCTGACGTGTCCTGACACGTGCCACTGCCATGTCCTAACGCGTCCAGACTCGTCCTGCAACGTCCTGACTCGTGCCATGGCCATGCCCTGCCACATCTTGACGCGTGCCATGGCTATGTCCAGATGCGTCCTGACACGTACCATGGCCATTTTCTGCCATGTCATGCGACGTCCTGACTCGTGCCATGGCCATGCCCTGCCATGTCCTGACGCGTCATGCACGTGCCATGGCCATGTCCAGACACGTCCTGCGACGTCCCGACTCGTGCCATGGCCACGCCCTGCCATGTCCTTTGACGTCCCGACTCGTGCCATGGCCACGCCCTGCCATGTCCTTCGACGTTCCGACTCGTGCCATGGCCACGCCCTGCCATGTCCTGACGCATCCTGACACGTGCCATGCCCATGTCCTGAAGCATCCTGACACGTGCCAAGGCTATGTCCTGTCGCGTCCTGCGACGTCCTGACTCTTGCCATCGCCACGCCCTCCCATGGCGTGCGATGTCATGAGTCATGCCATGGCCACAGTCTGCCACGTCCTGACGTGAGCTGACACGTGCCACTGCCATATCCAGACGCGTCCTGACATATGTCATGGCCATGTCCTGACTCGTCCTGGCGCGTCCTGACACGTGCCATGGCCATGTCCTGACGCGTCGTGCGACGTCCTGACTCTTGCTATGGCCACGCCCTGCCATGTCCTGCGACGTCATGAGTCATGCCATGGCCACGCCCTGCCATGTCCTGACGTGTCCTGACACGTGCCACTGCCATGTCCTGAAGCGTCCTGACACATGCCATGGCCATGTCCTAACTCGTCCTGCGACGTCCTGACTCGTGCCATGGCCATGTCCTGATACGTGTCCTCCGGCCGACGCCCGACGCTACCGCTCGAACAACCGCGACTTTGCACCACCGCCGCCAATGACCACCAACATCAATGCGCTTGACATGTTTCTAAGCATTGGTTAGCAATAGACGTGGTGCGATGTGGTGCGGCTTGGAGCGACGTAGTGCGTTGTCGTGCCATGACCACGTCTTGACACGTCTCATGGCCAAGTCCTGAAACGTACCAAGGCAATACCCTACCATGTCCGTCGTGTCCTTACACGTACCATGGCCATGGCCTGACACGTCCTGACACGTACCATGACCATATCCTGCCACGTCATGCGACGTCCTTACATGTACCATGGCCAAGGCCTGACACGTCATGACACGTACCATGATTATATCCTGCCATGTCCTGCGACGTCCTGATGCTTGCCATGGCCATGTCCTGCGGCGTCCTGACTCGTGCCATGGCCACGCCCTACCACGTCCTTACGCGTCCTTACACGTACCATGGCCATGGCCTGACACGTCCTGACACGTACCATGACCATATCCTGCCATGTCCTGCGATGTCATGAGTCATGCCATGGCCACGCCCTGCCATGTGCTGACGTGTCTTGACACGTGCCACTGCCATGTCTGACGCGTCCTGACACGTGCCATGGCCATGTCTTGACTCGTCATGCAACGTCCTGACTTGTGCCATGGACATGCCCTGCCACGTCCTAAAGCATGCCATGGCCATGTCCAGACGCGTCCTACATGTACCATGGCCATTTCCTCCCATGTCATGCGACGTCCTGACTTGTGCCATGGCCACGCCCTGCCATGTCCTGACGCGTCCTGCATGTGCCATGGCCATGTCCTGGCACGTCCTGCGACGTCCCGACTCCTGCCATGACCACGCCCTGCCATGTCCTTCGACGTCTCGACTCGTGCCATGGCAAATCCCTTCCATGTCCTGCGACGTCCCGACTTGTGCCATGGCCACGCCTTGCCATGTCCTTCGACGTCCCGACTCGTGCCATGTCCACGCTCTGCCATGTCCTACGACGTCCCGACTCGTGCCATGGCCACGCCCTGCCTTGTATCGACACGTCGTGATACGTGCCATGGCCATGTCCTGATGCGTCCTGACACATGCCATGGTCATGTCCTGAAGCGTCCTGACACGTGCCATGACCATGTCCTGACGCGTCCTGCGACGTCCAGACTCTTGCCATGGCCACGCCCTACTCCTGCGACGTCATGAGTCATGCCATGGCCACGCCCTGCCATGTCCTGACGTGTCCTGACACGTGCCACTGCCATATCCTCACGGGTCCTGACACGTGCCATGGCCATGTCCTGACTCATCTTGCAACGAACACCAACATCATTGCGCTTGACATGTTTCTAAGCATTGGTTAGCAATAGACGTGGTGCGACGTGGTGCGGCTTGGAGCGAAGTAGTGCGATGTCGTGCCATGACCACGTCTTGACACGTACCATGGCCAAGTCCAGACACGTCCTGCCACGTACCATGACCATACCCTGCCATGTCCGTCGCGTCCTTACACGTACCATGGCCATGGTGACAGGTCCTGACACGTACCATGACCATATCCTGCCATGTCCTACGACGTCCTTACACGTACCATGGCCATTGCCTGACACGTCATGACACGTACCATGATCATATCCTGCCACGTCCTGCGACGTCCTGAATCCTGCCATGGCCACGTCCTGACGCGTCCTGACACGTACAATGGCCACGTCCTGACGCGTCCTGACACGTACCATGGCCATATCCTGCCATGTATTGCGACGTCCTGACTCGTGCCATGACCACGCCCTGCCACGTCCTAACGCATGCCATGGCCATGTCCTGCGACGTCCTGACTCGTGCCATGGCCTAACACGTCCTGACACGTACCATGACCATATCCTGCCATGTCCTGCGAAGTCCTTACACGTACCATGGCCATGGCCTGACACGTCATGAAACGTACCATGATCATATCATGCCATGTCCTACGACGTCATGAGTCATGCCATGGCCACGCCCTGCCATGTCCGGACGTGTCCTAACACGTGCCACTGCAATGTCCTAACGCGTCCTGACACGTGCCATGGCCTTGTCGTGACTCGTCCTGCAACGTCCTGACTCGTGCCATGCCATGTCCTGTGACATCCTGACTCGTGCCATGGCCATGCCCTACCATGTCCTGCGACGTCCCGACTCATGCCATGGCCACGCCTTGCCATGTCCTGACGCGTCTTGACACGTGCCATGGCCATGTCCTGACGCGTCGTGACACGTGCCATGGCCATGTCCTGACTCGTCCAGTGACGTCCTGACTCGTGCCATGGTCACGTCTTGACACGTACCATGGCCAAGTCCTGACTCGTCCTGACACGTACCATGACCATACCCTGCCATGTCCTGCGACGTCCTTACACATACCATGGCCCTGGCCTGACACGTCATGACACGTACCATGATCATATCCTGCCATGTCCTGCGACGTCCTAACTCGGGCCATGGTCGCGCCCTGCCACGTCCTGACGCGTACCATTGCCATATCCTGCCATGTCCTGCGACGTCCTGACTCGTGCCATGGCCACGCCCTGCCATGTCCTACGACGTCCCGACTCGTGCCATCACCACGCCCTGCCATGTCCTGACACATCCTGACACGTACCATGGCATGTCCAGATGCACACATGCCATGGCCATGTCCTGACTCGTCTTGCGACGTCCTGACTCCTGCCATGGCCACGCCCTGCCATGTCCTGCGACATCATGAGTCCTACCATGGCCACGCCCTGCCTTGTCCGGACGTGTCCTAATACGTGCCACTACCATGGCTTGACGCATCCTGACACGTGCCATGGCCATGTCCTGACACGCGTCGACCGGCCGTCGCCCGACGCTAACGCTCCAACCACCCTGACTTTCCACCACCGCCGCCAACGACCACCAACATCATTGCGCTTTCCTGACGCATCCTGACACGTGCCATGGCCATGTCATGACTCGTCCTGACTCGTGCCATTGCCATGCCCTGCCACGTCCTGACGCGTGCCATGGCTATGTCCGGACGCGTCCTATGACGTACCATGGCCATTTCCTGCCATGTCATGCGACGTCCTGACTCGTGCCATGGCCACGCCCTACCATGTCCTGACGCATCCTGCACGTGCCATGGCAATGTCCTGATGCGTCCTGACACGTGCCATGGCCACACACTGCCATGTCTTGCGACGTCCCGACTCGTGCCATCGCCACGCCCTGCAATGTCCTTACACGTCCTACGACGTCCCGACACGTACCATGACCACACCCTGCCATGTCCTGCGCATCCTTACACGTACCATGGCCATGGCGTGACGCGTCCTAACACGTACCATGACCATATCCTGCCATGTCCTGCGACGTCCTTACACGTACCATGGCCATGGCCTGACACGTCATGACACGTATCATGATCATATCTTGCCATGTCCTGCGACGTCCTTACACGTACCATGGCCATGGCCTAACACGTCATGACACGTACCATGATCATATCCTGCCTTGTCCTGCGACGTCATGAGTCATGCCATGGCCACGCCCTGCCATGTCCTGACGTGTCCTGATACGTGCCACTGCCATGTCCTGACGCATCCTGCAACGTCCTAACTCGTGCTGACACGTACCATGACCATACCCTGCCATGTCCTGCGCGTCCTTACACGTACCATGGCCATGGTCTTACACGTCCTAACACGTACCATGACCATATCCTGCCATGTCCCGCGCGTCCTTACACGTACCATGGCCATGGCCTCACACGTCCTGATACGTACCATGACCATTTCGTGCCCTGTCCTGCGATGTCCTTACACGTACCATGGCCCTGGCCTGACACGTCATGACACGTACCATGATCATATCCTGCCACGCCTGCTTCCATGACCTGACTCGTTCTAACACGTGCCATGGCCATGTCCTGATGTGTCCTGACACATGCCACACGTGCCATGGCCATGTTCTGACGCGTCCTGCGACGTCCTGACTCTTGCCATGGCCACGCCCTACTTCCATGTCCTGCGACGTCATGAGTCATGCCATGGCCACGCCTTGCCATGTCCGAACGTGTCTTGACACGTGCCACTGCCATGTCCTGACGCGTCCTTACACGTGCCAAAGCCATGTCCTGACTCGTCCTGCGACGTCCTGACTCGTGCCATGGCCATGTCCTGACACGTGTCGACCGGCCGTCGCCCGATGCTACCGCTCAAACTACCCCGACTTTCCACCATTGCCGCAAAGGACCACCAACATCATTGCGCTTGACATGTTTCTAAGCATTGGTTAGCAATAGACGTGGTGCGAGTTGGTGCGGCTTGAAGCGACGTAGTGCGATGTCGTTCCATAGCCACGTCTTGACACGTACCATGGCCAAGACCTGACACGTCCTGACACGTACCATGACCATACCCTGCCATGTCCTGCGCTTCTTTACACGTTCCATGGCCATGGCCTGACACGTCCTGACACGTACCATGACCATATCTTGCCATGTCCTGCGACGTCCTTACACGTACCATGGCCATGTCCTGACACGTCATGACACGCACCATGATCATATTCTGCCATGTCCTGCGACGTCCTGAATCGTGCCATAGCCACGTCCGGATGCGTCCTGACACGTACCATGGCCACATCCTGACGCGTCCTGACACGTACCATGGCCATATCTTGCCATGTCTTACGACGTCCTAACTCGTGCCATGACCACGCCCTGCCACGTCCTGACGCGTGCCATGGCCATGTCCTGCAACGTCCTGACTCATGCCATGGCCACGCCCTGCCACGTCCTGACACGTACAATGGCCACGTCCTAATGCATCCTGACACGTACCATGGCCATATCTTGCCATGTCTTGCGACGTCCTGACTCGTGCTATGACCACGCCCACCCACGTCCTGACGCGTGCCATGGCCATGTCCTGCAATGTCCTGACTTGTGACATGGCCACGCCCTGCCACGTCCTGACGCGTGCCATGTCCATGTCCGGACGCGTCCTGCGACGTCCTGACTCTTGCCATGGCCACGCCCTGCCATGTCCTACGATGTCATGAGTCATGCCATGGCCACACTCTGCCATGTCCTGACGTGTCCTGACACATGCCACTTTCATGTCCGGACGCGTACTGACATGTACCATGGCCATATCCTGCCATGTCCTGCGACGTCCTGACTCGTGCCATGGCCACGCCCTGCCATGTCCTGACGCGTCCTGCACGTGCCATGGCCATGTCCTGACACGTCCTGCGACGTCCCGACTCGTGCCGTGGCCACACCCTGCCATGTCCTTCGACGTCCTGATTCGTGCCATGGCCACGCCCTGCCATGTCCTGCGACGTCCCGACTCGTTCCATGGCCACGCCCTGCCATGTCCTGACGCGTCTTGACACGTGCCATGGCCATGCCCTGATGCGTCCTGACAGATGCAATGGCCATGTCCTGAAGCGTCCTGACACGTGCCATGGCCATGACTTGACGCGTCCTGCGACGTCCTAACTCTTGCCATGGCAACGCCCTACCATGTCCTGCGACGTCATGAGTCATGCCATGGCAACGCCCTGCCATGTCTTGACGTGTCCTGACACGTGCCACTGCCATATCATGACGCGTCCTGACACGTGCCATGGCCATGTCCTGCCATGTCCTGCGACATCATGAGTCCTACCATGGCCACGCCCTGCCTTGTCCGGACGTGTCCTAATACGTGCCACTACCATGGCTTGACGCATCCTGACACGTGCCATGGCCATGTCCTGACACGCGTCGACCGGCCGTCGCCCGACGCTAACGCTCCAACCACCCTGACTTTCCACCACCGCCGCCAACGACCACCAACATCATTGCGCTTTCCTGACGCATCCTGACACGTGCCATGGCCATGTCATGACTCGTCCTGACTCGTGCCATTGCCATGCCCTGCCACGTCCTGACGCGTGCCATGGCTATGTCCGGACGCGTCCTATGACGTACCATGGCCATTTCCTGCCATGTCATGCGACGTCCTGACTCGTGCCATGGCCACGCCCTACCATGTCCTGACGCATCCTGCACGTGCCATGGCAATGTCCTGATGCGTCCTGACACGTGCCATGGCCACACACTGCCATGTCTTGCGACGTCCCGACTCGTGCCATCGCCACGCCCTGCAATGTCCTTACACGTCCTACGACGTCCCGACACGTACCATGACCACACCCTGCCATGTCCTGCGCATCCTTACACGTACCATGGCCATGGCGTGACGCGTCCTAACACGTACCATGACCATATCCTGCCATGTCCTGCGACGTCCTTACACGTACCATGGCCATGGCCTAACACGTCATGACACGTATCATGATCATATCTTGCCATGTCCTGCGACGTCCTTACACGTACCATGGCCATGGCCTAACACGTCATGACACGTACCATGATCATATCCTGCCTTGTCCTGCGACGTCATGAGTCATGCCATGGCCACGCCCTGCCATGTCCTGACGTGTCCTGATACGTGCCACTGCCATGTCCTGACGCATCCTGCAACGTCCTAACTCGTGCTGACACGTACCATGACCATACCCTGCCATGTCCTGCGCGTCCTTACACGTACCATGGCCATGGTCTTACACGTCCTAACACGTACCATGACCATATCCTGCCATGTCCCGCGCGTCCTTACACGTACCATGGCCATTGCCTCACACGTCCTGATACGTACCATGACCATTTCGTGCCCTGTCCTGCGATGTCCTTACACGTACCATGGCCCTGGCCTGACACGTCATGACACGTACCATGATCATATCCTGCCACGCCTGCTTCCATGACCTGACTCGTTCTAACACGTGCCATGGCCATGTCCTGATGTGTCCTGACACATGCCACACGTGCCATGGCCATGTTCTGACGCGTCCTGCGACGTCCTGACTCTTGCCATGGCCACGCCCTACTTCCATGTCCTGCGACGTCATGAGTCATGCCATGGCCACGCCTTGCCATGTCCGAACGTGTCTTGACACGTGCCACTGCCATGTCCTGACGCGTCCTTACACGTGCCAAAGCCATGTCCTGACTCGTCCTGCGACGTCCTGACTCGTGCCATGGCCATGTCCTGACACGTGTCGACCGGCCGTCGCCCGATGCTACCGCTCAAACTACCCCGACTTTCCACCATTGCCGCAAAGGACCACCAACATCATTGCGCTTGACATGTTTCTAAGCATTGGTTAGCAATAGACGTGGTGCGAGTTGGTGCGGCTTGAAGCGACGTAGTGCGATGTCGTTCCATAGCCACGTCTTGACACGTACCATGGCCAAGACCTGACACGTCCTGACACGTACCATGACCATACCCTGCCATGTCCTGCGCTTCTTTACACGTTCCATGGCCATGGCCTGACACGTCCTGACACGTACCATGACCATATCTTGCCATGTCCTGCGACGTCCTTACACGTACCATGGCCATGTCCTGACACGTCATGACACGCACCATGATCATATTCTGCCATGTCCTGCGACGTCCTGAATCGTGCCATAGCCACGTCCGGATGCGTCCTGACACGTACCATGGCCACATCCTGACGCGTCCTGACACGTACCATGGCCATATCTTGCCATGTCTTACGACGTCCTAACTCGTGCCATGACCACGCCCTGCCATGTCCTGACGCGTGCCATGGCCATGTCCTGCAACGTCCTGACTCATGCCATGGCCACGCCCTGCCACGTCCTGACACGTACCATGGCCACGTCCTAATGCATCCTGACACGTACCATGGCCATATCTTGCCATGTCTTGCGACGTCCTGACTCGTGCTATGACCACGCCCACCCACGTCCTGACGCGTGCCATGGCCATGTCCTGCAATGTCCTGACTTGTGACATGGCCACGCCCTGCCACGTCCTGACGCGTGCCATGTCCATGTCCGGACGCGTCCTGCGACGTCCTGACTCTTGCCATGGCCACGCCCTGCCATGTCCTACGATGTCATGAGTCATGCCATGGCCACACTCTGCCATGTCCTGACGTGTCCTGACACATGCCACTTTCATGTCCGGACGCGTACTGACATGTACCATGGCCATATCCTGCCATGTTCTGCGACGTCCTGACTCGTGCCATGGCCACGCCCTGCCATGTCCTGACGCGTCCTGCACGTGCCATGGCCATGTCCTGACACGTCCTGCGACGTCCCGACTCGTGCCGTGGCCACACCCTGCCATGTCCTTCGACGTCCTGATTTGTGCCATGGCCACGCCCTGCCATGTCCTGCGACGTCCCGACTCGTTCCATGGCCACGCCCTGCCATGTCCTGACGCGTCTTGACACGTGCCATGGCCATGCCCTGATGCGTCCTGACAGATGCAATGGCCATGTCCTGAAGCGTCCTGACACGTGCCATGGCCATGACTTGACGCGTCCTGCGACGTCCTAACTCTTGCCATGGCAACGCCCTGCCATGTCATGCGACGTCATGAGTCATGCCATGGCCACGCCCTGCCATGTCCTGACGTGTCCTGACACGTGCCACTACCCATATCCTGACGCGTCCTGACACGTACCATGGCCATGTCCTAACTCGTCCTGCGACGTCCTGACTCGTTCCATGGCCATGTCCTGACACGTGACGACCAGCCTTCGCCCGACGCTACTGCTCGAACCACCCCGACTTTCCACCACTGCCACCAACGACCACCAACATCATTGCGCTTGACATGTTTCTAAGAATTTGTTAGAATTAGACGTGGTGCGACGTGGTGCGGGTTGGAATGACGTAGAGCGATGTCGTGCCATGGTCACGTCCTGATACGTCCTATGGCCATGTCCTAACACGTACTGACACGTACCATGACCATATCCTGCCATGTCCTGCGACGTCCTGTCACGTACCATGGCCATGGCCTGACACATCCTGACACGTACCATGACCATATCCTACCATGTCCTGCGACGTCCTGACACAGACCATGGTCATGGCCTAACATGACATGATACGTACCATGACCATATTTTGCCATGTCCTGCGACGGCCTGAATTGTGCCATGGCCACGTCCTGACACGTCCTGACATATACCATGACCATATCCTACCATGTCCTGGGACGTCCTGACTCGTGCCATGACCACGCCCTGCCACGTCTTGACGCGTGCCATGGCCATGTCCGGACGCGTCCTGACACGTACCATGGCCATATCCTGCCATGTCCTTCGACGTCCTGACTCGTGCCATGGCTACGCCCTGCCATGTCCTGACGCGTCCTTACAGATGCCATAGCTATGTCCTGACACGTCCTGCGACGTCCCGACTCGTGCCATGGCCACGCCCTGCCATGTCCTGACGCGTCCTGACACGTGCCATGGCCATGTCCTGATACGTCTTGACACGTGCCATGGCCACGCCCTGCCATGTCCTGCGACGTCCCGACTCGTGCCATGGCCACGCCCTGCCATGTCCTGACGCGTCCTGACACGTGCCAAGGCATGTCCCGATGCGTCCTGACACGTGCCATGGCCATGTCTTGACGCGTCCTGCGATGTCCTGACTCTTGCCATGGCCACGCCCTGCCATGTCCTGCAACGTCATGAGTCATGCCATAGCCACGCCCTGCCATGTCTTGACGTGTCCTGACACGTGCCACTGCCATGTCCTGACGCGTCCTAACACGTGCCATGGCCATGTCCTGACGCGTCCTGCGACGTCCTGACTCTTGCCATGGCCTCGCCCTGCCATGTCCTGCAACGTCCCGACTCCAACCATGGCCACGCCCTGCCATGTCCTGCGACGTCCCGACTCGTGCAATGGCCACGCCCTGCCATGTCCTGACGCGTCCTGACACGTGCCGTGGCATGTCCCGATGCGTCCTGACATGTGCCATTGCCATGTCCTGACGCGTCCTGCGACGTCCTGACTCTTGCCTTGGCCACGCCCTGCCATGTTCTGCGACGTCATGAGTCATGCCATGGCCACGCCCTGCCATGTCTTGACGTGTCCTGACACGTGCCACTGCCATGTCCTGACGCGTCCTGACACGTGCCATTGCCATGTCCTGACGCGTCCTGCGTCGTCCTGACTCTTGCCTTGGCCACGCCCTGCCATGTCCTGCGACGTCATGAGTCATGCCATGGCCACGCCCTGCCATGTCTTGACGTGTCCTGACACGTGCCACTGCCATGTCTTGACGCGTCCTAACACATGTCATGGCCATGTCATGACTCGTCCTGAGACGTCCTGACTCGTGCCATGGCCATGTCCTGACACGTGTCCACCGGCCGTCGCCCGACGCTACCGCTTGAACCACTCCGACTTTCCACCACCGCCGCCAACGACCACCAACATCATTGCTCTTGACTTGTTTCTAAGCATTGGTTAGCAATAGACGTGGTGCGATGTGGTGCGGCTTGGAGCGACGTAGAGCGATGTCGTGCCATGACCACGTCCTTACACGTACAATGGCCAAGTCCTGACACGTCCTGACACGAACCACGACCATACCCTGCCATGTTCGTCGCGTCCTTACACGTACCATGGCAATGGCCTGACACGTCCTGACACGTACCATGACCATATCCTGCCGTGTCCTGCGACGTCTTACACGTACCATGGCCATAGCCTGACACGTCATGACACGTACCATGATCATATCTTGCCATGTCCTGCGACGTCCTGAATCATGCCATGGCCACATCCTGACGCGTCCTAACACGTACAATGGCCACGTCCTGACGCGTCCTGACATGTACCATGGACATATCCTGCCATGTCTTGCGACGTCCTGACTCGTGCCATGATCACGCCCTGCCACGTCCTAACGCGTGCCATGGCCATGTCTTGCAACGTCCTGACTCATGCCATGACCACGCTCTGCCACGTCCTATGCGTCCTTACACGTACCATGGCAATGGCCTGACACGTCCTGACACGTACCATGACCATATCCTGCCATGTCCTGTGACGTCCTTACACGTCCCATGGCCATAGCCTAACACGTCATGACACGTACCATGATTATATCCTGCCATGTCCTGCGACGTCATGAGTCATGCCATGGCCACGCCCTGCCATGTCCTGACGTGTCCTGATACGTCCCAGTGCCATGTCCTGACGCATCCTGCAACGTCCTACCTCGTGCTGACACGTACCATGACCATACCCTGCCATGTCCTGCGCGTCCTTACACGTACCATGGCCATGGTCTTACACGTCCTGACACGTACCATGACCATATCCTGCCATGTCTTGCGACGTCCTTACACGTACCATGGCCCTGGCCTGACACGTCATGACACGTACCATGATCATATCCTGCCATATCCTGCAACGTCCTGAATCGTGCCATGGCCACGTCCTGACGCGTCCTGACACGTACCATGGCCACGTCCTAACGCGTCTTGACACGTACCATGGCCATATCCTACCATGTACTGCGACGTCCTAACTCGTGCCATGACCACACCCTACCACGTCCTGACGCGTGCCATGGCCATGTCCTGCGACGTCCTAACTCATGCCATGGCCGCGCCCTGCCACGTCCTGACGCGTACCATTGCCATATCCTGCCATGTCCTGCGACGTCCCGACTCGTGCCATGGCCACGCCCTGCCATGTCCTGCGACGTCCCGACTCTTGCCATGTCCTGACGCGTCCTGACACGTGCCATGGCCATGTCCAGATGCGTCCTGACACGTGCAATGGCACGCCCTGCGACGTCCCGACTCGTGCCATCGCCACGCCCTGCCATGTCCTGACACGTCCTGACACGTACCATGGCATGTCCAGATGCACACATGCCATGGCCATGTCCTGATGCATCCTGACACGTGCCATGGCCATGTCCTGACTCGTCCTGCGACGTCCTGACTCTTGCCATGGCCACGCCCTGCCATGTCCTGCGACGTCATGAGTCCTGCCATGGCCACGCCCTGCCTTGTCCGGATGTGTCCTGACACGTGCCACTGCCATGGCCTGAATAGTCCTGACACGTGCCATGGCCATGTCGTGACACGCGTCGACCGGCCGTCGCCCGACGCTAACGCTCCAACCACCCTGACTTTCCACCACCGCCGCCAACGACCACCAACATCATTGCGCTTTCCTGACGCGTCCTGACACGTGCCATGGCCATGTCCTGACTTGTCCTGCAACGTCCTAACTCATGCCATTGCCATGCCCTGCCACGTCCTGACGCGTGTCATGGCCATGTCCGGACACGCGTCGACCGGCCGTCGCCCGACGCTAACGCACCAACCACCCTGACTTTCCACCACCGCCGCCAACGACCACCAACATCATTGCGCTTTCCTAACGCGTCCTGACACGTGCCATGGCCATGTCCTGACTCGTCCTGCAACGTCCTAACTCGTGCCATTGCCATGCCTTGCCACGTCCTGATGCGTGCCATGGCCATGTCCTGCGACGTCCTAACTCGTGCCATGGCCGCGCCCTGCCACGTCCTGACGCGTACTATAACCATATCCTGCCATGTCCTGCGACGTCCCGACTCGTGCCATGGCCATGCCCTGCCATGTCCTGCGACGTCCCGACTCGTGCCATGGCCATGCCCTGCCATGTCCTAACGCGTCCTGACATGTGCCATGGCCATGTCCAGATGCGTCCTGACACGTGCCATGGCCACGCCCTGCGACGTCCCGACTCGTGCCATCGCCACGCCCTACCATGTCCTGACACGTCCTGACACGTACCATGGCATGTCCAGATGCACACATGCCATGGCCATGTCCTGATGCATCCTGACACGTGCCATGGCCATGTCCTGACTCGTCCTGCGACGTCCTGACTCTTGCCATGGCCACGCCCTGCCATGTCCTGCGACGTCATGAGTCCTGCCATGGCCACGCCCTGCCTTGTCCGGATGTGTCCTAACACGTGCCACTGCAATGGCCTGACTAGTCCTGACACGTGCCATGGCCATGTCCTGACACGCGTCGACCGGCCGACTCCCGACGCTAACGCTCCAACCACCCTGACTTTCCACCACCGCCGCCAACGACCACCAACATAATTGCGCTTTCCAGACGCGTCCTGACACGTGCAATGGCCATGTCCTGACTTGTCCTGCAACGACCTAACTCGTGCCATTGCCATGCCCTGCCACGTCCTGACGCGTGCCATGGCCATGTCCGGACGTGTCCTATCACGTACCATGGCCATTTCCTGCCATGTCATGCGACGTCCTGACTCGTGCCATGGCCATGCCCTACCATGTTCGGACGCATCCTGCAGGTGCCATGGCAATGTCCTGACACGTCCTGCGACGTCCCGACTCGTGCCATGGCCACGCCCTGCCATGTCCTTCGACGTCCCGACTCGTGCCATGGCAGCACCCAGCCATGTCCTGCAACGTCCCGACTCGTGCCATGGCCACGCCCTGCCATGTCCTGACGCGTCCTGACACCTGCCATGGCCATGTCCTGATGCGTCCTGACACATGCCATGGCCCTGTCCTGAAGCGTCCTGACACGTGCCATGGCCATGTCCTGACGCGTCCTGCGACGTCATGACTCTTGCCATGGCCACGCCCTGCCATGTCCTGCGACGTCATGAGTCATGCCATGGCCACGCCCTGCCATGTCTTGACGTGTCCTGACACATGCCACTGCCATATCCTGACGCGTCCTGACACGTGCCATGGCCATGTCCTGACTCGTCCTGCGACGTCCTTACTCGTGCCATGGCCATGTCTTGCCATGTCTTGCGACGTCTTGACTCGTGCCATGACCACGCTCTGCCACGTCTTGACGCCTGCCATAGCCATGTCATGCGACGTCCTGACTCGTGCTATGGCCACGCCCTGCCACGTCCTGACGCGTGCCATACCCATGGCCGCACGCATCCTGACACATACCATGGCCATATCCTGCCATGTCCTGCGACGTCCTGACTCGTGCCATGGCCACGCCCTGCCATGTCCTGACGCATCCTGACACGTGCCATGGACATGTCCTGACACGTGACGCGACGTCCCAACTCGTGCCATGGCCAGGCCCTGCCATGTCCTGCGACGTCCCGACTCGGGCCATGGCCACGCCCTGCCATGTCCTGCGACATCCCGACTCGTGCCATGGCCAGGCCGTGCCATGTCCTGCGACGTCCGACTCTTGCCTTGGCCACGCCCTGCCATGTCCTGCGACGTCCCGACTCGTGCCATGGCCACGCCCTGCCATGTCCTGACGCGTCCTGGCACGTGCCATGGCATGTCCCAATGCGTCCTGACACGTGCCATGGCCATGTCCTGACGCGTCTTGCGACGTCCTGACTCATGCCTTGGCCATGCCCTGCCATGTCCTGCGACGTCATGAGTCATGCCATGGCCACGCCCTGCCATGTCTTGACGTGTCCTGACACGTGCCACTGCCATGTCTTGACGCGTCCTAACACATGCCATGGCCATGTCATGACTCATCCTGAGACGTCCTGACTCGTGCCATGGCCATGTCCTGACACGTGTCCACCGGCCGTCGCCCGACGCTACCGCTCGAACCACCCCAAATTTCCAGCACCGCTGCCAACGACCACCAACATCATTGCTCTTGACTTGTTTCTAAGCATTGGTTAGCAATAGACGTGGTGCGACAAGGTGCGGCTTGGAGCGACGTAGAGCGATGTCGTGCCATGACCACGTCCTTACACGTACAAAGGCCAAGTCCTGACACGTCCTGACACGAACCATGACCATACCCTGCCATGTTCGTCGCGTCCTTACACGTACCATGGCAATGGCCTGACACGTCTTGACACGTACCATGACCATATCCTGCCATGTCCTGCGACGTCCTTACACGTACCATGGCCATGGCCTAACACGTCATGACACGTACCATGATCATATCTTGCCATGTCCTGCGATGTCCTGAATCATGCCATGGCCACGTCCTGACGCGTCCTTACACGTACAAAGGCCACGTCCTGACGCGTCCTGACATGTACCATGGACATATCCTGCCATGTCTTGCGACGTCCTGACTCGTGCCATGACCACGCCCTGCCACGTCCTAACGCGTGCAATGGCCATGTCCTGCGACGTCCTGACTCGTGCCATGGCCACGCTTTGCCACGTCCCACGCATCCTTACACGTACCATGGCAATGGCCTGACATGTCCTGACACGTACCATGACCATATCCTGCCATGTCATGCGACGTCCTTACACGTACCATGGCCATGGCCTAACACGTCATGACACGTACCATGATCATATCCTGCCATGTCCTGCGACGTCATGAGTCATGCCATGGCCACGCCCTGCCATGTCCTAACGTGTCCTGACACGTGCCACTGCCATGTCCTGACGCGTCCTGCAACGTCCTGACTCGTGCTGACACGTACCATGACGATATCCTGCCATGTCTTGCGACGTCCTTACACGTACCATGGCCCTGGCCTGACACATCATGACACGTACCATGATCATATCCTGCCATGTCCTGCGACGTCCTGAATCGTGCCATGGCCACGTCCTGACGCGTCCTGACACGTACCATGGCCACGTCCTAACGCGTCCTGACGCGTACCATGGCCATATCCTGCCATGTCCTGCGACGTCCTAACTCGTGCCGTGACCACGCCTTGCCACGTCCTGACGCGTGCCATGGCCATGTCCTGCGACGTCCTAACTCGTGCCATGGCCGCGCCCTGCCACGTCCTGACGCGTAACATTGCCATATCCTGCCATGTCCTGCGACGTCCCGACTCGTGCCATGGCCACGCCCTGCTATGTCCTGGGACGTCCCGACTCTTGCCATGGCCATGCCCCGCCATGTCCTGACGCGTCCTGACACGTGCCATGGCCATGTCCAGATGCGTCCTGACACGTGCCATTGCCACGCCCTGCGACGTCCCAACTCGTGCCATCGCCACGCCCTGCCATGTCCTGACACGTCCTGACACGTACCACAGCATGTCCAGATGCACACATGCCATGGCCATGTACTGATGCATCCTGACACGTGCCATGGCCATGTCCTGACTCGTCCTGCGACGTCCTGACTCCTGCCATGGCCACGCCCTACCATGTCCTGCGACGTCATGAGTCCTGCCATGGCCACGCCCTGCCTTGTCCGGACGTGTCCTGACACGTGCCACTGCCATGGCCTGACGCGTCCTGACACGTGCCATGGCCATGTCCTGACACGCGTCGACCGGCCGTCGCCCGACGCTAAGGCTCCAACCACCCTGACTTTCCATCTCCGCCGCCAACGACCACCAACATCATTGTGCATTCCTGACGCATCCTGACACGTGCAATGGCTATGCCCTGACTCGTCCTACAACGTCCTAACTCGTGCCATTGCCATGCCCTGCCACGTCCTGACGCGTGCCATGGCCATGTCCGGTCGCGTCCTATCACGTACCATGGCCATTTCCTGCCATGTCATGCGACGTCCAGACTCGTGCCATGGCCACGCCCTACCATGTCCATACGCATCCTGCACGTGCCATGGCAATGTCCTAACACGTCCTGCGACGTCCCGACTCGTGGCATGGCCACGCCCTGCCATGTCCTTCGACGTCCTGACTCGTGCCATGGCCACACCCTGCCATTTCCTGCGATGTCCCGACTCGTGCCATGGCCATGCCCTGCCATGTCCTGACGCGTCCTGACACCTGCCATGGCCATGTCCTGATGCGTCCTGACACATGCCATGGCCATGTGCTGAAGCGTCCTGACACGTGCCATGGCCATGTCCTGACGTGTCCTGCGACGTCCTGACTCTTGCCATGGCCACGCCCTGCCATGTCCTGCGACGTCAAGAGTCATGCCATGGCCACGCCCTGCCATGTCTTGACATGTCTTGACACGTGCCACTGCCATATCCTGACGCGTCTTAACACGTGCCATGGCCATGTCCTGACTCGTGCTATGGCCACGTCCTGCCACGTCCTGACGCGTGCCATAGCCATGGCCGGACGCATCCTGACACGTACCATGGCCATATCCTGCCATGTCCTGCGACGTCCTGACTCGTGCCATGGCCACGCCCTGCCATGTCCTGACACGTCCTGACTCGTGCCATGGCCATGTCCTGACACGTCCCGCGACGTCCCAACTCGTGCCATGGCCAGGCCTTGCCATTTTCCTGCGACGTCCCGACTCGGGCCATGGCCACGCCCTGCCATGTCCTGCGACATCCCGACTCGTGCCATGGCCATGCCCTGCCATGTCCTGCGTCGTCCCGACTCATGCCATGGTAACGCCTGCCATGTCCTGACGCGTCCTGACACGTGCCATGGCCATGTCCTGACGCGTCCTGACACGTGCCATGGCCATGTCCTGACGCGTCCTGACACGTGCCATGGCCATGTCCTGATGCGTCCTGACACGTGCCATGGCCATGTCCTGACGCGTCCTGACACGTGCCATGGCCATGTCCTGACTCGTGCCATGGTCAGGTCCTCACACGTGTCCTCATGCCGTCGTCCGATGCTACCGCTCGAACCACCCCGACTTTCCACCACCGCCTCCAACGACCACCAACATCATTGCAATTGACATGTTTCTAAGCATTGGTTAGCAATAAACGTGGTGCGATGTGGTGCGGCTTGGAGCGAAGTAGTGCGATGTCGTGCCATGGCCACGTCTTGACACGTACCATGGCCTAGTCCTGACACGTACCATGACCATACCCTGCCATGTCCTGCGCGTCCTTACACGTACCATGGCCATGGCCTCACACGTCCTGACACGTACCATGACCATATCCTGCCATGTTCGGCGACGTCCTTACACATACCATGGCCCTGGCCTGACACGTCATGACACATACCATGATCATATTCAGCCATGTCCTGCGACGTCCTGAATCGTGCCATGGCCGCGTCCTGACGCGTCCTGACACATACCATGGCCACGTCCAAACGCGTCTTGACACATACCATGGCCATATCCTTCCATGTCCTAACTCGTCCCATGACCACGCCCTGCCACGGCCTGACGCGTGCCATGGCCATGTCCTGCGATGTCCTGACTCGTGCCATGGCCACGCCCTGCCACGTCCTGACGCGTACCATGGCCATATCCTGCCATGTCCAGTGACGTACCGACTCGTGCAATGGCCACGCCCTGCCATGTCCCGCGACGTCGCGACTCGTGCCATGGCCATGCCCTGCCATGTGCTGACGCGTCCTGCGACGTCCTGACTCTTGCCATGGCCATGTCCTGACACGCGTCGACCGGCCGTCGCCCGATGCTAAGGCTCCAACCACCCTGACTTTCCACCACCGCCGCCAACAACCACAAACATCATTGTGCATTCCTGACGCGTCCTGACACGTGCATTGGCTATTTCCTGACTCGTCCTGCAACGTCCTAACTCGTGCCATTGCCATGCCCTGCCACGTCCTGAAGCGTGCCATGGCCATGTCCGGACGCGTCCTATCACGTACCATGGCCATTTTCTGCCATGTCATGCGAAGTCCTGACTCGTGCCATGGCCACGCCCTACCATGTCCGGACGCATCCTGCACGTGCCATGGCAATGTCCTGACACGTCCTGCGACGTCCCGACTCGTGCCATGGCCACGCCCTGCCATGTCCTTCGACGTCCTGACTCGTGCCATGGCCACACCCTGCCATGTCCTGCGATGTCCCGACTCGTGCCATGGCCATGCCCTGCCATGTCCTGACGCGTCCTCACACCTGCCATGGCCATGTCCTGATGCGTCCTGACACATGCCATGGCCATGTGCTGAAGCGTCCTGACACGTGCCATGGCCATGTCCTGACGCGTCCTGCGACGTCCTGACTCTTGCCATGGCCACGCCCTGCCATGTCCTGCAACGTCATGAGTCATGCCATGGCCACGCCCTGCCATGTCTTGACATGTCTTGACACGTGCCACTGCCATATCCTGACGCGGCCTAACATGTGCCATGGCCATGTCCTGACTCGTGCTATGGCCACGTCCTGCCACGTCCTGACGCGTGCCATAGCCATGGCCGGACGCGTCCTGATACGTACCATGGCCATATCTTGCCATGTCCTGCGACGTCCTGACTCGTGCCATGGCCACGCCATGCCATGTCCTGCGATGTCCCGACTCGTGCCATGGCCATGCCCTGCCATGCCCTGACGCGTCCTGACACCTGCCATGGCCATGTCCTGATGCGTCCTGACACATGCCATGGCCATGTGCTGAAGCGTCCTGACACGTGCCATGGCCATGTCCTGACGCGTCCTGCGACGTCCTGACTCTTGCCATGGCCACGCCCTGCCATGTCCTGCGACGTCATGAGTCATGCCATGGCCACGCCCTGCCATGTCTTGACACGTGCCACTGCCATATCCTGACGCGTCCTAACATGTGCCATGGCCATGTCCTGACTCGTGCTATGGCCACGTCCTGCCACGTCCTGACGCGTGCCATAGCCATGGCCGGACGCGTCCTGATACGTACCATGGCCATATCCTGCCATGTCCTGCGACGTCCTGACTCGTGCCATGGCCACGCCATGCCATGTCCTGCGATGTCCCGACTCGTGCCATGGCCATGCCCTGCCATGCCCTGACGCGTCCTGACACCTGCCATGGCCATGTCCTGATGCGTCCTGACACATGCCATGGCCATGTGCTGAAGCGTCCTGACACGTGCCATGGCCATGTCCTGACGCGTCCTGCGACGTCCTGATCCTTGCCATGGCCACGCCCTGCCATGTCCTGCGACGTCATGAGTCCTGCCATGGCCACGTCCTGCCATGTCTGGACGTGTCGTGACACGTGCCACTGCCATGTCCTGACGCGTCCTGACACGTGCCATGGCCATGTCCTGACACGCGTCGACTGGCTGTCGCCCGACGCTACCGCTCAAACCACTTTGACTTTCCACCACCCCGCCAACGACCACCAACATCATTGCGCTTTTCTGACGCGTCCAGACACGTGCCATGGCCATGTCCTGACTCGTCCTGCAACGTCCTGACTCGTGTCATTACCATGCCCTGCCACGTCCAGACGCGTGCCATGGCCATGTACGGACGCGTCCTGACACGTACCATGGCCATTTCCTGCCATGTCATGCGACGTCCTGACTCGTGCCATGGCCATGCCCTGCAATGTCCTGACGCATCCTGCATGTGCCATGGCCATGTCCTGACACGTCCCACGACGTCCCAACTCGTGCCATGGCCACGCCCTGCCATGTGCTTCGACGTCCCAACTTGTGCCATGTCCACGACCTGCCATGTCCTACGACGTCCTGACTCGTGCCATGGCCACGCCCTTCCATGTCCTGAGGCGTCCTGACACGTGCCATGGCCATGTCCTGATGCGTCTTGACACATGCCATGGCCATGTCCTGAAGTGTCCTGACACGTTCCATGGCCATGTCCTGACGCGTCCTGCGACGTCCTGACTCTTGCCATGGCCACGCCCTGCCATGTTCTGCGACGTCATGAGTCATGCCATGGCCACGCCCTGCCATGTCTTGACATGTCTTGACACGTGCCACTGCCATATCCTGACGCGTCCTGACATGTGCCATGGCCATGTCCTGACTCGTGCTATGGCCACGTCCTGCCACGTCCTGACGCGTGCCATAGCCATGGCCGGACGCGTCCTGATACGTACCATGGCCATATCCTGCCATGTCCTGCGACGTCCTGACTCGTGCCATGGCCACGCCATGCCATGTCCTGCGATGTCCCGACTCGTGCCATGGCCATGCCCTGCCATGCCCTGACGCGTCCTGACACCTGCCATGGCCATGTCCTGATGCGTCCTGACACATGCCATGGCCATGTGCTGAAGCGTCCTGACACGTGCCATGGCCATGTCCTGACGCGTCCTGCGACGTCCTGATCCTTGCCATGGCCACGCCCTGCCATGTCCTGCGACGTCATGAGTCCTGCCATGGCCACGTCCTGCCATGTCTGGACGTGTCGTGACACGTGCCACTGCCATGTCCTGACGCGTCCTGACACGTGCCATGGCCATGTCCTGACACGCGTCGACTGGCTGTCGCCCGACGCTACCGCTAAAACCACTTTGACTTTCCACCACCCCGCCAACGACCACCAACATCATTGCGCTTTTCTGACGCGTCCAGACACGTGCCATGGCCATGTCCTGACTCGTCCTGCAACATCCTGACTCGTGTCATTACCATGCCCTGCCACGTCCAGACGCGTGCCATGGCCATGTACGGACGCGTCCTGACACGTACCATGGCCATTTCCTGCCATGTCATGCGATGTCCTGACTCGTGCCATGGCCATGCCCTGCAATGTCCTGACGCATCCTGCATGTGCCATGGCCATGTCCTGACACGTCCCACGACGTCCCAACTCGTGCCATGGCCACGCCCTGCCATGTGCTTCGACGTCCCAACTTGTGCCATGTCCACGACCTGCCATGTCCTACGACGTCCTGACTCGTGCCATGGCCACGCCCTTCCATGTCCTGAGGCGTCCTGACACGTGCCATGGCCATGTCCTGATGCGTCTTGACACATGCCATGGCCATGTCCTGAAGTGTCCTGACACGTTCCATGGCCATGTCCTGACGCGTCCTGCGACGTCCTGACTCTTGCCATGGCCACGCCCTGCCATGTCCTGCAACGTCATGAGTCATGCCATGGCCACGCCCTGCCATGTCCTGACGCGTCCTGACACGCGCCACTGCCATATCCAGACGCGTCCTGACACGTGCCATGGCAAAGTCCTGACTCGTCTTGCGACGTCCTGACTCGTGCCATGGACATGTCCTGACACGTGTCGACCGGCCTGTCGACCGACACTACCGCTTGAACCACCCTGACTTTCCACCACCGCCGCCAACGACCACCAACATCATTGCGCTTCCTGACGCGTCCTGACACGTGCCATGGCCATATCCTGACTCGTCCTGCGACGTCCTGACTCGTGCCATTGCCATACCTGCCACGTCCTAACGCGTGCCGTGGCCATGTCCGGACGCGTCCTGACACGTACCATGGCCATTTCCTGCCATGTAATGCGACGTCCTGACTCGTGCCATGGCCATGCCCTGCCATCTCCTGACGCGTCCTGCACGTGCCATGGCCATGTCCTGACACGTCCTGCGACGTCCCGACTCGTGCCATGGCCACGCCCTGCCATGTTCTTCGACGTCCCGACTCGTGCCATGGCCACGTCCTGACGCGTCCTGACACGTACCATGGCCACGTCCTGACGCGTCCTGACACGTACCATGGCCATATCCTGTCATGTCTTGCGACGTCCTGACTCGTGCAATGACCACGCCCTGCCACATCCTTACGTATGCCATGGCCATGTCCTGCGACGTCCTGACTCGTGCCATGGCCACGCCTTGCCACGTCTTGACACGTACCATGGCCATGTCCCGACGCGTCCTGACACACACCATGGCCATATCCTGCCATGTCTTGCGACGTCCTGACTCGTGCCATGACCACGCCCTGCCACGTCCTGTCGCCTGCCATGGCCATGTCCTGCGACGTCCTGACTCGTGCCATGGCCACACCCAGCCACGTCTTGACGTGTGCCATGGCCATGTTCGGAGGCGTCCTGACACGTACCATGGCCATATCCTGACACGTCCCGCGACGTCCCAACTCGTGCCATGGCCAGGCCCTGCCATGTCCTGCGACGTCTCGACTCGTGCCATGGCCAGGCCCTGCCATGTCCTGACGCGTGCCATGGCCATGTCCTGCGACGTCCTGACTCGTGCCATGGCAACACCTTGCCACGTCCTGACACATGCCATGGCCATGTTCGGATGCGTCCTGACACGTACCATGGAGATATCCTGACACGTCCCGCGACGTCCCAACTCGTGCCATGGCCAGGCCCTGCCATGTCCTGCGACGTCACGACTCGTGCCATGGCCAGGCCCTGCCATGTCTTGACGCGTCCTGACACGAGCCATGGCCATGTCCTGACGCGTCCTGACACGTGCCATGGCCATGTCCTGACTCGTCCTGTGACGTCCTGACTCGTGCCATGGTCATGTCCTGACACGTGTCCTCCGGCCGTCGCCCGACGCTACCGCTCGAACCACCCCGACTTTCCACCACCGCCGCCAACGACCACCAACATCATTGTAATTGACATGTTTCTAAGCATTGGTTAGCAATAAACGTGGTGCGATGTGGTGTGGCTTGGAGCGAAGTTGTGCGATGTCATGCCATGGCCACGTCTTGACACGTACCATGGCCTAGTCCTGACACGTACCATGACCATACCCTGCCATGTCCTGCGCGTCCTGACACGTACCATGGCCATGGCCTCACACGTGCTGACACGTACCATGACGATATCCTGCCATGTCTTGCGACGTCCTTACACGTACCATGGCCCTGGCCTGACACGTCATGACACGTACCATGATCATATCCAGCCATGTCCTGCGACGTCCTGAATCGTGCCATGGCCGCGTCCTGACACGTACCATGGCCATGTCCTAACGCGTCCTGACACGTACCATGGCCATATCCTACCATGTCCAGACTCGTGCTGTGACCACGCCCTGCCACGGCCTGACGCGTGCCATGGCCATGTCCTGCGACGTCCTGACTCGTGCCACTGCCACGCCCTGCCACGTCCTGACGCGTACCATGGCCATATCCTGGCATGTCCTGCGACGTCCCAACTCATGCAATGGCCACGCCCTGCCATGTCCCGCGACGTCGCGACTCGTGCCATGGTCATGCCCTGCCATGTCCTCACGCGTCCAGACACGTGCCATGGCCACGTCCTGATGCGTCCTAACACGTGCCATGGACACGCCCTGCCATGTACTGCGACGTCCCGACTCGTGCCATCGCCACGCCCTGCCATGTCCTGACACGTCCTGACACGTACCATGGCATGTCCAGATGCGTCCTAACACATGCCATGGCCATGTCATGATGCGTGCTGACACGTGCCATGGCCATGTCTTGACGCGTCCTGCAACGTCCTGACTCTTGCCATGGCCACGCCCTGCCATGTCGTGCGACGTCATGAGTCCTGCAATGGCCACGACCTGCCATGTCTGGACGTGTCGTGACACGTGCCACTGCCATGTCTTGACGCGTCCTGACACGTGCCATGGCCATGTCCTGACACGCGTCGACCGGCCGTCGCCCGACGCTACCGCTCAAACCACCCTGACTTTCCACCACCGCCGCCAACGACCACCAACATCATTGCGCTTTTGTACGCGTCCAGACACGTGCCATGGCCATCTCCTGACTCGTCCTGCAACGTCCTGACTCGTGCCATTGCCATGCCCTACCACGTCTTGACGCGTGCAATGGCCATGTCCGGACGCGTCCTGACACGTACCATGGCCATTTCATGCGATGTCATGCGACGTCCTGACTCGTGCCATGGACACGCCCTGCCATGTCCTTACGCATCCTACACGTGCCATGGCCATGTCCTGACACGTCGTGCGACGTCCCGACTCGTGCCATGGCCACGCCCTGCCACGTCCTTCGACGTCCCGACTCGTGCCATGGCCACGCCCTGCCATGTCCTACGACGTCCCGACTCGTGCCATGGCTACGCCCTTCCATGTTCTGACGCGTCCTGACACGTGCCATGGCCATGTCCTGATGCGTCTTGACACATGCCATGGCCATGTCCTGAAGCGTCCTGACACGTTCCATGGCCATATCCTGACGCGTCCTGCGACTTTTTGACTCTTGGCATGGCCACGCCCTGCCAAGTCCTGCGACGTCATGAGTCATGCCGTGGCCACGCCCTGCCATGTCCTGACGTGTCCTGACAGGTGCCACTGCCATATCCTTACGCGTCCTGACACGTGCCATGGCCAAGTCCTGACCCGTCCTGCGACGTCCTGACTCGTGCCATGGACATGTCCTGACACGTGTCGACCAGCCTGTCGACCGACACTACCGCTTGAACCACCCTGACTTTCCACCACCGCCGCCAACGACCACCAACATCATTGCGCTTTCCTCACGCGTCCTGACATGTGCCATGACCATATCCTGACTCGTCCTGCAACGTCCTGACTCGTGCCATTGCCATACCCTGCCACGTCCTGACGCATGCCATGGCCATGTCCGGACGCGTCCTGACACGTACCATGGCCATTTCCTACCATGTAATGCGACGTCCTGACTCGTGCCATAGCCATGCCCTGCCATCTCCTGACGCGTCCTGCACGTGCCATGGCCATGACCTGACACCTCCTGCGACGTCGGGACTCGTGCCATAGCCACGCCCTGCCATGTTCTTCGACGTCCCGACTCGTGCCATGGCCACGTCCTGACGCATCCTGACACGTACCATGGCCATGTCCTGGCGCGTCCTGACACGTACCATGGCCATATCCTGCCATGTCTTGCGACGTCCTGACTCGTGCAATGACCACGCCCTGCCACGTCCATACGTGTGCCATGGCCATGTCCTGCGACGTCCTGAATCGTGCCATGGCCACGCCCTGCCATGTCCTGACACGTACCATGGCCACGTTCGACACGTCCTGACACGTACCATGGCCATATCCTTCCATGTCTTGCGACGTCCTGACTCGTGCCATGACAAAGCCCTACCACGTCCTGACGCCTGCCATGGCCATGTCCTGCGACGTCCTGACTCGTGCCATGGCCACGCCCTGCCACGTCTTGACGCGTGCCATGGCCATGTTCGGAGGCGTCCTGACACGTACCATGGCCATATCCTGACACGTCCCGCAACATCCCAACTCTGGCCATGGCCAGGCCCTGCCATGTCCTGCGATGTCTCGACTCGTGCCATGGCCAGGCCCTGCCATGTCTTGACGCGTCTTGAAACGTGCCATGGCCATGTCCTGACGCGTCCTGACACGTGCCATGGCCATGTCCTGACTCGTCCTGTGACGTCCTGACTCGTGCCATGGTCATGTCCTGACACGTGTCCTCCGGCCGTCGCCCGACGCTACTGCTCGAACAACCCCGACTTTCCACCACCTCCGCCAACAACCACCAACATCATTGCAATTGACATGTTTCTAAGCATTGGTTAGCATTAAACGTGGTGCGACGTTGTGCGGCTTGGAGCGAAGTAGTGCGATGTCGTGCCATGGTCACGTCCTGATATGCACCATGGCCATGGCCTCACACGTCCTGACACATACCATGACCATATCCTGCCATGTCCTGCGACGTCCTTACACGTACCATGGCCCTGGCCTGACACGTCATGGCACGTACCATGATCATATCCTGCCATGTCCTGCGACGTCCTTAATCGTGCCATGGCCACGTCCTGACGCGTCCTGACACCTGCCATGGCCATGTCCTGCGACGTCCTAACTCGTGCCATGGCCACGCCCTGCCACGTACTGACTCGTGCCATGGACATGTCCTGACACGTGTCGACCGGCCTGTCGACCGACACTACCGCTTGAACCACCCTGACTTTCCACCACCGCCGCCAACGACCACCAACATCATTGCGCTTTCCTGACGCATCCTGACACGTGCCATGGCCATATCCTGACTCGTCCTGCAACATCCTGACTTGTGCCATTGTCATGCCCTGCCACGTCCTGACACGTGCCATGGCCATGTCCGGACGCGTCTTGACACGTACCATGGCCATTTCCTGCCATGTAATGCGACCTCCTGACTTGTGCCATGGCCATGCCCTGCCATCTCCTGACGCGTCCTGCACGTGCCATGGCCATGTCCTGACACGTCCTGCGACGTCCCGACTCGTGCCATGGCCACGCCCTGCCATGTTCTTCGACGTCCCGACTCGTGCCATGGCCATGTCCTGAAGCGTCCTTACACGTACCATGGCCACGTCCTGACGCGTCCTGACAGGTACCATGGCCATATCCTGCCATGTCTTGCGACGTCCTGACTCGTGCAATGACCACGCCCTGCCATGTCCTTAGGTGTGCCATGGCCATGTCCTGCGACGTCCTGACTCGTGCCATGGCCACGCCCTGCCACGTCCTGACACGTACCATGGCCACGTCCCGACGCGTCCTGACACGTACCATGGCCATATCTTGCCATGTCTTGCGATGTCCTGACTCGTGCCATGACAAAGCCCTGCCACGTCCTGACGCCTGCCATGGCCATGACCTGCGATGTCCTGACTCGTGCCATTGCCACGCCCTGCCACGTCTTGACGCGTGCCATGGCCATGTTCGGAGGCGTCCTGACACGTACCATGGCCATATCCTGACACGTCCCGCGACGTCCCAACTCGTGCCATGGCCAGGCCCTGCCATGTCCTGCGACGTCTCGACTCGTGCCATGGCCAGGCCCTGCCATGTCTTGACGCGTCCTGACACGTGACATGGCCATGTCCTGACGCGTCCTGACATGTACCATGGCCATGTCCTGTCACGTCCTGAGACGTCCTGACTCGTACCATGGCCATGTCCTGACACGTGTCCTCCGGCCGTCGCCCGACGCTACCGCTCGAACCACCCCGACTTTCCAACACCGCCGCCAACGACCACCAACATCATTGCTCTTGACATGTTTATAAGTATTGGTTAGCAATAGACGTGGTGCGACGTGGTGCGGCTTGGAGCGACGTAGTACGATGTCGTGCCATGGTCACGTCCTGATATGCACCATGGCCATGGCCTCACACATCCTGACACATACCATGACCATATCCTGCCATGTCCTGCGACGTCCTTACACGTACCATGGCCCTGGCCTGACACGTCATGACACGTACCATGATCATATCCTGCCATGTCCTGCGACGTCCTTAATCGTGCCATGGCCACGTCCTGACGCGTCCTGACACCTGCCATGGCCATGTCTTGCGAGGTCCTGACTCGTGCCATGGCCACGCCCTGCCACGTCCTCACACGTACCATTGCCACGTCATGACGCGTCCTGACACGTACCATGGCCATATCCTGCCATGTCTTGTGACGTCCTGACTCGTGCCATGACCATGCACTGCCACGTCATGACGCCTGCCATGGCCATATCCTGCGACATCCTGAAACGTGCCATGGCCACGCCCTACCACGTCTGACGCGTGCCATGGCCATGTCTGGACGCGTCCTGACACGTACCATGGCCATATCCTGCCATGTCCTGCGACGTCCTGACTCATGCCATGGCCACGCCCTGCCATGTCTTGACGCGTCCTGACACGTGCCATGGCCATGTCCTAACACGTCCCGCGACATCCCAACTCGTGCCATGGCCAGGCCCTGCCATGTCCTGCGACGTCCCGACTCGTGCAATGGCCACGCCCTTCCATGTCCTGCGACATCCCGTCTCGTGACATGGCCATGCTCTGCCATGTCCTGCGACGTCCCGACTCATGCCATGGCCACGCCCTTCCATGTCCTGACGCGTCCTGACACGTGCCATGGCCATGTCCTGACGCGTCCTGACATGTGCCATGGCCATGTCTTGACTCGTCCTGTGACTTCCTGACTCGTGCCATGGTCATGTGCTGACACGTGTCCTGCGGCTGTCGCCCGATGCTACCGCTCGAACCACCCCGACTTTCCACCACTGCCGCCAACGACCACCCACATCATTGAAACTGACATGTTTCTAAGCATTGGTTAGCAATAAACGTGGTGCGACGTGGTGCGGCTTGGAGCGAAGTAGTGCGATGTCGTGCCATTGCCACGTCTTGACAGGTACCATGGCCAAGTCTAGACACGTCCTGACACGTACCATGACCGTACCCTGCCATGTCCTGCGCGTCCTTACACGTACCATGGCCATGGCCTCACACGTCCTGACACGTACCATGACCATATCCTGCCATGTCCTGCGACGTCCTTACACGTACCATGCCCCTGGCCTGACACGTCATGACACGTACCATGATCATATCCTGCCATGTCCTACGACGTCCTGAATCCTGCCATGGCCACGTCCTGACGCGTCCTGACACGTACCACTGCCACGTCCTAACGCGTCCTGACACGTACCATGGCCATATCCTGCCATGTCCTGCGACGTCCTAACTCGTGCCATGACCACGCCCTGCCACATCCTGACGCGTGCCATGGCCATGTCCTGCGACATCCCGACTCGTGCCATGGCCGCGCCTTGCCACGTACTGATGCGTACCATGGCCATATCCTGCCGTGTCTAGCGACGTCCCGACTCGTGCTATGGCTACGCCCTGCCATGTCCTGCGACGTCCCGACATGTGCGATGGCCATGCCCTGCCATGTCCTGACTCGTCCTGACACGTGCCATGGCCATGTCCTGATGCGTCCTGACACGTGCCATGGCTACGTCCTGCCATATCCTGCGACGTTCCGACTCGTGCCATCGCCACGCCCTGCCATGTCCTGACACGTCCTGACACGTACCATGGTATGTCCTTATGCGTCCTGAGACATGCCATGGCCATGTCCTGATGCGTCCTGACACGTGCCATGGCCATGTCCTGACTCGTCCTTCGACGTCCTGACTCTTGCCATGGCCTCGCCTTGCCATGTCCTGCGACGTCATGAGTCCTGCCATGGCCACGCCCTGCCTTGTCCGGACGTGTCCTAACACGTGCCACTGCCATGTCCTGACGCGTCCTGACACGTGCCATGGCCATGTCCTGACACGCGTCGACCGGCCGTCGCCCGACGCTAACGCTCCAACCACCCTAACTTTCCACCACCCCCGCCAACGACCACCAACATCAATGTGCTTTCGTGACGCGTCCTGACACGTGCCATGGCCATGTCCTGCCTAGTCCTGCAACGTCCTGACTCGTGCCATTGCCATGCCCTACCACGTCCTGACGCGTGCCATGGCCACGTCCGGACGCGTCCTAATACGTACCATGGCCATTTCCTGCCATGTCATGCGACGTCCTGACTCGTGCCATGGCCACACCCTACCACGTCATGACGCATCCTGCACGTGCCATGGCAATATTCTGACACATCCTGCGACGTCCCGACTCGTGCCATGGCCACGCCCTGCCATGTCCTTCGACGTCCCGACTCGTGCCATGGCCACGCCCTGCCATGTCTTGACGCGTCCTGACACCTGTCATGGCCATGTCCTGATGCATCCTGACACATGCCATGGCCATGTCCTGAAGCGTCCTAACACGTGCCATGGCCATGTCCTGCCATGTCTTGCGACGTCCTGACTCGTGCCATGACCACGCCCTACCATGTCCTGACGCATCCTGCACGTGCCATGGCAATGTCCTAACATGTCCTGCGACGTCCCGACTCGTGCCATGGCCACGCCTTGCCATGTCCTTCGACGTCCCGACTCGTGTCATGACCTGACGCGTCCTGACACGTGCCATGGCCATGTCCTGACTCGTCCTGTGACTTCCTGACTCTTGCCATGGCCATGTCCTGACACGTGTCCCGCGGCTGTCGCCCAACGCTACCGCTCGAACCACCCCGACATTCTACCACCGCCGCCAACGACCACCCACATCATTGCAATTGACATGTTTCTAAGCATTGGTTAGCAATAAACGTGGTGCGACGTGGTGCGGCTTGGAGCGAAGTAGTGCGATGTCGTGCGATGTCGTGCCATGGCCACGTCTTGACACGTACCATGGCCAAGTCTTGACACGTCCTGACACGTACCATGACCATACCCTGCCATGTCCTGCGCGTCCTTACACGTACTATGGCCATGGCCTCACACGTCCTGACACGTACCATGACCATATCCTGCCATGTCCTGCGACGTCCTTACACGTACCATGCCCCTGGCCTGACACGTCATGACACGTACCATGATCATATCCTGCCATGTCCTACGACGTCCTGAATCCTGCCATGGCCACGTCCTGACGCGTCGTGACACGTACCATGGCCACGTCCTAACGCGTCCTGACACGTTCCATGGCCATATCTTGCCATGTCCTGTGACATCCTAACTCGTGCCGTGACCACGCCCTGCCACATCCTGACACGTGCCATGGCCATGTCCTGCGACGTCCTGACTCGTGCCATGGCCGCGCCCTGCCACGTCCTGACGCGTACCATGGCCATATCCTGCCATGTCCAGCGACGTCCCGACTCGTGCCATAGCCACGCCCTGCCATGTCCTGCGATCCCGACATGTGCCATGGCCATGCCCTGCCATGTCCTGACTCGTCCTGACATGTGCCATGGCCATGTCCTGATGTGTCCTGACACGTGCCATGGCTACGCCCTGCCATGTCCTGCGATGTCCCGACTCGTGCCATCGCCACGCCCTGCCATGTCCTGACACGTCCTGACACGTACCATGGCATGTCCTGATGCGTCTTGAGACATGCCATGGCCATGTCCTGATGCGTCCTGACACGTGCCATGGCCATGTCCTGACTCGTCCTGCGACGTCCTGACTCTTGTCATGGCCTTGCCCTGCCATGTCCTGCGACGTCATGAGTCCTGCCATGGCCACGCCCTGCCTTGTTCGGACATGTCCTGACACGTGCCACTGCCATGTCCTGATGCGTCCTGACGCGTGCCATGGCCATGTCCTGACACGCGTCGATCGGCCGTCGCCCGGCGCTAACGCTCCAACCACCCTGACTTTTCACCACCGCCGCCAACGACCACCAACATCATTGTGCTTTCCTGACGCGTCCTGACACGTGCCATGGCCATGTCCTGACTCCTCCTGCAACGTCCTGACTCGTGCCATTGCCATGCCCTACCACGTCCTGACGCGTGCCATGGCCATGTCCGAACGCGTCCTAACACGTACCATGGCCATTTCCTATCATGTCATGCGACGTCCTGACTCGTGCCATGGCCACGCCCTACCATGTCCTGACGCATCCTGCACGTGCCATGGCAATGTCCAGACACGTCCAGCGACGTCCCGACTCGTGCCATGGCCACGCCCTGCCATGTCCTTCGACGTCCCGACTCGTGCCATGGCCACGCCCTGCAATGTCCTGCGACATCCCGACTCATGCCATGGCCACGCCCTGCCATGTCCTGACGCGTCTGACACCTGCCATGGCCATGTCCTGATGCATCCTGACACATGCCATGGCCATGTCCTGAAGCATCCTGACACGTGCCATGGCCATGTCCTGACGCGTCCTGCGACGTCCTGACTCTTCCCATGGCCACGCCCTGCCATGTCCTGCGACGTCATGAGTCATGCCATGGCCACGCCCTGCCATGTCTTGACGTGTCCTGACACGTGCCACTGCCATATCATGACGCGTCCTGACACGTGCCATGGCCATGTCCTGACTCGTCCTGCGACGTCCTGACTCGTGCCATGGCCATGTCCTACCATGTCTTGCGACGTCCTGACTCGTGCCATGACCACGCCCTACCATGTCCTGACGCATCCTGCACGTGCCATGGCAATGTCCAAGCACGTCCTGCGACGTCCCGACTCGTGCCATGGCCACGCCTTGCCATGTCCTTCGACGTCCCGACTCGTGCCATGGCCACGCCCTGCCATGTCCTACGACGTCCCGACTCGTGCCATGGCCACGACCTGCCATGTCCTGACGCGTCCTGACACCAGCCATGGCCATGTCGTAATGCATCCTGACACATGCCATGGCCATGTCCTGAAGCGTCCTGACACGTGCCATGGCCATGTCCTGATGCGTACTGCGACGTCCTGACTCTTGCCATGGCCACGCCCTGCCATGTCCTGCGACGTCATGAGTCATGCCATGGCCACGCCCTGCCATGTCTTGATGTGTCCTGACACGTGCCACTGCCATCCTGACGCGTCCTGACACGTGCCATGGCCATGTCCTGACTCATCCTGCGACGTCCTGACTCGTGCCATGGCCATGTCCTACCATGTCTTGCGACGTCCTGACTCGTGCCATGTCCACGCCCTGCCACGTCTTGACGCCTGCCATGGCCATGTCTTGCGACGTCCTAACTCGTGCTGTGACCACGCCCTGCCACATCCTGACGCGTGCCATGGCCATGTCCTGCGACGTCCTGACTCGTGCCATGGCCGCGCCCTGCCACGTACTGACGCGTACCATGGCCATATCCTGCCATGTCCAGCGACGTCCCGACTCGTGCCATGGCCACGCCCTGCCATGTCCTGCGACGTCCCGACAAGTGCCATGGCCATGCCCTGCCATGTCCTGACTCGTCCTGGCACGTGCCATGGCCATGTCCTGATGCGTCCTGACACGTGCCATGTCTACGCCCTGCCATGTCCTGCGACGTCCCAACTCGTACCATCGCCACGCCCTGCCATGTCCTGACAAGTCCTGACACGTACCATGGCATGTCCTGATGCGTCTTGAGACATGCCATGGCCATGTCCTGATGCGTCCTAACACGTGCCATGGCCATGTCCTGACTCGTCCTGCGACGTCCTGACTCTTGCCATGGCCTCGCCTTGCCATGTCCTGCGACGTCATGAGTCCTGCCATGGCCACGCCCTGCCTTGTCCGGACGTGTCCTGACAGGTGCCACTGCCATGTCCTGACGCGTCCTGACACGTGCCATGGCCATGTCCTGACACGCGTCGACCGGCCGTCGCCCGACGCTAACGCTCCAACCACCCTAACTTTCCACCAACCCTGCCAACGACCACCAACATCATTGTGCTTTCCTGAGGCGTCCTGACACGTGCCATGGCCATGTCCTGACTAGTCCTGCAACGTCCTGACTCGTGCCATTGCCATGCCCTACCACGTCTTGACGCGTGCCATGGCCATGTCCGGACGCGTCCTAATACGTACCATGGCCATTTCCTACCATGTCATGCGACGTCCTGACTCGTGCCATGGCCACGCCCTACCATGTTCTGACGCATCCTGCACGTGCCATGGCAATGTCCAGACACGTCCAGCGACGTCCCGACTCGTGCCATGGCCACGCCCTGCCATGTCCTTCGACGTCCCGACTCGTGCCATGGCCACGCCCTGCAATGTCCTGCGACATCCCGACTCATGCCATGTCCGGACGCGTCCTAATACGTGCCATGGCCATTTCCTACCATGTCATGCGACGTCCTGACTCGTGCCATGGCCACGCCCTACCATGTCCTGACGCATCCTGCACGTGCCATGGCAATGTCCAGACACGTCCAGCGACGTCTCGACTCGTGCCATGGCCACGCCCTGCCATGTCCTTCGACGTCCCGACTCATGCCATGGCCACGCCCTGCCATGTCTTGACGCGTCCTGACACCTGCCATGGCCATGTCCTGATGCATCCTGACACATGCCATGGCCATGTCCTGAAGCATCCTGACACGTGCCATGGCCGTGTCCTGACGCGTCCTGCGACGTCCTGACTCTTGCCATGGCCACGCCCTGCCATGAGTCATGCCATGGCCACGCCATGCCATGTCTTGACGTCTCCTGACACGTGCCACTGCCATATCCTGACGCTTCCTGACACGTGCCATGGCCATGTCCTGACTCGTCCTGCGACGTCCTGACTCGTGCCATGGCCATGTCCTGCCATGTCTTGCGACGTCCTGACTCGTGCCATGACCACGCCCTACCATGTCCTGACGCATCCTGCACGTGCCATGGCAATGTCCTAACATGTCCTGCGACGTCCCGACTCGTGCCATGGCCACGCCCTGCCATGTCCTTCGACGTCCCGACTCGTGCCATGACCTGACGCGTCCTGACACGTGCCATGGCGATGTCCTGACTCGTCATGTGAATTCCTGACTCGTGCCATGGTCATGTCCTGACACGTGTCCCGCGGCTGTCGCCCAACGCTACCGCTCGAACCACCCCGACTTTCCACCACCGCCGCCAACGACCACCCACATCATTGCAATTGACATGTTTCTAAGCATTGGTTAGCAATAAACGTGGTGCGACGTGGTGCGGCTTGGAGCGAAGTAGTGCGATGTCGTGCCATGGCCACGTCTTGACTCGTACCATGGCCAAGTCTTGACACGTCCTGACACGTACCATGACCATACCCTGCCATGTCCTGCGCGTCCTTACACGTACTATGGCCATGGCCTCACACGTCCTAACACGTACCATGACCATATCCTGCCATGTCCTGCGACGTCCTTACACGTACCATGCCCCTGGCCTGACACGTCATGACACGTACCATGATCATATCCTGCCATGTCCTACGACGTCCTGAATCCTACCATGGCCACGTCCTGCCGCGTCACGACACGTACCATGGCCACGTCCTAACGCGTCCTGACACGTTCCATGGCCATATCTTGCCATGTCCTGCGACGTCCTAACTCGTGCCGTGACCACGCCCTGCCACATCCTGACGCGTGCCATGGCCATGTCCTGCGACGTCCTGACTCGTGTCATGGCCGCGCCCTGCCACGTCCTGACGCGTACCATGGCCATATCCTGCCATGTCCAGCGACGTCCCGACTCGTGCCATGGCCACGCCCTGCCATGTCCTGCGACGTCCCGACATGTGCCATGGCCATGCCCTGCCATGTCCTGACTCGTCCTGACACTTGCCATGGCCATGTCCTGATGTGTCCTGACATGTGCCATGGCTACGCCCTGCCATGTCCTGCGACGTCCCGACTCGTGCCATCGCCACGCCCTGCCATGTCCTGACACGTCCTGACACGTACCATGGCATGTCCTGATGCGTCCTGAGACATGCCATGGCCATGTCCTGATGCGTCCTGACACGTGCCATGGCCATGTCCTGACTTGTCCTGTGACGTCCTGACTCTTGTCATGGCCTCGCCCTGCCATGCCCTGCGACGTCACGAGTCCTGCCATGGCCACGCCCTGCCTTGTTCGGACATGTCCTGACACGTGCCACTGCCATATCGTGACGCGTCCTAACACGTGCCATGGCCATGTCCTGACACGCGTCGATCGGCCGTCGCCCGACGCTAACGCTCCAACCACCCTGACTTTTCACCACCGCCGCCAACGACCACCAACATCATTGTGCTTTCCTGACGCGTCCTGACACGTGCAATGGCCATGTCCTGACTTGTCCTGCAACGTCGTGACTCGTGCCATTGCCATGCCCTACCACGTCCTGACGCGTGCCATGGCCATGTCCGGACGCGTCCTAACACGTACCATGGCCATTTCCTGCCATGTCATGCGACGTCCTGACTCGTGCCATGACCACGCCCTACCATGTCCTGACGCATCCTGCACGTGCCATGGCAATGTCCAGACACGTCCTGCGACGTCCTGACTCGTGCCATGGCCACGCCCTGCCATGTCCTGACGCGTCCTGACACCTGCCATGGCCATGTCCTAATGCATCCTGACACATGCCATGGCCATGTCCTGAAGCATCCTGACACGTGCCATGGCCATGTCCTGACGCGTCCTGCGACGTCCTGAGTCTTCCCATGGCCACGCCCTGCCATGTCCTGCGACGTCATGAGTCATGCCATGGCCACGCCCTGCCATGTGTTGACGTGTCCTGACACGTGCCACTGCCATATCATGACGCGTCCTGACACGTGCCATGGCCATGTCCTGACTCGTCCTGCAACGTCCTGACTCGTGCCATGGCCATGTCCTGCCATGTCTTGCGACGTCCTGACTCGTGCCATGACCACGCCCTACCATGTCCTGACGCATCCTGCACGTGCCATGGCAATTTCCAAACACGTCCTGCGACGTCCCGACTCGTGCCATGGCCACGACCTGCCATGTCCTGACGCGTCCTTACACCAGCCATGGCCATGTCCTGATGCATCCTGACACATGCAATGGCCATGTCCTGAAGCGTCCTGACACGTGCCACAGCGATGTCCTGATGCGTACTGCGACGTCCTGACTCTTGCCATGGCCACGCCCTGCCATGTCCTGCGATGTCATGAGTCATGCCATGGCCACGCCCTGCCATGTCTTGATGTGTCCTGACATGTGCCACTGCCATATCCTGACGCGTCCTGACACGTGCCATGGCCATGTCCTGACTCGTCCTGCGACGTCCAGACTCGTGCCATGGCCATGTCCTACCATGTCTTGCGACGTCCTGACTCGTGCCATGACCACGCCCTGCCACGTCCTGACGCCTGCCATGGCCATGTCTTGCGACGTCCTAACTCGTGCCGTGACAACGCCCTGCCACATCCTGACGCGTGCCATGGCCATGTCCTGCGACGTCCTGACTCGTGCCATGGCCGCGCCCTGCCACGTACTGACGCGTACCATGGCCATATCCTGCCATGTCCAGCGACGTCCCGACTCGTGCCATGGCCACGCCCTGCCATGTCCTGCGACGTCCCGACATGTGCCATGGCCATGCCCTGCCATGTCCTGACTCGTCCTGGCACGTGCCATGGCCATGTCCTGATGCGTCCTGACACGTGCCATGGCTACGCCCTGCCATGTCCTGCGACGTCCCGACTCGTGCCATCGCCACGCCCTGCCATGTCCTGACAAGTCCTGACACGTACCATGGTATATCTTGATGCGTCCTGAGACATGCCATGGCCATGTCCTGATGCGTCCTGACACGTGCCATGGCCATGTCCTGACTCGTCCTGCGACGTCCTGACTCTTGCCATGGCCTCGCCTTGCCATGTCCTGCGACGTCATGAGTCCTGCCATGGCCACGCCCTGCCTTGTCCGGACGTGTCCTGACACGTGCCACTGCCATGTCCTGACGTGTCCTGACACGTGCCATGGCCATGTCCTCACACGCGTAGACCGGCCGTCGCCCGACGCTAACGCTCCAACCACCCTAACTTTCCACCAACCCTGCCAACGACCACCAACATCATTGTGCTTTCCTGACGCGTCCTGACACGTTCCATGCCCATGTCCTGACTAGTCCTGCAACGTCCTGACTCGTGCCATTGCCATGCCCTACCACGTCCTGACGCGTGCCATGGCCATGTCCGGACGCGTCCTAATACGTACCATGGCCATTTCCTGCCAAGTCATGCGACGTCCTGACTCGTGCCATGGCCACGCCCTACCATGTCCAGACGCATCATGCACGTGCCATGGCAATATCCTGACACGTCCTACGACGTCTCGACTCGTGCCATGGCCACGCCCTGCCATGTCCTTCGACGTCCCGACTCATGCCATGGCCACGCCCTGCCATGTCTTGACGCGTCCTGACACCTGCCATGGCCATGTCCTGATGCATCCTGACACATGCCATGGCCATGTCCAGAAGCGTCCTGACACGTGCCATGGCCATGTCCTGACGCGTCCTGCGACAGCCTGACTCTTGCCATGGCCACGCCCTGCCATGTCCTGCGATGTCATGAGTCATGCCATGGCCACGCCATGCCATGTCTTGACGTCTCCTGACACGTGCCACTGCCATATCCTGACGCGTCCTGACACGTGCCATGGCCATGTCCTGACTCGTCCTGCGACGTCCTGACTCGTGCCATGGCCATGTCCTGCCATGTCTTGTGACGTCCTGACTCGTGCCATGACCACGCCCTACCATGTCCTGACGCATCCTGCACGTGCCATGGCAATGTCCTAACATGTCCTGCGACGTCCCGACTTGTGCCATGGCCACGCCCTGCCATGTCCTTCGACGTCCCGACTCGTGCCATGACCTGACGCGTCCTGACACGTGCCATGGCCATGTCCTGACTCATCATGTGAATTCCTGAATCGTGCCATGGTCATGTCCTGACACGTGTCCCGCGGCTGTCGCTCAACGCTACCGCTCGAACCACCCCGACTTTCCACCACCGCCGCCAACGACCACCCACATCATTGCAATTGACATGTTTCTAAGCATTGGTTAGCAATAAACGTGGTGCGACGTGGTGCGGCTTGGAGAGAAGTAGTGCGATGTCGTGCCATGGCCACGTCTTGACATGTACCATGGCCAAGTCTTGACACGTCCTGACACGTACCATGACCATACCCTGCCATGTCCTGCGCGTCCTTACACGTACTATGGCCATGGCCTCGTACGTCCTGACACGTACCATGACCATATCCTGCCATGTCCTGCGACGTCCTTACACGTACCATGCCCCTGGCCTGACACGTCATGACACGTACCATGATCATATCCTGCCATGTCCTACGACGTCCTGAATCCTGCCATGGCCACGTCCTGACGCGTCACGACACGTACCATGGCCACGTCCTAACGCGTCCTGACACGTTCCATGGCCATATCTTGCCATGTCCTGCGACGTCCTAACTCGTGCCGTGACCACGCCCTGCCACATCGTGACGCGTGCCATGGCCATGTCCTGCGATGTCCTGACTCGTGCCATGGCCGCGCCCTGCCACGTCCTGACGCGTACCATGGCCATATCCTGCCATGTCCAGCGACGTCCCGACTCGTGCCATGGCCACGCCCTGCCATGTCCTGCGACGTCCCGACATGTGCCATGGCCATGCCCTGCCATGTCCTGACTCGTCCTGACACGTGCCATGGCCATGTCCTGATGTGTCCTGACATGTGCCATGGCTACGCCCTGCCATGTCCTGCGACGTCCCGACTCGTGCCATCGCCACGCCCTGCCATGTCCTGACACGTCTTGACACATACCATGGCATGTCCTGATGCGTCCTGAGACATGCCATGGCCATGTCCTGATGCGTCCTGACACGTGCCATGGCCATGTCCTGACTTGTCCTGCGACGTCCTGACTCTTGTCATGGCCTCGCCCTGCCATGCCCTACGACGTCACGAGTCCTGCCATGGCTACGCCCTGCCTTGTTCGGACATGTCCTGACACGTGCCACTGCCATGTCCTGACGCGTCCTAACACGTGCCATGGCCATGTCCTGACACACGTCGATCGGCCGTCGCCCGACGCTAACGCTCCAACCACCCTGACTTTTCACAACCGCCGCCAACGACCACCAACATCATTGTGCTTTCGTGACGCGTCCTGACACGTGCAATGGCCATGTCCTGACTTGTCCTGCAACGTCCTGACTCGTGCCATTGCCATGCCCTACCACGTCCTGACGCGTGCCATGGCCATGTCCGGACGCGTCCTAACACGTACCATGGCCATTTCCTGCCATGTCATGCGACGTCCTGACTCGTGCCATGACCACGCCCTACCATGTCCTGACGCATCCTGCACGTGCCATGGCAATGTCCTGACACGTCCTGCGACGTCCCGACTCGTGCCATGGCCACGCCCTGCCATGTCCTTCAACGTCCCGACTCGTGCCATGGCCACGCCCTGCCATGTCCTGGGACGTCCCGACTCGTGCCATGGCCACGCCCTGCCATGTCCTGACGCGTCCTGACACCTGCCATGGCCATGTCCTAATGCATCCTGACACATGCCATGGCCATGTCCTGAAGCATCCTGACACGTGCCACAGCGATGTCCTGATGCGTACTGCGACGTCCTGATTCTTGCCATGGCCACGCCCTGCCATGTCCTGCGATGTCATGAGTCATGCCATGGCCACGCCCTGCCATGTCTTGATGTGTCCTGACACGTGCCACTGCCATATCCTGACGCGTCCTGACACGTGCCATGGCCATGTCCTGACTCGTCCTGCGACGTCCTGACTCGTGCCATGGCCATGTCCTACCATGTCTTGCGACGTCCTGACTCGTGCCATGACCACGCCCTGCCACGTCCTGACGCCTGCCATGGCCATGTCTTGCGACGTCCTAACTCGTGCCGTGACCACGCCCTGCCACATCCTGACGCGTGCCATGGCCATGTCCTGCGACGTCCTGACTTGTGACATGGTCGCGCCCTGCCACGTCCTGACGCGTACCATGGCCATATCCTGCCATGTCCAGCGACGTCCCGACTCGTGCCATGGCCACGCCCTGCCATGTCCTGCGACGTCCCGACATGTGCCATGGCCATGCCCTGCCATGTCATGACTCGTCCTGGCACGTGCCATGGCCATGTCCTGATGCGTCCTGACACGTGCCATGGCTACGCCCTGCCATGTCCTGCGACGTCCAGACTCGTGCCATGGCCACGCCCTGCCATGTCCTGACGCGTCCTGACACCTGCCATGGCCATGTCCTGATGCATCCTGACACATGCCATGGCCATGTCCTGAAGCATCCTGACACGTGCCATGGCCATGTCCTGACGCGTCCTGCGATGTCCTGACTCTTCCCATGGCCACTCCCTGCCATGTCCTGCGACGTCATGAGTCATGCCATGGCCACGCCCTGCCATGTCTTGACGTGTCCTGACACGTGCCACTGCCATATCATGACGCGTCCTGACACGTGCCATGGCCATGTCCTGACTCGTCCTGCGACGTCCTGACTCGTGCCATGGCCATGTCCTGCCATGTCTTGCGACGTCCTGACTCGTGCCATGACCACGCCCTACCATGTCCTGACGCATCCTGCACGTGCCATGGCAATGTCCAAACACGTCCTGCGACGTCCCAACTCGTGCCATGGCCACGCCTCGCCATGTCCTTCGATGTCCCGACTCGTGCCATGGCCACGCCCTGCCATGTCCTACGACGTTCCGACTCGTGCCATGGCCATGACCTGCCATGTCCTGCCGCGTCCAGACACCAGCCATGGCCATGTCGTGATGCATCTTGACACATGCCATGGCCATGTCCTGAAGCGTCCTGACACGTGCCATGGCCATGTCCTCATGCGTACTGCGACGTCCTGACTCTTGCCATGGCCACGCCCTGCCATGTCCTGCGACGTCATGAGTCATGCCATGGCCACGCCCTGCCATGTCTTGATGTGTCCTGACACGTGCCACTGCCATATCCTGACGCGTCCTGACACGTGCCATGGACATGTCCTGACTCGTCCTGCGACGTCCTGACTCGTGCCATGGCCATGTCCTACCATGTCTTGCGACGTCCTGACTCGTGCCATGTCCACGCCCTGCCACGTCCTGACGCCTGCCATGGCCATGTCTTGCGACGTCCTAACTCGTGCAGTGACCACGCCCTGCCACATCCTGACGCGTGCCATGGCCATGTCATGCGACGTCCTGACTCGTGCCATGGCCGCGCCCTACCACGTACTGACGCGTACCATGGCCATATCCTGCCATGTCCAGCGACGTCCCGACTCGTGCCATGGCCACGCCTTGCCATGTCCTGCGACGTCCCGACATGTGCCATGGCCATGCCCTGCCATGTCCTGACTCGTCCTGGCACGTGCCATGGCCATGTCCTGATGCGTCCTGACACGTGCAATGGCTACGCCCTGCCATTTCCTGCGACGTACCGACTCGTGCCATCGCCACGCCCTGCCATGTCCTGACAAGTCCTGACACCTACCATGGCAAGTCCTGATGCGTCCTGAGACATGCCATGGCCTTGTCGTGATGCGTCCTGACACGTGCCATGGCCATGTCCTGACTCGTCCTGCGACGTCCTGACTCTTGCCATGGCCTCGCCTTGCATGTCCTGCGACGCCATGAGTCTTGCCATGGCCACGCCCTGCCTTGTCCGGACGTGTCCTGACACGTGCCACTGCCATGTCCTGACGCGTCCTGACACGTGCCATGGCCATGTTCTGACACGCGTCGACCGGCTGTCGCCCGACGCTAACGCTCCAACCACCCTAACTTTCCACCAACCCCGCCAACGACCACCAACATCATTGTGCTTTCCTGAAGCGTCCTGACACGTGCCATGGCCATGTCCTGACTAGTCCTGCAACGTCCTGACTCGTGCCATTGCCATGCCCTACCACGTCTTGACGCGTGCCATGGCCATGTCCGGACGCGTCCTAGTACGTACCATGGCCATTTCCTGCCATGTCATGCGACGTCCTGACTCGTGCCATGGCCACGCCCTACCATGTCCTGACGCATCATGCACGTGCCATGGCAATATCCTGACACGTCCTGCGACGTCTCGACTCGTGCCATGGCCACGCCCTGCCATGTCCTTCGACGTCCCGACTCATGCCATGGCCACGCCCTGCCATGTCTTGACGCGTCCTGACACCTGCCATGGCCATGTCCTGATGCATCCTGACACATGCCATGGCCATGTCCTGAAGCGTCCTGACGCGTGCCATGGCCATGTCCTGACGCGTCCTGCGACGTCCTGACTCTTTCCATGGCCACGCCCTGCCATGTCCTGCGATGTCATGAGTCATGCCATGGCCACGCCATGCCATGTCTTGACGTCTCCTGACACGTGCCACTGCCATATCCTGACGCGTCCTGACACACGCCATGGCCATGTCCTGACTCGTCCTGCGACGTTCTGACTCGTGCCATGGCCATGTCCTGCCATGTCTTGCGACGTCCTGACTCGTGCCATGACCACGCCCTACCATGTCCTGACGCATCCTGCACGTGCCATGGAAATGTCCTAACATGTCCTGCGACGTCCCGACTCGTGCCATGGCCACGCCCTGCCATGTCCTTCGACGTCCCGACTCGTGCCATGACCTGACGCGTCCTGACACGTGCCATGGCCATGTCCTGACTCGTCATGTGAATTCCTGACTCGTGCCATGGTCATGTCCTGACCGTGACCCGCGGCTGTCGCCCAACGCTACCGCTTGAACCACCCCGACTTTCCACCACCGCCGCCAACGACCACCCACATCATAGCAATTGACATGTTTCTAAGCATTGGTTAGCAATAAACGTGGTGCGACGTGGTGCGGCTTGGAGCGAAGTAGTGCGATGTCGTGCCATGGCCACGTCTTGACACGTACCATGGCCAAGTCTTGACACGTCCTGACACGTACCATGACCATACCCTGCCATGTCCTGCGCATCCTTACACGTACTATGGCCATGGCCTCACACGTCCTGACACGTACCATGACCATATCCTGCCATTTCCTGCGACGTCCTTACACGTACCACGCCCCTGGCCTGACACGTCATGACACGTACCATGATCATATCCTGCCATGTCCTACGACGTCCTGAATCCTGCCATGGCCACGTCCTGACGCGTCACGACACGTACCATGGCCACGTCCTAACGCGTCCTGACACGTTCCATGGCCATATCTTGACATGTCCTGCGACGTCCTAACTCGTGCCGTGACCACGCCCTGCCACATCGTGACGCGTGCCATGGCCATGTCATGCGATGTCCTGACTCGTGCCATGGCCGCGCCCTGCCACTTCCTGACGCGTACCATGGCCATATCCTGCCATGTCCAGCGACGTCCCGACTCGTGCCATGGCCACGCCCTGCCATGTCCTGCGACGTCCCGACATGTGCCATGGCCATGCCCTGCCATGTCCTGACTCGTCCTGACACGTGCCATGGCCATGTCCTGATGTGTCCTGACATGTGCCATGGCTACGCCCTGCCATGTCCTGCGACGTCCCGACTCGTGCCATCGCCACGCCCTGCCATGTCCTGACACGTCCTGACACGTACCATGGCATGTCCTGATGCATCCTGAGACATGCCATGGCCATGTCCTGATGCGTCCTGACACGTGCCATGGCCATGTCCTGAAGCATCCTGACACGTGCCATGGCCATGTCCTGACGCGTCCTGCGATGTCCTGACTCTTCCCATGGCCACTCCCTGCCATGTCCTGCGACGTCATGAGTCATGCCATGGCCACGCCCTGCCATGTCTTGACGTGTCCTGACACGTGCCACTGCCATATCATGACGCGTCCTGACACGTGCCATGGCCATGACCTGACTCGTCCTGCGACGTCCTGACTCGTGCCATGGCCATGTCCTGCCATGTCTTGCGACGTCCTGACTCGTGCCATGACCACGCCCTACCATGTCCTGACGCATCCTGCACGTGCCATGGCAATGTCCAAACACGTCCTGCGACGTCCCGACTCGTGCCATGGCCACGCCTCGCCATGTCCTTCGATGTCCCGACTCGTGCCATGGCCACGCCCTGCCATGTCCTACGACGTCCCGACTCATGCCATGGCCATGACCTGCCATGTCCTGCCGCGTCCTGACACCAGCCATGGCCATGTCGTGATGCATCTTGACACATGCCATGGCCATGTCCTGAAGCGTCCTGACACGTGCCATGGCCATGTCCTGATGCGTACTGCGACGTCCTGACTCTTGCCATGGCCACGCCTTGCCATGTCCTGCGACGTCATGAGTCATGCCATGGCCACGCCCTGCCATGTCTTGATGTGTCCTGACACGTGCCACTGCCATATCCTGACGCGTCCTGACACGTGCCATGGCCATGTCCTGACTCGTCCTGCGACGTCCTGACTCGTGCCATGGCCATGTCCTACCATGTCTTGCGACGTCCTGACTCGTGCCATGTCCACGCCCTACCACGTCCTGACGCCTGCCATGGCCATGTCTTGCGACGTCCTAACTCGTGCAGTGACCACGCCCTGCCACATCCTGACGCGTGCCATGGCCATGTCATGCGACGTCCTGACTCGTGCCATGGCCGCGCCCTGCCACGTACTGACGCGTCCCATGGCCATATCCTGCCATGTCCAGCGACGTCCCGACTCGTGCCATGGCCACGCCCTGCCATGTCCTGCGACGTTCCGACTCGTGCCATCGCCACGCCCTGCCATGTCCTGACAAGTCCTGACACGTACCATGGCATGTCCTGATGCGTCCTGAGACATGCCATGGCCTTGTCGTGATGCGTCCTGACACGTGCCATGGCCATGTCCTGACTCGTCCGGCGACGTCCTGACTCTTGCCATGGCCTCGCCTTGCATGTCCTGCGACGTCATGAGTCTTGCCATGGCCACGCCCTGCCTTGTCCGGACGTGTCCTGACACGTGCCACTGCCATGTCCTGACGCGTCCTGACACGTGCCATGGCCATGTTCTGACACGCGTCGACCGGCCGTCGCCCGACGCTAACGCTCCAACCACCCTAACTTTCCACCAACCCCGCCAACGACCACCAACATCATTGTGCTTTCCTGAAGCGTCCTGACACGTGCCATGGCCATGTCCTGACTAGTCCTGCAACGTCCTGACTCGTGCCATTGCCATGCCCTACCACGTCTTGACGCGTGCCATGGCCATGTCCGGACGCGTCCTAGTACGTACCATGGCCATTTCCTGCCATGTCATGCGACGTCCTGACTCGTGCCATGGCCACGCCCTACCATGTCCTGACGCATCATGCACGTGCCATGGCAATATCCTGACACGTCCTGTGACGTCTCGACTCGTGCCATGGCCACGCCCTGCCATGTCCTTCGACGTCCCGACTCATGCCATGGCCACGCCCTGCCATGTCTTGACGCGTCCTGACACCTGCCATGGCCATGTCCTGATGCATCCTGACACATGCCATGGCCATGTCCTGAAGCGTCCTGACACGTGCCATGGCCATGTCCTGACGCGTCCTGCGACGTCCTGACTCTTTCCATGGCCACGCCCTGCCATGTCCTGCGATGTCATGAGTCATGCCATGGCCACGCCATGCCATGTCTTGACGTCTCCTGACACGTGCCACTGCCATATCCTGACGCGTCCTGACACGTGCCATGGCCATGTCCTGACTCGTCCTGCGACGTCCTGACTCGTGCCATGGCCATGTCCTGCCATGTCTTGCGACGTCCTGACTCGTGCCATAACCACGCCCTACCATGTCCTGACGCATCCTGCACGTGCCATGGCAATGTCCTAACATGTCCTGCGACGTCCCGACTCGTGCCATGGCCACGCCCTGCCATGTCCTTCGACGTCCCGACTCGTGCCATGACCTGACGCGTCCTGACACGTGCCATGGCCATGTCCTGACTCGTCATGTGAATTCCTGACTCGTGCCATGGTCATGTCCTGACCGTGACCCGCGGCTGTCGCCCAACGCTACCGCTTGAACCACCCCGACTTTCCACCACCGCCGCCAACGACCACCCACATCATTGCAATTGACATGTTTCTAAGCATTGGTTAGCAATAAACGTGGTGCGACGTGGTGCGGCTTGGAGCGAAGTAGTGCGATGTCGTGCCATGGCCACGTCTTGACACGTACCATGGCCAAGTCTTGACACGTCCTGACACGTACCATGACCATACCCTGCCATGTCCTGCGCGTCCTTACACGTACTATGGCCATGGCCTCACACGTCCTGACACGTACCATGACCATATCCTGCCATGTCCTGCGACGTCCTTACACGTACCATGCCCCTGGCCTGACACGTCATGACACGTACCATGATCATATCCTGCCATGTCCTACGACGTCCTGAATCCTGCCATGGCCACGTCCTGACGCGTCATGACACGTACCATGGCCACGTCCTAACGCGTCCTGACACGTTCCATGGCCATATCTTGCCATGTCCTGCGACGTCCTAACTCGTGTCGTGACCACGCCCTGCCACATCCTGACGCGTGCCATAGCCATGTCCTACGACGTCCTGACTCGTGCCATGGCCGCGCCCTGCCACGTCCTGACGCGTACCATGGCCATATCCTGCCATGTCCAATGACGTCCCGACTCGTGCCATGGCCACGCCCTGCCATGTCCTGCGACGTCCCGACATGTGCCATGGCCATGCCCTGCCATGTCCAGACTCGTCCTGACACGTGCCATGGCCATGTCCTGATGTGTCCTGACATGTGCCATGGCTACGCCTTGCCATGTCCTGCGACGTCCCGACTCGTGCCATCGCCACGCCCTACCATGTCCTGACACGTCCTGACACGTACCATGGCATGTCCTGATGCGTCCTGAGACATGCCATGGCCGTGTCCTGATGCGTCCTGACACGTGCCATGGCCATGTCCTGACTCGTCCTGCGACGTCCTGACTCTTGTCATGGCCTCGCCCTGCCATGTCCTGCGACGTCACGAGTCCTGCCATGGCCACGCCCTGCCTTGTTCGGACATGTCCTGACACGTGCCACTGCCATGTCCTAACGCGTCCTGACACGTGCCATGGCCATGTCCTGACACGCGTCGATCGGCCGTCGCCCGACGCTAACGCTCCAACCACCCTGACTTTTCACCACCGCCGCCAACGACCACCAACATCATTGTGCTTTCTTGACGCGTCCTGACACGTGCCATGGCCATGTCCTGACTCGACTTGTAACGTCCTGACTCGTGCCATTGCCATGCCCTTCCTAACGCGTGCCATGGCCATGTCCAGACGCGTCCTAACACGTACCATGGCCATTTCCTGCCATGTCATGCGACGTCCTGACTCGTGCCATGACCACGCCCTACCATGTCCTGACGCATCCTGCACGTGCCATGGCAATGTCCAGACACGTCCTACGACGTCACGACTCGTGCCATGGCCACACCCTGCCATGTCCTTCGACGTCCCGACTCGTGCCATGGGCACGCCCTGCCATGTCCTGCGACGTCCCGACTCGTGCCATGGCCACGCCCTGCCATGTCCTGACGCGTCCTGACACCTGCCATGGCCATGTCCTAATGCATCCTGACACATGCCATGGCCATGTCCTGAAGCATCCTGACACGTGCCATGGCCATGTCCTGACGCGTCCTGTGAAGTCCTGACTCTTCCCATGGCCACGCCCTGCCATGTCCTGCGACGTCATGTGTCATGCCAGGGCCACGCCCTGCCATGTCTTGACGTGTCCTGACACGTGCCACTGCCATATCATGACGCGTCCTGACATGTGCCATGGCCATGTCCTGACTCGTCCTGCGACGTCCTGACTCGTGCCATGGCCATGTCCTGCCATGTCTTGCAACGTCCAGACTAGTGCCATGACCACGCCCTACCATGTCCTGACGCATCCTGCACGTGCCATGGCAATGTCCAAACACGTCCTGCGACGTCCCGACTCGTGCCATGGCCACGACCTGCCATGTCCTGACGCGTCCTGACACCAGCCATGGCCATGTCTTGATGCATCCTGACACATGCCATGGCCATGTCCTGAAGCGTCCTGACACGTGCCACAGCCATGTCCTGATGCGTACTGCGACGTCCTGACTCTTGCCATGTCCAGCAACGTCCCGACTCGTGCCATGGCCACGCCCTGCCATGTCCTGCGACGTCCCGACATGTGCCATGGCCATGTCCTGCCATGTCCTGACTCGTCCTGACACGTGCCATGGCCATGTCCTGATGCGTCCTGACACGTGCCATGGCTACGCCCTGCCATGTCCTGCGACGTCCTGACTTGTGCCATCGCCACGCCCTGCCATGTCCTGACACGTCCTGACACGTACCATGGCATGTCCTGATGCGTCTTGAGACATGCCATGGCCATGTCCTTATGCGTCCTGACACGTGCCATGGCCATGTCCTGACTCGTCCTGCGACGTCCTGACTCTTGCCATGGCCTCGCCCTGCCATGTCCTGCGACGTCATGAGTCCTGCCATTGCCACGCCCTGCTTTGTTCGAACGTGTCCTGACACGTGCCACTGCCATGTCCTGATGCGTCCTGACACGTGCCATGGCCATGTCCTGACACGCGTCGACCGGCCGTCGCCCGACGCTAACGCTCCAACAACCCTGACTTTCCACCACCGCCGCCAACCACCACAAACATCATTGTGCTTTCCTGACGCGCCCTGACACGTGCCATGGCCATGTCTTGACTCGTCCTGCAACGTCCTGCCTCGTGCCATTGCCATGCCCTACAACGTCCTGACGCGTGCCATGGCCATGTCCGGACGCGTCCTAACTCGTACCATGGCCATTTCCTGCCATGTCATGCGACGTCCTGACTCGTGCCATGGCCACGCCCTACCATGTCCTGACGCATCCTGCACGTGCCATGGCAATGTCCAGACACGTCCTGTGACGTCCCGACTCGTGCCATGGCCACGCCATGCCATGTCCTTCGACGTCCCGACTCGTGCCATGGCCACGCCCTGCCATGTCCTGCGACGTCCCGACTCGTGCCATCGCCACGCCCTGCCATGTCCTGACACGTACCATGGTATGTCCTGATGCGTCTTGAGACATGCCATGGCCATGTCCTGATGCGTCCTGACACGTGCCATGGCCATGTCCTGACTCGTCCTGCGACGTCCTGACTCTTGCCATGGCCTCGCCCTGCCATGTCCTGCGACGTCATGAGTCCTGCCATTGCCACGCCCTGCCTTGTTCGAACGTGTCCTGACACGTGCCACTGCCATGTCCTGACGCGTCCTGACACGTGCCATGGCCATGTCCTGACACGCGTCGACCGGCCGTCGCCCGACGCTAACGCTCCAACCACCCTGACTTTCCACCACCGCCGCCGACCACCACCAACATCATTGTGCTTTCCTGACGCGTCTTGACACGTGCCATGGCCATGTCTTGACTCGTCCTGCAACGTCCTGACTCGTGCCATTGCCATGCCCTACCACGTCCTGACGCGTCCTAACTCGTACCATGGCCATTTCCTGCCATGTCATGCGACGTCCTGACTCGTGCCATGGCCACGCCCTACCATGTCCTGACGCATCCTGCACGTGCCATGGCAATGTCCAGACACGTCCTGCGACGTCCCGTCTCGTGCCATGGCCACGCCCTGCCATGTCCTTCGACGTCCCGACTCGTGCCATGGCCACGCCTTGCCATGTCCTGCGACGTCCCGACTCGGTCCATGGCCACGCCCTGCCATGTCCTGACGCGTCCTGACACCTGCCATGGCCATGTCCTGAAGCATCCTGACACATGCCATGGCCATGTCCAGAAGCGTCCTGACACGTGCCATGGCCATGTCCTGACGCGTCCTGCGACGTCCTGACTCTTGCCATGGCCACGCCCTGCCATGTCCTGCGACGTCATGAGTCATGCCATGGCCACGCCTTGCCATGTCTTGACGTGTCCTGACACGTGCCACTGCCAAATCCTGACGCGTCCTGACGCGTACCATGGCCATGTCCTGACTCGTCCTGCGACGTCCTGACTCGTGCCATGGCCATGTCCTGCGATGTCTTGCGACGTCCTGACTCGTGCCATGACCACGCCCTACCATGTCCTGACGCATCCTGCACGTGCCAAGGCAATTTCCTAACACGTCCTGCGACGTCCCGACTCGTGCCATGGCCACGCCCTGCCATATCCTTCGACGTCCCGACTCGTGCCATGGCCACGCCCTGCCATGTCCTGAGACGTCCCGACTCGTGCCATGGCCACGCCCTGCCATGTCCTGACGCGTCCTGACACCTGCCATGGCCATGTCCTGAAGCATCCTGACACATGCCATGGCCATGTCCTGAAGCGTCCTGACACGTGCCATGGCCATGTCCTGACGCGTCCTGCGACATCCTGACTCTTGCCATGGCCACGCCCTGCCATGTCCTGCGACGTCATGAGTCATGCCATGGCCACGCCCTGCCATGTCTTGACGTGTCCTGACACGTACCACTGCCAAATCCTGACGCGTCCTGACACGTACCATGGCCATGTCCTGATTCGTCCTGCGACGTCCTGACTCGTGCCATGGCCATGTCCTGCCATGTCTTGCGACGTCCTGACTCGTGCCATGACCACGCCCAACCATGTCCTGATGCATCCTGCACGTGCCATGGCAATGTCCAAACACGTCCTGCGACGTCCCGACTCGTGCCATGGCCACGACCTGCCATGTCCTGACGCGTCCTGACACCTGCCATGGCCATGTCCTGAAGCATCCTGACACATGCCATGGCCATGTCCTGAAGCGTCCTGACACGTGCCATGGCCATGTCCTGACGCGTCCTGCGACGTCCTGACTCGTGCCATGGCCATGTCCTGCCATGTCTTGCGACGTCCTGACTCGTGCCATGACCACGCCCTACCATGTCCTGACGCATCCTGCACGTGCCATGGCAATGTCCAAACACGTCCTGCGACGTCCCGACTCGTGCCATGGCCACGCCCTGCCATGTCCTTCGACGTCCCGACTCGTGCCATGGCCACGCCCTGCCATGTCCTGCGACGTCCCGACTCGTGCCATGGCCACGCCCTGCCATGTCCTGACGCGTCCTGACACCTGCCATGGCCATGTCCTGAAGCATCCTGACACATGCCATGGCCATGTCCTGAAGCGTCCTGACACGTGCCATGGCCATGTCCTGACGCGTCCTGCGACGTCCTGACTCTTGCCATGGCCACGCCCTGCCATGTCCTGCGACGTCATGAGTCATGCCATGGCCAGGCCCTGCCATGTCTTGACGTGTCCTGACACGTGCCACTGCCAAATCCTGACGCGTCCTGACACGTACCATGGCCATGTCCTGACTCGTCCTGCGACGTCCTGACTCGTGCCATGGCCATGTCCTGCCATGTCTTGCGACGTCCTGACTCGTGCCATGACCACGCCCTACCATGTCCTGACGCATCCTACACGTGCCATGGCAATGTCCAAACACGTCCTGCGACGTCCCGACTCGTGCCATGGCCACGACCTGCCATGTCTTGACGCGTCCTGACACCTGCCATAGCCCTGTCCTGAAGCATCCTGACACATGCCATGGCCATGTCCTGAAGCGTCCTGACACGTGCCATGGCCATGTCCTGACGCGTCCTGCGACGTCCTGACTCTTGCCATGGCCACGCCCTGCCATGTCCTGCGACGTCATGAGTCATGCCATGGCCACGCCCTACCATGTCTTGACGTGTCCTGACACGTGCCACTGCCAAATCCTGACGCGTCCTGACACGTACCATGGCAATGTCCAAACACGTCCTGCGACGTCCCGACTCGTGCCATGGCCACGACCTGCCATGTCCTGACGCGTCCTGACACCAGCCATGGCCATGTCCTGATGCATCCTGACACATGCCATGGCCATGTCCTGAAGCGTCCTGACACGTGCCACGGCCATGTCCTGATGCGTACTGCGACGTCCTGATTCTTGCCATGGCCACGCCCTGCCATGTCCTGCGATGTCATGAGTCATGCCATGGCCACGCCCTGCCATGTCTTGATGTGTCCTGACACGTGCCACTGCCATATCCTGACGCGTCCTGACACATGCCATGGCCATGTCCTGACTCGTCCTGCGACTACCTGACTCGTGCCATGGCCATGTCCTACCATGTCTTGCGACGTCCTGACTCGTGCCATGACCACGCCCTGCCACGTCCTGACGCCTGCCATGGCCATGTCTTGCGACGTCCTAACTCGTGCCGTGACCACGCCCTGCCACATCCTGACGCGTGCCATGGCCATGTCCTGCGACTTCCTGACTTGTGCCATGGCCGCGCCCTGCCACGTCCTGACGCGTACCATGGCCATATCCTGCCATGTCCAGCAACGTCCCGACTCGTGCCATGGCCACACCCTGCCATGTCCTGCGACGTCCCGACATGTGCCATGGCCATGCCCTGCCATGTCCTGACTCGTCCTGACACGTGCCATGGACATGTCCTGATTCGTCCTGACACGTGCCATGGCTACGCCCTGCCATGTCCTGTGACGTCCCGACTCGTGCCATCGCCACGCCCTGCCATGTCCTGACACGTCCTGACACGTACCATGGCATGTCCTGAAACGTCTTGAGACATGCCATGGCCATGTCCTGATGCGTCCTGACACGTGCCATGGCCATGTCCTGACTCGTCCTGCGACGTCCTGACTCTTGCCATGGCCACGCCCTGCCATGTCCTGCGACGTCATGAGTCATGCCATGGCCACGCCCTGCCATGTCTTGATGTGTCCTGACACGTGCCACTGCTATATCTTGACGCGTCCTGACACGTGCCATGGCCATGTCCTGACTCCTTCTGCAATGTCCTGACTCGTGCCATTGCCATGCCCTTCCACGTCCTGACGCGTGCCATGGCCATGTCCGGACGTGTCCTAACACGTACCATGGCCATTTCCTGCCATGTCATGCGACGTCCTGACTCGTGCCATGGCCACGCCCTACCATGTCCTGACGCATCCTGCACGTGCCATGGCAATGTCCAGACACGTCCTGCGACGTCCCGACACGTGCCATGGCCACGCCCTGCCATGTCCTTCGACGTCCCGACTCGTGCCATGGCCACACCCTGCCATGTCCTGCGACGTCCCGACTCGTGCCATGGCCACGCCCTGCCATGTCCTGACGCGTCCTGACACCTGCCATGGCCATGTCCTGAAGCATCCTGACACATGCCATGGCCATGTCCTGAAGCGTCCTGACACGTGCCATGGCCATGTCCTGACGCGTCCTGCGACGTCCTGACTCTTGCCATGGCCACGCCCTGCCATGTCTTGCAACGTCATGAGTCATGCCATGGCCACGCCCTGCCATGTCTTGACGTGTCCTGACACGTGCCACTGCCAAATCCTGACGCGTCCTGACGCGTACCATGGCCATGTCCTGACTCGTCCTGCGACGTCCTGACTCGTGCCATGGCCATGTCCTGCCATGTCTTGCGACGTCCTGACTCGTGCCATTACCACGCCCTACCATGTTCTGACGCATCCTGCACGTGCCAAGGCAATTTCCAAACACGTCCTGCGACATCCTGACTCGTGCCATGGCCACGCCCTGCCATGTCCTTCGACGTCCCGACTCGTGCCATGGCCACGCCCTGCCATGTCCTGAGACGTCCCGACTCGTGCCATGGCCACGCCCTGCCATGTCCTGACGCGTCCTGACACCTGCCATGGCCATGTCCTGAAGCATCCTGACACATGCCATGGCCATGTCCTGAAGCGTCCTGACACGTGCCATGGCCATGTCCTGACGCGTCCTGCGACGTCCTGACTCTTGCCATGGCCACGCCCTGCCATGTCCTGCGACGTCATGAGTCATGCCATGGCCACGCCCTGCCATGTCCTGCGACGTCATGAGTCATGCCATGGCCACGCCCTGCCATGTCTTGACGTGTCCTGACACGTGCCACTGCCAAATCCTAACGCGTCCTGACACGTACCATGGCCATGTCCTGACTCGTCCTGCGACGTCCTGACTCGTGCCATGGCCATGTCCTGCCATGTCTTGCGACGTCCTGACTCGTGCCATGACCACGCCCAACCATGTCCTGACGCATCCTGCACGTGCCATGGCAACGTCCAAACACGTCCTGCGACGTCCCGACTCGTGCCATGGCCACGCCCTGCCATGTCCTGACGCGTCCTGACACCTGCCATGGCCATGTCCTGAAGCATCCTGACACATGCCATGGCCATGTCCTGAAGCGTCCTGACACGTGCCATGGCCATGTCCTGACGCGTCCTGCGACGTCCTGACTCTTGCCATGGCCACGCCCTGCCATGTCCTGCGACGTCATGAGTCATGCCATGGCCACGCCCTGCCATGTCTTGACGTGTCCTGACACGTGCCACTGCCAAATCCTGACGCGTCCGGACACGTACCATGGTAATGTTCTGACTCGTCCTGCGACGTCCTGACTCGTGCCATGGCCATGTCCTGCCATGTCTTGCGACGTCCTGACTCGTGCCATGACCACGCCCTACCATGTCCTGACGCATCCTGCACGTGCCATGGCAATGTCCAAACACATCCTGCGACGTCCCGACTCGTGCCATGGCCACGCCCTGCCATGTCCTTCGATGTCCCGACTCGTGCCATGGCCACGCCCTGCCATGTCCTGCGACGTCCCGACTCGTGCCATGGCCACGCCCTGCCATGTCCTGACGCGTCCTGACACCTGCCATGGCCATGTCCTGAAGCATCCTGACACATGCCATGGCCATGTCCTGAAGCGTCCTGACACGTGCCATGGCCATGTCCTGACGCGTCCTGCGACGTCCTGACTCTTGCCATGGCCACGCCCTGCCATGTCCTGCGACGTCATGAGTCATGCCATGGCCACGCCCTGCCATGTCTTGACGTGTCCTGACACGTGCCACTGCCAAATCCTGACGCGTCCTGACACGTACCATGGCCATGTCCTGACTCGTCCTGCGACGTCCTGACTCGTGCCATGGCCATGTCCTGCCATGTCTTGCGACGTCCAGACTCGTGCCATGACCACGCTCTACCATGTCCTGACGCATCCTACACGTGCCATGGCAATGTCCAAACACGTCCTGCGACGTCCCGACTCGTGCCATGGCCACGACCTGCCATGTCTTGACGCGTCCTGACACCTGCCATGGCCCTGTCCTGAAGCATCCTGACACATGCCATGGCCATGTCCTGAAGCGTCCTGACACGTGCCATGACCATGTCCTGACGCGTCCTGCGACGGCCTGACTCTTGCCATGGCCACGCCCTGCCATGTCCTGCGACGTCATGAGTCATGCCATGGCCACGCCCTACCATGTCTTTACGTGTCCTGACACGTGCCACTGCCAAATCCTGACGCGTCCTGACACGTACCATGGCCATGTCCTGACTCGTTCTGCGACGTCCTTACTCGTGCCATGGCCATGTCCTGCCATGTCTTGCGACGTCCTGACTCGTGCCATGACCACGCCCTACCATGTCCTGACGCATCCTGCACGTGCCATGGCAATGTCCAAACACGTCCTACGACGTCCCGACTCGTGCCATGGCCACGACCTGCCATGTCCTGACGCGTTCTGACACCAGCCATGGACATGTCCTGATGCATCCTGACACATGCCATGGCCATGTCCTGAAGCATCCTGACACGTGCCACGGCCATGTCCTGATGCGTACTGCGACGTCCTGATTCTTGCCATGGCCACGCCCTGCCATGTCCTGCGATGTCATGAGTCATGCCATGGCCACGCCCTGCCATGTCTTGATGTGTCCTGACACGTGCCATGGCCATGTCCTGACTCCTCCTGCGACTACCTGACTCGTGCCGCCATGTCCTACCATGTCTTGCGACGTCCTGACTCGTGCCATGACCACGCCCTGCCACGTCCTGACGCCTGCCATGGCCATGTCTTGCGACGTCCTAACTCGTGCCGTGACCACGCCCTGCCACATCCTGACGCGTGCCATGGCCATGTCCTGCGACGTCCTGACTTGTGCCATGGCCGCGCCCTGCCACGTCCTGACGCGTACCATGGCCATATCCTGCCATGTCCAGCAACGTCCCGACACGTGCCATGGCCACACCCTTCCATGTCCTGCGACGTCCCGACATGTGCCATGGCCATGCCCTGCCATGTCCTGACTCGTCCTGACACGTGCCATGGCCATGTCCTGATGCGTCCTGACACGTGCCATGGCTACGCCCTGCCATGTCCTGCGACGTCCCGACTCGTGCCATCGCCACGCCCTGCCATGTCCTGACACGTCCTGACACGTACCATGGCATGTCCTGATGCGTCTTGAGACATGCCATGGCCATGTCCTGATGCGTCCTGACACGTGCCATGGCCATGTCCTGACTCGTCCTGCGACGTCCTGACTCTTGCCATAGCCACGCCCTGCCATGTCCTGCGACGTCATGAGTCATGCCATGGCCACGCCCTGCCATCTCTTGATGTGTCCTGACACGTGCCACTGCCATATCTTGACGCGTCCTGACACGTGCCATGCCTATGTCCTGACTCCTCCTGCAACGTCCTAACTCGTGCCATTGCCATGCCCTACCACGTCCTGACGCGTGCCATGGCCATGTCCGGACGTGTCCTAACACGTACCATGGCCATTTCCTGCCATGTCATGCGACGTCCTGACTCGTGCCATGGCCACGCCCTACCATGTCCTGACGCATCCTGCACATGCCATGGCAATGTCCAGACACGTCCTGCGACGTCCCGACACGTGCCATGGCCACGCCCTGCCATGTCCTTCGACGCCCGACGCGTGCCATGGCCAAGCCCTGCCATGTCCTGCCACGTCCCGACTCGTGCCATGGCCACGCCCTGCCATGTCCTGACGCGTCCTGACACCTGCCATGGCCATGTCCTGAAGCATCCTGACACATGCCATGGCCATGTCCTGAAGCGTCCTGACACGTGCCATGGCCATATCCTGACGCGTCCTGCGACGTCCTGACTCTTGCCATGGCCACGCCCTGCCATGTCCTGCAACATCATGAGTCATGCCATGGCCACGCCCTGCCATGTCTTGACGTGTCCTGACACGTGCCACTGCCAAATTCTGACGCGTCCTGTCACGTACCATGGCCATGTCCTGACTCGTCATGCGATGTCCTGACTCGTGCCATGGCCATGTCGTGCCATGTCTTGCGACGTCCTGACTCGTGCCATGACCACGCCCTACTATGTCCTGACGCATCCTGCACGTGCCATGGCAATGTCCTAACACGTCCTGCGACGTCCCGACTCGTGCCATGGCCACGCCCTGCCATGTCCTTCGACGTCCCGACTCGTGCCATGGCCACGCCCTGCCATGTCCTGCGACGTCCCGACTCGTGCCATGGCAACGCCCTGCCATGTCCTGAAGCGTCCTGACACCAGCCATGGCCATGTCTTGATGCATCCTGACACATGCCATGGCCATGTCCTGAAGCGTCCTGACACGTGCCATGGCCATGTCCTGATGCGTACTGCGACGTCCTGACTCTGACCATGGCCACGCCCTGCCATTTTCTGCGACGTCATGAGTCATGCCATGGCCACGCCCTTCCATGTCTTGATGTGTCCTGACACGTGCCACTGCCATATCCTGACGCGTCCTGACACGTGCCATGGCCATGTCCTGACTCGTCCTGCGACGTCCTGACTCGTGCCATGCCCATGTCCTACCATGTCTTGCGACGTCCTGACTCGTGCCATGACCACGCCCTGCCACGTCCTGACGCCTGCCATGGCCATGTCCTGTGACGTCCTGACTCGTGCCATGGCCACGCCCTGCCACTACCTGACGCGTGCCATGGCCATGTCCGGACGCGTCCTGACTCGTACCATGGCCATATCCTGCAATGTCCTGCGACGTCCTGACTCGTGCCATAGCCACGCCCTGCCATGTCCTTGCGCGTCCTGACACGTGCCATGGCCAGGCCCTGCCATGTCCTGCGACGTCCAACTCGTGCCACGGCCACGCCCTGCCATGTCCTGCGACATCCCGACTCGTGCCATGGCCATGCCCTTCCATGTCCTGCGACGTCCCGACTCATGCCATTGCCATGCCCTGTTATGTCGTGACGCGTCCTGACACGTGCCATGGCCATGTCCTGACGCCTCCTGACATGTGCCATGGCCATGTCCTGACTCGTCCTGTGACGTCCTAACTCGTGCCATGGTCATGTCCTGACACGTGTCCTCCGGCCGTCGCCTGACGCTACCGCTCGAACCACCCAGACTTTACACCGCCGCCTCGAACGACCACGAACATCATTGCAATTAACATGTTTCTAAGCATTGGTTAGCAATAAACGTGGTGCGACGTGGTGCGTCTAAGAGCGAAGTAGTGCAATGTCGTGCCATGGCCACGTCTTTACACGTACCATGGCCAAGTCATGACACGTCTGACACGTACCATGACCATACCCTGCCATGTCCTGCGCGTCCTTACACGTACCTTGGCCATGGCCTAACACATCCTGACACGTACCATGACCATATCCTGCCATGTCCTGCGACGTCCTTACACGTACCATGGCCCTGGCCTGACACGTCATGACACGTACCATGATCATATCCTCCCATGTCCTGCGACGTCCTGAATCTTGCCATGGCCACGTCCTGACGCGTCTTGACACGTACCATGGCCACATCCTAACGCGTCCTGACACGAACCATGGCCATATCCTGCCATGTCCTGCGACGTCCTGACTCGTGCCGTGACCACGCCCTGCCACGGCCTGACGCGTGTCATGGCCATGTCCTGCGACGTCCTGACTCGTGCCATGTCCACGCCCTGCCACGTCCTGACGCGTACCATGGCCATATCCTGCCATGTCCTACGACATCTCGACTCGTGCCATGGCCACGCCTTGCCATGTCCTGCGACGTCCCGACTCGTGCCATGGCCACGCCCTGCGATGTCCTGACGCATCCTGACACCAGCCATGGCCATGTCCTGATGCATCCTGAAACATGCCATGGCCATGTCCTGAAGCGTCCTGACACATGCCTGTGCCATGTCCTGATGCGTCCTGCGACGTCCTGACTCTTGCCATGGCCACGCCCTGCCATGTCCTGCGACGTCATGAGTCATGCCATGGTCACGCCCTGCCATGTCTTGATGTGTCCTGACACATGCCACTGCCATATCCTGACGCGTCCTGACACATGCCATGGCCATGTCCTGACTCGTCCTGCGACGTCCTGACTCGTGCCATGGCCATGTCCTGCCATGTCTTGCGACGTCCTGACTCGTGCCATGACCACGCCCTGCCACGTCTTGACGCCTGCCATGGCCATGTCCTGCGACGTCCTGACTCGTGCCATGGCCACGCCCTGCCATGTCTTGACGCGTCCTGACACCTGCCATGGCCATGTCCTGATGCATCCTGACACATGCCATGGCCATGTCCTGAAGCGTCCTGACACGTGCCATGGCCATGTCCTGACGCGTCCTGCGACGTCCTGACTCTTGCCATGGCCACGCCCTGCCATGTCCTGCGATGTCATGAGTCATGCCATGGCCACGCCATGCCATGTCTTGACGTCTCCTGACACGTGCCACTGCCATATCCTGACGCGTCCTGACACGTGCCATGGCCATGTCCTGACTCGTCCTGCGACGTCCTGACTCTTGCCATGGCCATGTCTTGCGACGTCCTGACTCGTGCCATGACCACGCCCTACCATGTCTTGACGCATCCTGCACGTGCCATGGCAATGTCCTAACATGTCCTGCGACGTCCCGACTCGTGCCATGGCCACGCCCTGCCATGTCCTTCGACGTCCCGACTCGTGCCATGACCTGACGCGTCTTGACACGTGCCATGGCCATGTCCTGACTCGTCATGTGAATTCCTGACTCGTGCCATGGTCATGTCCTGACACGTGACCCGCGGCTGTCGCCCAACGCTACCGCTCGAACCACCCCGACATTCCACCACCGCCGCCAACGACCACCCACATCATTGCAATTGACATGTTTCTAAGCATTGGTTAGCAATAAACGTGGTGCGACGTGGTGCGGCTTGGAGCGAAGTAGTGCGATGTCGTGCCATGGCCACGTCTTGACACGTACCATGTCCAAGTCTTGACACGTCTTGACACGTACCATGACCATACCCTGCCATGTCCTGCGCGTCCTTACACGTACTATGGCCATGGCCTCACACGTCCTGACACGTACCATGACCATATCCTGCCATGTCCTGCGACGTCCTTACACGTACCATGCCCTGGCCTGACACGTACCATGATCATATCCTGCCATGTCCTACGACGTCCTGAATCCTGCCATGGCCACGTCATGACGCGTCACGACACATACCATGGCCACGTCCTAACGCGTCCTGACACGTTCCATGGCCATATATTGCCATGTCCTGCGACGTCCTAACTCGTGCCGTGACCACGCCCTGCCACATCCTGACGCGTGCTATGGCCATGTCCTGCGACGTCCTGACTCGTGCCATGGCCGCGCCCTGCCACGTCCTGACGCGTACCATGGCCATATCCTGCCATGTCCAACGACGTCCCGACTCGTGCCATGGCCACGCCCTGCCATGTCCTGCGACATCCCGACATGTGCCATGGCCATGCCCTGCCATGTCCTGACTCGTCCTGACACGTGCCATGGCCATGTCCTGATGTGTCCTGATATGTGCCATGGTTACCCCCTGCCATGTCCTGCGACGTCCCGACTCGTTCCATCGCCACGCCCTGCCATGTCCTGACACGTCCTGACACGTACCATGGCATGTCCTGATGCGTCCTGAGACATGCCATGGCCATGTCCTGATGCGTCCTGACACGTGCCATGGCCATGTCCTGACTCGTCCTGCGACGTCCTGACTCTTGTCATGGCCTCGCCCTGCCATGTCCTGCGACGTCACTAGTCCTGCCATGGCCACGCCCTGCCTTGTTCGGACATGTCCTGACACGTGCCACTGCCATGTCCTGACGCGTCCTGACACGTGCCCTGGCCATGTCCTGACACGCGTCGATCGGCCGTCGCCCGACGCTAACGCTCCAACCACCCTGACTTTTCACCACCACCGCCAACGACCACCAACATCATTGTGCTTTCCTGACGCGTCCTGACACGTGCCATGGCCATGTCCTGACTCGTCCTGCAACGTCCTGACTCGTGCCATTGCCATGCCCTACCACGTCCTGACGCGTGCCATGGCCATGTCCGGACGCGTCCTAACACGTACCATGGCCATTTCCTGCCATGTCATGCGACGTCCTGGCTCGTGCCATGACCACGCCCTACCATGTCCTGACGCATCCTGCACGTGCCATGGCAATGTCCAGACACGTCCTGCGACGTCCCGACTCGTGCCATGGCCACGCCCTGCCATGTCCTTCGACGTCCCGACTCGTGCCATGGGCACGCCCTGCCATGTCCTGCGACGTCCCGACTCGTGCCATGGCCACGCCCTGCCATGTCCTGACGCGTCCTGACACCTGCCATGGCCATGTCCTAATGCATCCTGACACATGCCATGGCCATGTCCTGAAGCATCCTGACACGTGCCATGGCCATGTCCTGACGCGTCCTGCGACGTCCTGACTCTTCCCATGGCCACGCCCTGCCATGTCCTGCGACGTCATGAGTCATGCCATGGCCACGCCCTGCCATGTCTTGACGTGTCCTGACACGTGCCACTGCCATATCATGACGCGTCCTGACACGTGCCATGGCCATGTCCTGACTCGTCCTGCGACGTCCTGACTCGTGCCATGGCCATGTCCTGCCATGTCTTGCGACGTCCTGACTCGTGCCATGACCACGCCCTACCATGTCCTGACGCATCCTGCACGTGCCATGGCAATGTCCAAACACGTCCTGCGACGTCCCGACTCGTGCCATGGCCACGACCTGCCATGTCCTGACGCGTCCTGACACCAGCCATGGCCATGTCCTGATGCATCCTGACACATGCCATGGCCATGTCCTGAAGCGTCCTGACACGTGCCACAGCCATGTCCTGATGCGTACTGCGACGTCCTGACTCTTGCCATGTCCAGCAACGTCCCGACTCGTGCCATGGCCACGCCCTGCCATGTCCTGCGACGTCCCGACATGTGCCATGGCCATGCCCTGCCATGTCCTGACTCGTCCTGACACGTGCCATGGCCATGTCCTGATGCGTCCTGACACGTGCCATGGCTACGCCCTGCCATGTCCTGCGACGTCCCGACTCGTGCCATCGCCACGCCCTGCCATGTCCTGACACGTCCCGACTCGTGCCATCGCATGTCCTGATGCGTCTTGAGACATGCCATGGCCATGTCCTGATGCGTCCTGACACGTGCCATGGCCATGTCCTGACTCGTCCTGCGACGTCCTGACTCTTGCCATGGCCTCGCCCTACCATGTCCTGCGACGTCATGAGTCCTGCCATTGCCACGCCCTGCCTTGTTCGAACGTGTCCTGTCACGTGCCACTGCCATGTCATGACGCGTCCTGACACGTGCCATGGCCATGTCCTGACACGCGTCGACCGGCCGTCGCCCGACGCTAACGCTCCAACCACCCTGACTTTCCACCACCGCCGCCAACCACCACCAACATCATTGTGCTTTCCTGACGCGTCCTGACACGTGCCATGGCCATGTCTTGACTCGTCCTGCAACGTCCTGACTCGTGCCACTGCCATGCCCTACCACGTCCTGACGCGTGCCATGGCCATGTCCGGACGCGTCCTAACTCGTACCATGGCCATTTCCTGCCATGTCATGCGACGTCCTGACTCATGCCATGGCCACGCCCTACCATGTCCTGACGCATCCTGCACGTGCCATGGCAATGTCCAGACACGTCCTGCGACGTCCCGACTCGTGCCATGGCCACGCCCTGCCATGTCCTTCGACGTTCCGACTCGTGCCATGGCCACGCCCTGCCATGTCCTGCGACGTCCTGACTCGTGCCATCGCCACGCCCTGCCATGTCCTGACACGTCCTGACACGTACCATGGCATGTCCTGATGCGTCTTGAGACATGCCATGGCCATGTCCTGATGCGTCCTGACACGTGCCATGGCCATGTCCTGACTCGTCCTGCGACGTCCTGACTCTTGCCATGGCCTCGCCCTGCCATGTCCTGCGACGTCATGAGTCCTGCCATTGCCACGCCCTGCCTTGTTCGAACGTGTCCTGACACGTGCCACTGCCATGTCCTGACGCGTCCTGACACGTGCCATGGCCATGTCCTGACACGCGTCGACCGGCCGTCGCCCGACGCTAACGCTCCAACCACCCTGACTTTCCACCACCGCCGCCAACCACCACCAACATCATTGTGCTTTCTTGACGCGTCCTGACACGTGCCATGGCCATGTCTTGACTCGTCCTGCAACGTCCTGACTCGTGCCATTGCCATGCCCTACCACGTCCTGACGCGTGCCATGGCCATGTCCGGACGCGTCCTAACTCGTACCATGGCCATTTCCTGCCATGTCATGCGACGTCCTGACTCGTGCCATGGCCACGCCCTACCATGTCCTGACGCATCCTGCACGTGCCATGGCAATGTCCTAACATGTCCTGCGACGTCCCGACTCGTGCCATGGCCACGCCCTGCCATGTCCTTCGACGTCCCGACTCGTGCCATGACCTGACGCGTCCTGACACGTGCCATGGCCATGTCCTGACTCGTCATGTGAATTCCTGACTCGTGCCATGGTCATGTCCTGACACGTGACCCGCGGCTGTCGCCCAACGCTACCGCTCGAACCACCCCGACTTTCAACCGCCGCCGCCAACGACCACCCACATCATTGCAATTGACATGTTTCTAAGCATTGGTTAGCAATAAACGTGGTGCGATGTGGTGCGGCTTGGAGCGAAGTAGTGCGATGTCGTGCCATGGCCACGTCTTGACACGTACCATGGCCAAGTCTTGACACGTCCTGACACGTACCATGACCATACCCTGCCATGTCCTGCGCGTCCTTACACGTACTATGGCCATGGCCTCACACGTCCTGACACGTACCATGACCATATCCTGCCATGTCCTGCGACGTCCTTACACGTACCATGCCCCTGGCCTGACACGTCATGACACGTACCATGATCATATCCTGCCATGTCCTACGACGTCCTGAATCCTACCATGGCCACGTCCTGACGCGTCACGACACGTACCATGGCCACGTTCTAACGCGTCCTGACACGTTTCATGGCCATATCCTGCCATGTCCTGCGACGTCCTAACTCGTGCCGTGACCACGCCCTGCCACATCCTGACGCGTGCCATGGCCATGTCCTGCGACGTCCTGACTCGTGCCATGGCCGCGCCCTGCCACGTCCCGACTCGTGCCATGGCCACGCCCTGCCATGTCCTTTGACGTCCCGACTCGTGCCATGGCCACGCCCTGCCATGTCCTGCGACGTCCCGACATGTGCCATGGCCATGCCCTGCCATGTCCTGACTCGTCCTGACACGTGCCATGGCCATGTCCTGATGTGTCCTGACATGTGCCATGGCTACGCCCTGCCATGTCCTGCGACGTCCCGACTCGTGCCATCGCCACGCCCTGCCATGTCCTGACACGTCCTGACACGTACCATGGCATGTCCTGATGCGTCCTGAGACATGCCATGGCCATGTCCTGATGCGTCCTGACACGTGCCATGGCCATGTCTTTACTCGTCCTGCGACGTCCTGACTCTTGTCATGGCCTCGCCCTGCCATGTCCTGCGACGTCACGAGTCCTGCCATGGCCACGCCCTGCCTTGTTCGGACATGTCCTGACACGTGCCACTGCCATGTCCTGACGCGTCCTGACACGTGCCATGGCCATGTCCTGACACGCGTCGATCGGCCGTCGCCCGACGCTAACGGTCCAACCACCCTGACTTTTCACCACCGCCGCCAACGACCACCAACATCATTGTGCTTTCCTAACGCGTCCTGACACGTGCCATGGCCATGTCCTGACTCGTCCTGCAACGTCCTGACTCGTGCCATTGCCATGCCCTACCACGTCCTGACGCGTGCCATGGCCATGTCCGGACGCGTCCTAACACGTACCATGGCCATTTCCTGCCATGTCATGCGACGTCCTGACTCGTGCCATGACCACGACCTACCATGTCCTGACGCATCCTGCACGTGCCATGGCATTGTCCAGACACGTCCTACGACGTCCCGACTCGTGCCATGGGCACGCCCTGCCATGTCCTTCGACGTCCCGACTCGTGCCATGGGCACGCCCTTCCATGTCCTGCGACGTCCCGACTCGTGCCATGGCCACGCCCTGCCATGTCCTGACGCGTCCTGACACCTGCCATGGCCATGTCCTAATGCATCCTGACACATGCCATGGCCATGTCCTGAAGCATCCTGACACGTGCTATGGCCATGTCCTGACGCGTCCTGCGACGTCCTAACTCTTCCCATGGCCACGCCCTGCCATGTCCTGCGACGTCATGAGTCATGCCATGGCCACGCCCTGCCATGTCTTGACGTGTCCTGACACGTGCCACTGCCATATCATGACGCGTCCTGACACGTGCCATGGCCATGTCCTGACTCGTCCTTCGACGTCCTGACTCGTGCCATGGCCATGTCCTGCCATGTCTTGCGACGTCCTGACTCGTGCCATGACCACGCCCTACCATGTCCTGACGCATCCTGCACGTGCCATGGCAATGTCCAAACACGTCCTGCGACGTCCCGACTCGTGCCATGGCCACGACCTGCCATGTCCTGACGCATCCTGACACCAGCCATGGCCATGTCCTGATGCATCCTGACACATGCCATGGCCATGTCCTGAAGCGTCCTGACACGTGCCACAGCCATGTCCTGATGCGTACTGCGACGTCCTGACTCTTGCCATGTCCAGCAACGTCCCGACTCGTGCCATGGCCACGCCCTGCAATGTCCTGCGACGTCCCGACATGTGCCATGGCCATGCCCTTTCATGTCCTGACTCGTCCTGACACATGCCATGGCCATGTCCTGATGCGTCCTGACACGTGCCATGGCTACGCCCTGCCAAGTCCTGCGACGTCCCGACTCGTGCCATCGCCACTCCTTGCCATGTCCTGACACGTCCAGACACGTACCATGGCATGTCCTGATGCGTCTTAAGACATGCCATGGCCATGTCCTGATGCGTCCTGACACGTGCCATGGCCATGTCCTGACTCGTCCTGCGACGTCCTGACTCTTGCCATGGCCACGCCCTGCCATGTCCTGCGACGTCATGAGTCATGCCATGGCCACGCCCTGCCATGTCTTGATGTGTCCTGACACGTGCCACTGCCATATCCTGACGCGTCCTGACACGTGCCATGGCCATGTCCTGACTCCTCCTGCAACGTCCTGACTCGTGCCATTGCCATGCCCTACCACGTCCTAACGCGTGCCATGGCCATGTCCGGACGCGTCCTAACACGTACCATGGCCATTTCCTGCCATGTCATGCGACGTCCTGACTCGTGCCATGGCCACGCCCTACCATGTCCTGACGCATCCTGCACGTTCCATGGCAATATCCAGACACGTCCTGCGACGTCTCGACTCGTGCCAGGGCCACGCCCTGCCATGTCCTTCGACGTCCCGACTCGTGCCATGGCCACGCCCTGCCATGTCCTGCGACGTCCCGACTCGTGCCATGGCCACGCCCTGCCATGTCCTGACGCGTCCTGACACCTGCCATGGCCATGTCCTGAAGCATCCTGACACATGCCATGGCCATGTCCTGAAGCGTCCTGACACGTGCCATGGCCATGTCCTGACGCGTCCTGCGACGTCCTGACTCTTGCCATGGCCACACCCTGCCATGTCCTGCGACGTCATGAGTCATGCCATGGCCACGCCCTGCCATGTCTTGACGTGTCCTGACACGTGCCACTGCCAAATCCTGACGCGTCCTGACACGTACCATGGCCATGTCCTGACTCGTCCTGCGACGTCCTGACTCGTGCCATGGCCATGTCATGCCATGTCTTGCGACGTCCTGACTCGTGCCATGACCACGCCCTACCATGTCCTGACGCATCCTGCACGTGCCATGGCAATGTCCTATCACGTCCTGCGACGTCCCGACTCGTGCCATGGCCACGCCCTGCCATGTCCTTCGACGTTCCGACTCGTGCCATGGCCACGCCCTGCCATGTCCTACGACGTCCCGACATGTGCCATGGCCATGCCCTGCCATGTCCTGACTCGTCCTGACACGTGCCATGGCCATGTCCTGATGTGTCCTGACATGTGCCATGGCTACGCCCTTCCATGTCCTGCGACGTCCCGACTCGTGCCATCGCCACGCCCTGCCATGTCCTAACACGTCCTGACACGTACCATGGCATGTCCTGATGCGTCCTGAGACATGCCATGGCCATGTTCTCATGCGTCCTGACACGTGCCATGGCCATGTCTTGACTCGTCCTGCGACGTCCTGACTCTTGTCATGGCCTCGCCCTGCCATGTCCTGCGACGTCACGAGTCCTGCCATGGCCATGCCCTGCCTTGTTCGGACATGTCCTGACACGTGCCATGGCCATGTCCTGACACGCGTCGATCGGCCATCGCCCGACACTAACACTCCAACCACCCTGACTTTTCACCACCGCCGCCAACGACCACCAACATCATTGTGCTTTCCTGACGCGTCCTGACACGTGCCATGGTCATGTCCTGACTCGTCCTGCAACGTCCTGACTCGTGCCATTGCCATGCCCTACCACGTCCTGACGCGTGCCATGGCCATGTCCGGACGCGTCCTAACACGTACCATGGCCATTTCCTGCCATGTCATGCGACGTCCTGACTCGTGCCATGACCACGCCCTACCATGTCCTGACGCATCCTGCACGTGCCATGGCAATGTCCAGACACGTCCTACGACGTCCCTACTCGTGCCATGGCCACGCCCTGCCATGTCCTTCGACGTCCCGACTCCTGCCATGGGCACGCCCTGCCATGTCCTGCGACGTCCCGACTCGTGCCATGGCCACGCCCTGCCATGTCCTGACGCGTCCTGACACCTGCCATGGCCATGTCCTAATGCATCCTGACACATGCCATGGCCATGTCCTGAAGCATCCTGACACGTGCCATGGCCATGTCCTGACGCGTCCTGCGACGTCCTGACTCTTCCCATGGCCACGCCCTGCCATGTCCTGCAACGTCATGAGTCATGCCATGGCAACGCCCTGCCATGTCTTGACGTGTCCTGACACGTGCCACTGCCATATCATGACGCGTCCTGACACGTGCCATGGCAATGTCCTGACTCATCCTGCGACGTCCTGACTCGTGCCATGTCCATGTCCTGCCATGTCTTGCGACGTCCTGACTCGTGCCATGACCACGCCCTACCATGTCCTGACGCATCCTGCACGTGCCATGGCAATGTCCAAACACGTCCTGCGACGTCCTGACTCGTGCCATGGCCACGCCCTGCCATGTCCTTCGACGTCCCGACTCGTGCCATGGCCACGCCCTGCCATGTCCTGCGACGTCCCGACTCGTGCCATGGCCACGCCCTGCCATGTCCTGACGCGTCCTGACACCTGCCATGGCCATGTCCTGAAGCATCCTGACACATGCCATGGCCATGTCCTGAAGCGTCCTGACACGTGCCATGGCCATGTTCTGACGCGTCCTGCGACGTCCTGACTCTTGCCATGGCCACGCCCTGCCATGTCCTGCGACGTCATGAGTCATGCCATGGCCACGCCCTGCCATGTCTTGACGTGTCCTGACACGTGCCACTGCCAAATCCTGACGCATCCTGACACGTACCATGGCCATGTCCTGACTCGTCCTGCGACGTCCTAACTCGTGCCATGGCCATGTCCTGCCATGTCTTGCGACGTCCTGACTCGTGCCATGACCACGCCCTACCATGTCCTGACGCATCCTACACGTGCCATGGCAATGTCCAAACACGTCCTGCGACGTCCCGACTCGTGCCATGGCCACGACCTGCCATGTCTTGACGCGTCCTGACACCTGCCATGGCCCTGTCCTGAAGCATCCTGACACATGCCATGGCCATGTCCTGAAGCGTCCTGACACGTGCCATGGCCATGTCCTGACGCGTCCTGCGACGTCCTCACTCTTGCCATGGCCACGCCCTGCCATGTCCTGCGACATCATGAGTCATGCCATGGCCACGCCCTACCATGTCTTGACGTGTCCTGACACGTGCCACTGCCAAATCCTGACGCGTCCTGACACGTACCATGGCCATGTCCTGACTCGTCCTGCGACGTCGTTACTCGTGCCATGGCCATGTCCTGCCATGTCTTGCGACGTCCTGACTCGTGCCATGACCACGCCCTACCATGTCCTGACGCATCCTACACGTGCCATGGCAATGTCCAAACACGTCCTGCGACGTCCCGACTCGTGCCATGGCCACGACCTGCCATGTCCTGACGCGTCCTGACACCAGCCATGGCCATGTCCTGATGCATCCTGACACATGCCATGGCCATGTCCTGAAGCGTCCTGACACGTGCCACGGCCATGTCCTGATGCGTACTGCGACGTCCTGATTCTTGCCATGGCCACGCCCTGCCATGTCCTGCGATGTCATGAGTCATGCCATGGCCACGCCCTGCCATGTCTTGATTTGTCCTGACACGTGCCATGGCCATGTCCTGACTCGTCCTGCGACTACCTGACTCGTGCCGCCATGTCCTACCATGTCTTGCGACGTCCTGACTCGTGCCATGACCACGCCCTGCCACGTCCTCACGCCTGCCATGGCCATGTCTTGCGACGTCCTAACTCGTGCCGTGACCACGCCCTGCCACATCCTGACGCGTGCCATGGCCATGTCCTGCGACGTCCTGACTTGTGCCATGGCCGCGCCCTGCCACGTCCTGACGCGTACCATGGCCATATCCTGCCATGTCCAGCAACGTCCCGACTCGTGCCATGGCCACACCCTTCCATGTCCTGCGACGTCCCGACATGTGCCATGGCCATGCCCTGCCATGTCCTGACTCGTCCTGACACGTGCCATGGCCATGTCCTGATGTGTCCTGACACGTGCCATGGCTACGCCCTGCCATGTCCTACGACGTCCCGACTCGTGCCATCGCCACGCCCTGCCATGTCCTGACACGTCCTGACACGTACCATGGCATGTCCTGATGCGTCTTGAGACATGCCATGGCCATGTCCTGATGCGTCCTGACACGTGCCATGGCCATGTCCTGACTCGTCCTGCGACGTCCTGACTCTTGCCATGGCCACGCCCTGCCATGTCCGGCGACGTCATGAGTCATGCCATGGCCACGCCCTGCCATGTCTTGATGTGTCCTGACACGTGCCACTGCCATATCCTGACGTGTCCTGACACGTGCCATGGCTATGTCCTGACTCCTCCTGCAACGTCCTGACTCGTGCCATTGCCATGCCCTACGACGTCCTGACGCGTGCCATGGCCATGTCTGGACGTGTCCTAACACGTACCATGGCCATTTCCTGCCATGTCATGCGACGTCCTGACTCGTGCCATGGCCACGCCCTACCATGTCCTGACGCATCCTGCACGTGCCATTGCAATGTCCAGACACGTCCTGCGACGTCCCGACATGTGCCATGGCCACGCCCTGCCATGTCCTTCGACGTCCCGACTCGTGCCATGGCCACGCCCTGCTATGTCCTGCGACGTCCCGACTCGTGCCATGGCCACGCCCTGCCATGTCCTGACGCGTCCTGACACCTGCCATGGCCATGTCCTGAAGCATCCTGACACATTTCATGGCCATGTCCTGAAGCGTCCTGACACGTGCCATGGCCATGTCCTGACGCGTCCTGCGACGTCCTGACTCTTGCCATGGCCACGCCCTGCCATGTCCTGCAACGTCATGAGTCATGCCATGGCCACGCCCTGCCATGTCTTGACGTGTCCTGACACGTGCCACTGCCAAATTCTGACGCGTCTTGACACGTACCATGGCCATGTCCTGACTCGTCATGCGATGTCCTGACTCGTGCCATGGCCATGTCGTGCCATGTCTTGCGACGTCCTGACTCGTGCCATGACCACGCCCTACTATGTCCTGACGCATCCTGCACGTGCCATGGCAATGTCCTAACACTGCCTGCGACGTCCCGACTCGTGCCATGGCCACGCCCTGCCATGTCCTTCGACGTCCCGACTCGTGCCATGGCCATGCCCTGCCATGTCCTGCGACGTCCCGACTCGTGCCATGGCAACGCCCTGCCATGTCCTGAAGCGTCCTGACACCAGCCATGGCCATGTCTTGATGCATCCTGACACATGCCATGGCCATGTCCTGAAGCGTCCTGACACGTGCCATGGCCATGTCCTGATGCGTACTGCGACGTCCTGACTCTTGCCATGGCCACGCCCTTCCATGTTCTGCGACGTCATGAGTCATGCCATGGCCACGCCCTGCCATGTCTTGATGTGTCCTGACACGTGCCACTGCCATATCCTGACGCGTCCTGACACGTGCCATGGCCATGTCCTGACTCGTCCTGCGACGTCCTGACTCGTGCCATGCCCATGTCCTACCATGTCTTGCGACGTCCTGACTCGTGCCATGACCACGCCCTGCCACGTCCTGACGCCTGCCATGGCCATGTCCTGTGACGTCCTGACTCGTGCCATGGCCACGCCCTGCCACTACCTGACGCGTGCCATGGCCATGTCCGGACGCGTCCTGACTCGTACCATGGCCATATCCTGCAATGTCCTGCGACGTCCTGACTCGTGCCATAGCCACGCCCTGCCATGTCCTTGCGCGTCCTGACACGTGCCATGGCCATGCCCTGCCATGTCCTGCGACGTCCGACTCGTGCCATGGCCACGCCCTGCCATGTCCTGCGACATCCCGACTCGTGCCATGGCCATGCCCTTCCATGTCCTGCGACGTCCCGACTCATGCCATTGCCATGCCCTGCCATGTCCTGACGCGTCCTGACACGTGCCATGGCCATGTCCTGACGCCTCCTGACATGTGCCATGGCCATGTCCTGACTCGTCCTGTGACGTCCTAACTCGTGCCATGGTCATGTCCTGACACGTGTCCTCCGGCCGTCGCCTGACGCTACCGCTCGAACCACCCAGACTTTACACCGCCGCCTCGAACGACCACGAACATCATTGCAATTGACATGTTTCTAAGCATTGGTTAGCAATAAACGTGGTGGACGTGGTGCGTCTAAGAGCGAAGTAGTGCGATGTCGTGCCATGGCCACGTCTTTACACGTACCATGGCCAAGTCATGACACGTCTGACACGTACCATGACCATACCCTGCCATGTCCTGCGCGTCCTTACACGTACCTTGGCCATGGCCTAACACATCCTGACACGTACCATGACCATATCCTGCCATGTCCTGCGACGTCCTTACACGTACCATGGCCCTGGCCTGACACGTCATGACACGTACCATGATCATATCCTCCCATGTCCTGCGACGTCCTGAATCTTGCCATGGCCACGTCCTGACGCATCTTGACACGTACCATGGCCACAGCCTAACGCGTCCTGACACGAACCATGGCCATATCCTGCCATGTCCTGCGACGTCCTTACTCGTGCCGTGACCACGCCCTGCCACGGCCTGACGCGTGTCATGGCCATGTCCTGCGACGTCCTGACTCGTGCCATGTCCACGCCCTGCCATGTCCTGACGCGTACCATGGCCATATCTTGCCATGTCCTACGACATCTCGACTCGTGCCATGGCCACGCCTTGCCATGTCCTGCGACGTCCCGACTCGTGCCATGGCCACGCCCTGCCATGTCTTGACGCGTCCTGACACCTGCCATGGCCATGTCCTGATGCATCCTGACACATGCCATGGCCATGTCCTGAAGCGTCCTGACACGTGCCATGGCCATGTCCTGACGCGTCCTGCGACGTCATGACTCTTGCCATGGCCACGCCCTGCCATGTCCTGCGATGTCATGAGTCATGCCATGGCCACGCCATGCCATGTCTTGACGTCTCCTGACACGTGCCACTGCCATATCCTGACGCGTCCTGACACGTGCCATGGCCATGTCCTGACTCGTCCTGCGACGTCCTGACTCGTGCCATGGCCATGTCCTGCCATGTCTTGCGACGTCCTGACTCGTGCCATGACCACGCCCTACCATGTCCTGACGCATCCTACACGTGCCATGGCAATGTCCTAACATGTCCTGCGACGTCCCGACTCGTGCCATGGCCACGCCCTGCCATGTCCTTCGACGTCCCGACTCGTGCCATGACCTGACGCGTCCTGACACGTGCCATGGCCATGTCCTGACTCGTCATGTGAATTCCTGACTCGTGCCATGGTCATGTCCTGACACGTGACCCGCGGCTGTCGCCCAACGCTACCGCTCGAACCACCCCGACTTTCCACCACCGCCGCCAACGACCACCCACATCATTGCAATTGACATGTTTCTAAGCATTGGTTAGCAATAAACGTGGTGCGACGTGGAGCGGCTTGGAGCGAAGTATTGCGATGTCGTGCCATGGCCACGTCTTGACACGTACCATGTCCAAGTCTTGACACGTCTTGACACGTACCATGACCATACCCTGCCATGTCCAGCGCGTCCTTACACGTACTATGGCCATGGCCTCACACGTCCTGACACGTACCATGACCATATCCTGCCATGTCCTGCGACGTCCTTACACGTATCATGCCCCTGGCCTGACACGTACCATGATCATATCCTGCCATGTCCTACGACGTCCTGAATCCTGCCATGGCCACGTCATGACGCGTCACGACACATACCATGGCCACGTCCTAACGCGTCCTGACACGTTCCATGGCCATATATTGCCATGTCCTGCGACGTCCTAACTCGTGCCGTAACCACGCCCTGCCACATCCTGACGCGTGCTATGGCCATGTCCTGCAACGTCCTGACTCGTGCCATGGCCGCGCCCTGCCACGTCCTGACGCGTACCATGGCCATATCCTGCCATGTCCAACGACGTCCGACTCGTGCCATGGCCACGCCCTGCTATGTCCTGCGACGTCCCGACATGTGCCATGGCTATGCCCTGCCATGTCCTGACTCGTCCTGACACGTGCCATGGCCATGTCCTGATGTATCCTGACATGTGCCATGGCTACGCCCTGCCATGTCCTGCGACGTCCCGACTCGTGCCATCGCCACGCCCTGCCATGTCCTGACACGTCCTGACACGTACCATGGCATGTCCTGATGCGTCCTGAGACATGCCATGGCCATGTCCTGATGCGTCCTGACACGTGCCATGGCCATGTCCTGACTCGTCCTGCGACGTCCTGACTCTTGTCATGGCCTAGCCCTGCCATGTCCTGCGACGTCACTAGTCCTGCCATGGCCACGCCCTGCCTTGTTCGGACATGTCCTGACACGTGCCACTGCCATGTCCTGACGCGTCCTGACACGTGCCCTGGCCATGTCCTGACACGCGTCGATCGGCCGTCGCCCGACGCTAACGCTCCAACCACCCTGACTTTTCACCACCACCGCCAATGACCACCAACATCATTGTGCTTTCCTGACGCGTCCTGACACGTGCCATGGCCATGTCCTGACTCGTCCTGCAACGTCCTGACTCGTGCCATTGCCATGCCCTACCACGTCCTGACGCGTGCCATGGCCATGTCCGGACGCGTCCTAACACGTACCATGGCCATTTCCTGCCATGTCATGCGACGTCCTGACTCGTGCCATGACCACGCCCTACCATGTCCTGACGCATCCTGCACGTGCCATGGCAATGTCCAGACACGTCCTGCGACGTCCCGACTCGTGCCATGTCCTTCGACGTCCCGACTCCTGCCATGGGCACGCCCTGCCATGTCCTGCGACGTCCCGACTCGTGCCATGGCCACGCCCTGCCATGTCCTGACGCGTCCTGACACCTGCCATGGCCATGTCCTAATGCATCCTGACACATGCCATGGCCATGTCCTGAAGCATCCTGACACGTGCCATGGCCATGTCCTGACGCGTCCTGCGACGTCCTGACTCTTCCCATGGCCACGCCCTGCCATGTCCTGCGACGTCATGAGTCATGCCATGGCCACGCCCTGCCATGTCTTGACGTGTCCTGACACGTGCCACTGCCATATCATGACGCATCCTGACACGTGCCATGGCCATGTCCTGACTCGTCCTGCGACGTCCTGACTCGTGCCATGGCCATGTCCTGCCATGTCTTGCGACGTCCTGACTCGTGCCTTGACCACGCCCTACCATGTCCTGACGCATCCTGCACGTGCCATGGCAATGTCCAAACACGTCCTGCGACGTCCCGATTCGTGCCATGGCCACGACCTGCCATGTCCTGACGCGTCCTGACACCAGCCATGGCCATGTCCTGATGCATCCTGACACATGCCATGGCCATGTCCTGAAGCGTCCTGACACGTGCCACAGCCATGTCCTGATGCGTACTGCGACGTCCTGACTCTTGCCATGTCCAGCAACGTCCCGACTCGTGCCATGGCCACGCCCTACCATGTCCTGCGACGTCCCGACATGTGCCATGGCCATGCCCTGCCATGTCCTGACTCGTCCTGACACGTGCCATGGCCATGTCCTGATGCGTCCTGACACGTGCCATGGCTACGCCCTGCCATGTCCTGCGACGTCCCGACTCGTGCCATCGCCACGCCCTGCCATGTCCTGACACGTCCCGACTCGTGCCATCGCATGTCCTGATGCGTCTTGAGACATGCCATGGCCATGTCCTGATGCGTCCTGACACGTGCCATGGCCATGTCCTGACTCGTCCTGCGACGTCCTGACTCTTGCCATGGCCTCGCCCTGCCATGTCCTGCGACGTCATGAGTCCTGCCATTGCCACGCCCTGCCTTGTTCGAACGTGTCCTGACACGTGCCACTGCCATGTCCTGACGCGTCCTGACACGTGCCATGGACATGTCCTGACACGCGTCGAACGGCCGTCGCCCGACGCTAACGCTCCAACCACCCTGACTTTCCACCACCGCCGCCAACCACCACCAACATCATTGTGCTTTCCTGACGCGTCCTGACACGTGCCATGGCCATGTCTTGACTCGTCCTGCAACGTCCTGACTCGTGCCACTGCCATGCCCTACCACGTCCTGACGCGTGCCATGGCCATGTCCGGACGCGTCCTAACTCGTACCATGGCCATTTCCTGCCATGTCATGCGACGTCCTGACTCGTGCCATGGCCACGCCCTACCATATCCTGACGCATCCTGCACGTGCCATGGCAATGTCCAGACACGTCCTGCGACGTCCCGACTCGTGCCATGGCCACGACCTGCCATGTCCTTCGACGTCCCGACTCGTGCCATGGCCACGCCCTGCCATGTCCTGCGACGTCCCGACTCGTGCCATCGCCACGCCCTACCATGTCCTGACACGTCCTGACACGTACCATGGCATGTCCTGATGCGTCTTGAGACATGCCATGGCCATGTTCTGATGCGTCCTGACACGTGCCATGGCCATGTCCTGACTCGTCCTGCGACGTCCTAACTCTTGCCATGGCCTCGCCCTGCCATGTCCTGCGACGTCATGAGTCCTGCCATTGCCACGCCCTGCCTTGTTCGAACGTGTCCTGACACGTGCCACTGCCATGTCCTGACGCGTCCTGACACGTGCCATGGCCATGTCCTGACACGCGTCGACCGGCCGTCGCCCGACGCTAACGCTCCAACCACCCTGACTTTCCACCACCGCCGCCAACCACCACCAACATCATTGTGCTTTCCTGACGCGTCCTGACACGTGCCATGGCCATGTCTTGACTCATCCTGCAACGTCCTGACTCGTGCCATTGCCATGCCCAACCACGTCCTGACGCGTGCCATGGCCATGTCCGGACGCGTCCTAACTCGTATCATGGCCATTTCCTGCCATGTCATGCGACGTCCTGACTCGTGCCATGGCCACGCCCTACCATGTCCTGACGCATCCTGCACGTGCCATGGCAATGTCCAGACACGTCCTACGACGTCCCGACTCGTGCCATGGCCACGCCCTGCCATGTCCTTCGACGTCCCGACTCGTGCCATGGCCACGCCTTACCATGTCCTGACGCATCCTGAACGTGCCATGGCAATGTCCAAACATGTCCTGCGATGTCCCAACTCGTGCCATGGCCACGACCTGCCATGTCCTGACGCGTCCTGACACCAGCCATGGCCATGTCCTGATGCATCCTGACACATGCCATGGCCATGTCCTTAAGCGTCCTGACACGTGCCACGGCCATGTCCTGATGTGTACTGCGACGTCCTTATTCTTGCCATGGCCACGCCCTGCCATGTCCTGCGATGTCATGAGTCATGCCATGGCCACGCCCTGCTATGTCTTGATGTGTCCTGACACGTGCCACTGCCATATCCTGATGCGTCCTGACACATGCCATGGCCATGTCCTGACTCGTCCTGCGACGTCCTGACTCGTGCCATGGCCATGTCCTACCATGTCTTGCGACGTCCTGACTCGTGCCATGACCACGCCCTGCCACGTCCTGACGCCTGCCATGGCCATGTCTTGCGACGTCCTAACTCGTGCCGTGACCACGCCCTGCCACATCCTGACGCGTGCCATGGCCATGTCCTGCAACGTCCTGACTTGTGCCATGGCCGCCCTGCCACGTCCTGATGCGTACCATGGCCATATCCTGCCATATCTAGCAACGTCCCGACTCGTGCCATGGCCACGCCCTGCCATGTCCTGCGACGTCCCGACATGTGCTATGGCCATGCCCTGCCATGTCCTGACTCGTCTTGACACGTGCCATGGCCATGTCCTGATGCGTCCTGACACATGCCATGGCTACGCCCTGCCATGTCCTGCGACGTCCCGACTCGTGCCATCGCCACGCCCTGCCATGTCCTGACACGTCCTAACACGTACCATGGCATGTCCTGATGCGTCTTGAGACATGCCATGGCCATGTCCTGATGCGTCCTGACACGTGCCATGGCCATGTCCTGACTCGTCCTGCGACGTCCTGACTCTTGCCATGGACACGCCCTGCCATGTCCTGCGACGTCATGAGTCATGCCATGGCCACGCCCTGCCATGTCTTGATGTGTCCTGACACGTGCCACTGCCATATCCTGACGCGTCCTGACACGTGCCATTGCCATGTCCTGACTCCTCCTGCAACGTCCTGACTCGTGCCATTGCCATGCCCTACCACGTCCTGACGCGTGCCATGGCCATGTCCGGACGCGTCCTAACACGTACCATGGCCATTTCCTGCCATGTCATGCGACGTCCTGACTCGTGCCATGGCCACGCCCTACCATGTCCTGACGCATCCTGCACGTGCCATTGCAATGTCCAGACACGTCCTGCGACGTCCCGACTCGTGCCATGGCCACGCCCTGCCATGTCCTTCGACGTCCCGACTCGTGCCATGGCCACGCCCTGCCATGTCCTGCGACGTCCCGACTCGTGCCATGGCCACGCCCTGCCATGTCCTGACGCGTCCTGACACCTGCCATGGCCATGTCCTGAAGCATCCTGACACATGCCATGGCCATGTCCTGAAGCGTCCTGACACGTGCCATGGCCATGTCCTGACGCGTCCTGCGACGTCCTGACTCTTGCCATGGCCACACCCTGCCATGTCCTGCGACGTCATGAGTCATGCCATGTCCACGCCCTGCCATGTCTTGACGTGTCCTGACACGTGCCACTGCCAAATCCTAACGCGTCCTGACACGTACCATGGCCATGTCCTGACTCGTCCTGCGACGTCCTGACTCGTGCCATGGCCATGTCGTGCCATGTCTTGCGACGTCCTGACTCGTGCCATGACCATGCCCTACCATGTCCTGACGCATCCTGCACGTGCCATGGCAATGTCCTAACACGTCCTGCGACGTCCTGACTCGTGCCATGACCACGCCCTGCCATGTCCTTCGACGTCCCGACTCGTGCCATGGCCACGCCCTGCCATGTCCTGCGACGTCCCGACTCGTGCCATGGCAACGCCCTGCCATGTCCTGAAGCGTCCTTACACCAGCCATGGCCATGTCTTGATGCATCCTGACACATTCCATGGCCATGTCCTGAAGCGTTCTGACACGTGCCACGGCCATGTCCTGATGTGTACTGCGACGTCCTTATTCTTGCCATGGCCACGCCCTGCCATGTCCTGCGATGTCATGAGTCATGCCATGGCCACGCCCTGCTATGTCTTGATGTGTCCTGACACGTGCCACTGCCATATCCTGATGCGTCATGACACGTGCCATGGCCATGTCCTGACTCGTCCTGCGACGTCCTGACTCGTGCCATGGCCATGTCCTACCATGTCTTGCGACGTCCTGACTCGTGCCATGACCACGCCCTGCCACGTCCTGACGCCTGCCATGGCCATGTCTTGCGACGTCCTAACTCGTGCCGTGACCACGCCCTGCCACATCCTGACGCGTGCCATGGCCATGTCCTGCAACGTCCTGACTTGTGCCATGGCCGCGCTGCCACGTCCTGATGCGTACCATGGCCATATCCTGCCATATCTAGCAACGTCCCGACTCGTGCCATGGCCACGCCCTGCCATGTCCTGCGACGTCCCGACATGTGCTATGGCCATGCCCTGCCATGTCCTGACTCGTCTTGACACGTGCCATGGCCATGTCCTGATGCGTCCTGACACATGCCATGGCTACGCCCTGCCATGTCCTGCGACGTCCCGACTCGTGCCATCGCCACGCCCTGCCATGTCCTGACACGTCCTAACACGTACCATGGCATGTCCTGATGCGTCTTGAGACATGCCATGGCCATGTCCTGATGCGTCCTGACACGTGCCATGGCCATGTCCTGACTCGTCCTGCGACGTCCTGACTCTTGCCATGGACACGCCCTGCCATGTCCTGCGACGTCATGAGTCATGCCATGGCCACGCCCTGCCATGTCTTGATGTGTCCTGACACGTGCCACTGCCATATCCTGACGCGTCCTGACACGTGCCATTGCCATGTCCTGACTCCTCCTGCAACGTCCTGACTCGTGCCATTGCCATGCCCTACCACGTCCTGACGCGTGCCATGGCCATGTCCGGACGCGTCCTAACACGTACCATGGCCATTTCCTGCCATGTCATGCGACGTCCTGACTCGTGCCATGGCCACGCCCTACCATGTCCTGACGCATCCTGCACGTGCCATTGCAATGTCCAGACACGTCCTGCGACGTCCCGACTCGTGCCATGGCCACGCCCTGCCATGTCCTTCGACGTCCCGACTCGTGCCATGGCCACGCCCTGCCATGTCCTGCGACGTCCCGACTCGTGCCATGGCCACGCCCTGCCATGTCCTGACGCGTCCTGACACCTGCCATGGCCATGTCCTGAAGCATCCTGACACATGCCATGGCCATGTCCTGAAGCGTCCTGACACGTGCCATGGCCATGTCCTGACGCGTCCTGCGACGTCCTGACTCTTGCCATGGCCACACCCTGCCATGTCCTGCGACGTCATGAGTCATGCCATGTCCACGCCCTGCCATGTCTTGACGTGTCCTGACACGTGCCACTGCCAAATCCTAACGCGTCCTGACACGTACCATGGCCATGTCCTGACTCGTCCTGCGACGTCCTGACTCGTGCCATGGCCATGTCGTGCCATGTCTTGCGACGTCCTGACTCGTGCCATGACCATGCCCTACCATGTCCTGACGCATCCTGCACGTGCCATGGCAATGTCCTAACACGTCCTGCGACGTCCTGACTCGTGCCATGACCACGCCCTGCCATGTCCTTCGACGTCCCGACTCGTGCCATGGCCACGCCCTGCCATGTCCTGCGACGTCCCGACTCGTGCCATGGCCACGCCCTGCCATGTCCTGACGCGTCCTGACACCTGCCATGGCCATGTCCTGAAGCATCCTGACACATGCCATGGCCATGTCCTGAAGCGTCCTGACACGTGCCATGGCCATGTCCTGACGCGTCCTGCGACGTCCTGACTCTTGCCATGGCCACACCCTGCCATGTCCTGCGACGTCATGAGTCATGCCATGTCCACGCCCTGCCATGTCTTGACGTGTCCTGACACGTGCCACTGCCAAATCCTGACGCGTCCTGACACGTACCATGGCCATGTCCTGACTCGTCCTGCGACGTCCTGACTCGTGCCACTGCCATGTCGTGCCATGTCTTGCGACGTCCTGACTCGTGCCATGACCACGCCCTACCATGTCCTGACGCATCCTGCACGTGCCATGGCAATGTCCTAACACGTCCTGCGACGTCCTGACTCGTGCCATGACCACGCCCTGCCATGTCCTTCGACGTCCCGACTCGTGTCATGGCCACGCCCTGCCATGTCCTGCGACGTCCCGACTCGTGCCATGGCAACGCCCTGCCATGTCCTGAAGCGTCCTTACACCAGCCATGGCCATGTCTTGATGCATCCTGACACATTCCATGGCCATGTCCTGAAGCGTCCTGACACGTGCCATGGCCATGTCCTGATGCGTACTGCGACGTCCTAACTCTTGCCATGGCCACGCCCTGCCATGTTCTGCGACGTCATGAGTCAAGCCATGGCCACGCCCTGCCATGTCTTGATGTGTCCTGACACGTGCCACTGCCATATCCTGACGCGTCCTGAGACGTGCCATGGCCATGTCCTGACTCGTCCTGCGACGTCCTGACTCGTGCCATGGCCATGTCCTACCATGTCTTGCGACGTCCTGACTCGTGCCATGACCACGCCCTGCCACGTCCTGACGCCTGCCATGGCCATGTCTTGCGACGTCCTAACTCGTGCCGTGACCACGCCCTGCCACATCCTGACGCGTGCCATGGCCATGTCCTGCAACGTCCTGACTTGTGCCATGGCCGCGCTGCCACGTCCTGATGCGTACCATGGCCATATCCTGCCATATCTAGCAACGTCCCGACTCGTGCCATGGCCACGCCCTGCCATGTCCTGCGACGTCCCGACATGTGCTATGGCCATGCCCTGCCATGTCCTGACTCGTCTTGACACGTGCCATGGCCATGTCCTGATGCGTCCTGACACATGCCATGGCTACGCCCTGCCGTGTCCTGCGACGTCCCGACTCGTGCCATCGCCACGCCCTGCCATGTCCTGACGCGTCCTGACACCTGCCATGGCCATGTCCTGAAGCATCCTGACACATGCCATGGCCATGTCCTGAAGCGTCCTGACACGTGCCATGGCCATGTCCTGACGCGTCCTGCGACGTCCTGACTCTTGCCATGGCCACACCCTGCCATGTCCTGCGACGTCATGAGTCATGCCATGTCCACGCCCTGCCATGTCTTGACGTGTCCTGACACGTGCCACTGCCAAATCCTAACGCGTCCTGACACGTACCATGGCCATGTCCTGACTCGTCCTGCGACGTCCTGACTCGTGCCATGGCCATGTCGTGCCATGTCTTGCGACGTCCTGACTCGTGCCATGACCATGCCCTACCATGTCCTGACGCATCCTGCACGTGCCATGGCAATGTCCTAACACGTCCTGCGACGTCCTGACTCGTGCCATGACCACGCCCTGCCATGTCCTTCGACGTCCCGACTCGTGCCATGGCCACGCCCTGCCATGTCCTGCGACGTCCCGACTCGTGCCATGGCAACGCCCTGCCATGTCCTGAAGCGTCCTTACACCAGCCATGGCCATGTCTTGATGCATCCTGACACATTCCATGGCCATGTCCTGAAGCGTTCTGACACGTGCCACGGCTATGTCCTGATGTGTACTGCGACGTCCTTATTCTTGCCATGGCCACGCCCTGCCATGTCCTGCGATGTCATGAGTCATGCCATGGCCACGCCCTGCTATGTCTTGATGTGTCCTGACACGTGCCACCGCCATATCCTGATGCGTCCTGACACGTGCCATGGCCATGTCCTGACTCGTCCTGCGACGTCCTGACTCGTGCCATGGCCATGTCCTACCATGTCTTGCGACGTCCTGACTCGTGCCATGACCACGCCCTGCCACGTCCTGACGCCTGCCATGGCCATGTCTTGCGACGTCCTAACTCGTGCCGTGACCACGCCCTGCCACATCCTGACGCGTGCCATGGCCATGTCCTGCAACGTCCTGACTTGTGCCATGGCCGCGCTGCCACGTCCTGATGTGTACCATGGCCATATCCTGCCATATCTAGCAACGTCCCGACTCGTGCCATGGCCACGCCGTGCCATGTCCTGCGACGTCCCGACATGTGCTATGGCCATGCCCTGCCATGTCCTGACTCGTCTTGACACGTGCCATGGCCATGTCCTGATGCGTCCTGACACATGCCATGGCTACGCCCTGCCATGTCCTGCGACGTCCCGACTCGTGCCATCGCCACGCCCTGCCATGTCCTGACACGTCCTAACACGTACCATGGCATGTCCTGATGCGTCTTGAGACATGCCATGGCCATGTCCTGATGCGTCCTGACACGTGCCATGGCCATGTCCTGACTCGTCCTGCGACGTCCTGACTCTTGCCATGGACACGCCCTGCCATGTCCTGCGACGTCATGAGTCATGCCATGGCCACGCCCTGCCATGTCTTGATGTGTCCTGACACGTGCCACTGCCATATCCTGACGCGTCCTGACACGTGCCATTGCCATGTCCTGACTCCTCCTGCAACGTCCTGACTCGTGCCATTGCCATGCCCTACCACGTCCTGACGCGTGCCATGGCCATGTCCGGACGCGTCCTAACACGTACCATGGCCATTTCCTGCCATGTCATGCGACGTCCTGACTCGTGCCATGGCCACGCCCTACCATGTCCTGACGCATCCTGCACGTGCCATTGCAATGTCCAGACACGTCCTGCGATGTCCCGACTCGTGCCATGGCCACGCCCTGCCATGTCCTTCGACGTCCCGACTCGTGACATGGCCACGCCCTGCCATGTCCTGCGACGTCCCGACTCGTGCCATGGCCACGCCCTGCCATGTCCTGACGCGTCCTGACACCTGCCATGGCCATGTCCTGAAGCATCCTGACACATGCCATGGCCTTGTCCTGAAGCGTCCTGACACGTGCCATGGCCATGTCCTGACGCGTCCTGCGACGTCCTGACTCTTGCCATGGCCACACCCTGCCATGTCCTGCGACGTCATGAGTCATGCCATGTCCACGCCCTGCCATGTCTTGACGTGTCCTAACACGTGCCACTGCCAAATCCTAACGCGTCCTGACACGTACCATGGCCATGTCCTGACTCGTCCTGCGACGTCCTGACTCGTGCCACTGCCATGTCGTGCCATGTCTTGCGACGTCCTGACTCGTGCCATGACCACGCCCTACCATGTCCTAACGCATCCTGCACGTGCCATGGCAATGTCCTAACACGTCCTGCGACGTCCTGACTCGTGCCATGACCACGCCCTGCCATGTCCTTCGACGTCCCGACTCGTATCATGGCCACGCCCTGCCATGTCCTGCGACGTCCCGACTCGTGCCATGGCAACGCCCTGCCATGTCCTGAAGCGTCCTTACACCAGCCATGGCCATGTCTTGATGCATCCTGACACATTCCATGGCCATGTCCTGAAGCGTCCTGACACGTGCCATGGCCATGTCCTGATGCGTACTGCGACGTCCAAACTCTTGCCATGGCCACGCCCTGCCATGTTCTGCGACGTCATGAGTCAAGCCATGGCCACGCCCTGCCATGTCTTGGTGTGTCCTGACACGTGCCACTGCCATATCCTGACGCGTCCTGAGACGTGCCATGGCCATGTCCTGACTCGTCCTGCGACGTCCTGACTCGTGCCATGGCCATGTCCTACCATGTCTTGCGACGTCCTGACTCGTGCCATGACCACGCCCTGCCACGTCCTGACGCCTGCCATGGCCATGTCCTATGACGTCCTGACTCGTGCCATGGCCACGTCCTGCCACTACCTGACGCGTGCCATGGCCATGTCCGGACGCGTCCTGACTCGTACCATGGCCATATCCTGCCATGTCCTGCGACGTCCTGACTCGTGCCATAGCCACGCCCTGCCATGTCCTTGCGCGTCCTGACACGTGCCATGGCCAGGCCCTGCCATGTCCTGCGGCGTCCGACTCGTGCCATGGCCACGCCCTGCCATGTCCTGCGACATCCCGACTCGTGCCATGGCCATGCCCTTCCATGTCCTGCGACGTCCCGACTCATGCCATTGCCACGCCCTGCCATGTCCTGACGCGTCCTGACACGTGCCATGGCCATGTCCTGACGCCTCCTGACATGTGCCATGGCCATGTCCTGACTCGTCCTGTGACGTCCTAACTCGTGCCATGGTCATGTCCTGACACGTGTCCTCCGGCCGTCGCCTGACGCTACCGCTCGAACCACCCAGACTTTACACCGCCGCCTCGAACGACCATGAACATCATTGCAATTGACATGTTTCTAAGCATTGGTTAGCAATAAACGTGGTGCGATATGGTGCGTCTAAGAGCGAAGTAGTGCGATGTCGTGCCATGGCCACGTCTTTACACGTACCATGGCCAAGTCATGACACGTCTGACACGTACCATGACCATTCCCTGCCATGTCCTGCGCGTCCTTACACGTACCTTGGCCATGGCCTAACACATCCTTACACGTACCATGACCATATCCTGCCATGTCCTGCGACGTCCTTACACGTACCATGGCCCTGGCCTGACACGTCATGACACGTACCATGATCATATCCTCCCATGTCCTGCGACGTCCTGAATCTTGCCATGGCCACGTCCTGACGTGTCCTGACACGTACCATGGCCACGTCCTAACGCGTCCTGACACGAACCATGGCCATATCCTGCCATGTCCTGCGACGTCCTGACTCGTGCCGTGACCACGCGCTACCACGGCCTGACGCGTGTCATGGCCATGTCGTGCGACGTCCTGACTCGTGCCATGTCCACGCCCTGCCACGTCCTGACACGTACCATGACCATATCCTGCCATGTCCTGCGACGTCATGAGTCCTGCCATGGCCACGCCCTGCCATGTCCGGACGTGTCCTGACACGTGCCACTGCCTTATCCTGATGCGTCCTGACCCGTGCCATGGCCAAGTCTTGACTCGTCCTGCGACGTCTTGACTCGTGCCATGGACATGTCCTGACACGTGTCGACCGGCCTGTCGACCGACACTACTGCTTGAACCACCCTGACTTTCCACCACCGCCGCCAACGACCACCAACATAATTGCGCTTTCCTGACGCGTCCTGACACGTGCCATGGCCATATCCAGACTCATCCTGCAACGTCCTGACTCATGCCATTGCCATACCCTGCCACGTCCTGACGCGTGCCATGGCCATGTCCGGACGCGTCCTGACACGTACCATGGCCATTTCCTGCCATGTAATGCAACGTCCTGACTCGTGCCATGGCCATGCCCTGCCATCTCCTGATGCGTCCTGCACGTGTCATGGCCATGTCCTGACACATCCTGCGACGTCCTGACTCGTACCATGGCCACGCCCTGCCATGTTCTTCGACGTCCCGACTCGTGCCATGGCCACGTCCTGACGCGTCCTGACACGTACCATGGCCATATCCTGCCATGTCTTGCGATGTCGTAACTCGTGCCATGACAAAGCTCTGCCGCGTCCTGACGCCTGCCATGGCCATGTCCTGCGACGTCCTGACTCGTGCCATGGCCACGCCCTGCCATGTCCTGACGCGTCCTGACACGTGCCATGGCCAGGCCCTGCCATGTCCTGCGACGTCCGACTCGTGCCATGGCCACGCCCTGCCACGTCCTGCGACATCCCGACTCGTGCCATGGCCATGCCCTTCCATGTCTTGCGACGTCCCGACTCATGCCATGGCCACGCCCTGCCATGTCCTGACGCGTCCTGACACGTGCCATGGCCATGTCCTGACGCCTCCTGACACGTGCCATGGCCATGTCCTGACTCGTCCTATGACGTCCTAACTCGTGCCATGGTCATGTCCTGACACGTGTCCTCCGGCCGTCGCCTGACGCTACCGCTCGAACCACCCAGACTTTCCACCGCCGCTTCGAACGACCACGAACATCATCGCAATTGACATGTTTCTAAGCATTGGTTAGCAATAAACGTGGTGCGACGTGGTGCGTCTAAGAGCGAAGTTGTGCGATGTCGTGCCATGGCCACGTCTTTACACGTACCATAGCCAAGTCATGACACATCTGACACGTACCATGACCATACCCTGCCATGTCCTGCGCGTCCTTACACGTACCTTGGCCATGGCCTAACACATCCTGACACGTACCATGACTATATCCTGCCATGTCCTGCGACGTCCTTACACGTACCATGGCCCTGGCTTGACACGTCATGACACGTACCATGATCATATCCTCCCATGTCCTGCGACGTCCTGAATCTTGCCATGGCCACGTCCTGACGTGTCCTGACACGTACCATGGCCACGTCCTAACGCGTCCTGACACGAACCATGGCCATATCCTGCCATGTCCTGCGACGTCCTGACTCGTGCCGTGACCACGCGCTACCACGGCCTGACGCGTGTCATGGCCATGTCGTGCGACGTCCTGACTCGTGCCATGTCCACGCCCTGCCACGTCCTGACACGTACCATGACCATATCCTGCCATGTCCTGCGACGTCATGAGTCCTGCCATGGCCACGCCCTGCCATGTCCGGACGTGTCCTGACACGTGCCACTGCCATATCCTGATGCGTCCTGACCCGTGCCATGGCCAAGTCTTGACTCGTCCTGCGACGTCTTGACTCGTGCCATGGACATGTCCTGACACGTGTCGACCGGCCTGTCGAACGACACTACTGCTTGAACCACCCTGACTTTCCACCACCGCCGCCAACGACCACCAACATAATTGCGCTTTCCTGACGCGTCCTGACACGTGCCATGGCCATATCCAGACTCATCCTGCAACGTCCTGACTCATGCCATTGCCATACCCTGCCACGTCCTGACGCGTGCCATGGCCATGTCCGGACGCGTCCTGACACGTACCGTGGCCATTTCCTGCCATGTAATGCGACGTCCTGACTCGTGCCATGGCCATGCCCTGCCATCTCCTGATGCGTCCTGCACGTGCCATGGCCATGTCCTGACACATCCTGCGACGTCCTGACTCGTACCATGGCCACGCCCTGCCATGTTCTTCGACGTCCCGACTCGTGCCATGGCCACGTCCTGACGCGTCCTGACACGTACCATGGCCATATCCTGCCATGTCTTGCGATGTCCTAACTCGTGCCATGACAAAGCTCTGCCACGTCCTGACGCCTGCCATGGCCATGTCCTGCGACGTCCTGACTCGTGCCATGGCCACGCCCTGCCACGTCTTGACGCGTGCCATGGCCATGTTCGGAGGCGTCCTGACACGTACCATGGCCATATCCTGACACGTCCCGCGACGTCCCAACTCGTGCCATGGCCAGGCACTGCCATGTCCTGCGACGTCTCGACTCGTGCCATGGCCAGGCCCTGCCATGTCTTGATGCGTCCTGACACGTGCCATGGCCATGTTCGGAGGCGTCCTGACACGTACCATGGCCATATCCTGACACGTCCCGCGACGTCCCAACTCGTGCCATGGCCAGGCCCTGCCATGTCCTGCGACGTCTCGACTCGTGCCATGGCCAGGCCCTGCCATGTCTTGATGCGTCCTGACACGTGCCATGGCCATGTCCTGACGCGTCCTGACACGTGCCATGGCCATGTCCTTACTCGTCCTGTGACGTCCTGACTCGTGCCATGGTCATGTCCTGACACGTGTCCTCCAGCCGTCGCCCGATGCTACTACTCGAACCACCCCGACTTTCCACCACCTCCGCCAACGACCACCAATATCATTGCAATTGACATGTTTCTAAGCATTGGTTAGCATTAAACGTGGTGCGACGTGGTGCGGCTTGGAGCGAAGTAGTGCGATGTCGTGCCATGGTCACGTCCTGATACGCACCATGGCCATGGCCTCACACGTCCTGACACATACCATGACCATATCCTGCCATGTCCTGCGACGTCCTTACACGTACCATGGCCCTGGCCTGACACGTCATGACACGTACCATGATCATATCCTGCCATGTCCTGCGACGTCCTTAATCGTGCCATGGCCACGTCCTGACGCGTCCTAACACCTGCAATGGCCATGTCCTGCGACGTCCTGACTCGTGCCATGGCCACGCCCTGCCACGTCCTCACACGTACCATTGCCACGTCCGGACGCGTCCTGACACGTACCATGGCCATATCCTGCCATGTCTTGCGCGTCCTGACTCGTGCCATGACCATGCCCTGCCACGTCCTGACGCCTGCCATGGCCATATCCTGCGACGCCCTGACTCGTGCAATGGCCACGCCCTGCCACGTCCTGACGCGTGCCATGGCCCTGTCGGACGCGTCCTGACACGTACCATGGCCATATCCTGCCTTTTCCTGCGACGTCCTGACTCGTGCCATGGCCACGCCCTGCCATGTCTTGACGCGTCCTGACACGTGCCATGGCTATGTCCTGACACGTCCCGCGACGTCCCAACTCGTTCCATGGCCAGGCCCTGCCATGTCCTGCGACGTCCCGACTCGTGCCATGGCCACGCCCTGCCATGTCCTGCGACATCCCGACTCGAGCCATGGCCATGCTCTGCCATGTCCTGCAACGTCCAGACTCATTCCATGGCCACGCCCTGCCATGTCCTGACGCGTCCTGACACGTGCCATGGCCATGTCCTGACTCGTCCTATGACTTCATGACTCGTGCCATGGTCATGTCCTGACACGTGTCCCGCGGCTGTCGCCCAACGCTACCGCTCGAACCACCCCGACTTTCCACCACCGCCGCCAACGACCACCCACATCATTGCAATTGACATGTCTCTAAGCATTGGTTAGCAACAAACATGGTGCGACGTGGTGCGGCTTGGAGCGAAGTAGTGCGATGTCGTGCCATGGCCACGTCTTGACACGTACCATGGCCAAGTCTTGACACGTCCTGACACGTACCATGACCATACCCTGCCATGTCCTGCGCGTCCTTACACGTACCATGGCCATGGCCTCACACGTCCTGACACGTACCATGACCATATCCTGCCATGTCCTGCGACGTCCTTACACGTACCATGCCCCTGGCCTGACACGTCATGACACGTACCATGATCATATCCTGCCATGTCCTACGACGTCCTTAATCCTGCCATGGCCACGTCCTGACGCGTCGTGACACGTACCATGGCCACGTCCTAACGCGTCCTGACACGTTCCATGGCCATATCCTGCCATGTCCTGCGACGTCCTAACTCGTGCCGTGACCACGCCCTGCCACATCCTGACGCGTGCCATGGCCATGTCCTGCGACGTCCTGACTCGTGCCATGGCCGCGCCCTGCCACGTCCTGACGCGTACCATGGCCATATCCTGCCATGTCCAGCGACGTCCTGACTCGTGCCATGGCCACGCCCTGCCATGTCCTGCGACGTCCCGACATGTGCCATGGCCATGCCCTGCCATGTCCTAACTCATCCTGACACGTGCCATGGCCATGTCCTGATGCGTCCTGACACGGGCCATGGCTACGCCCTGCCATGGACGTCCCGACTCGTGCCATCGCCACGCCCTGCCATGTCCTGACACGTCCATGTCCTGATGCGTCCTGACACGTGCCATGGCCATGTCCTGACTCGTCCTGCGACGTCCTGACTCTTGCCATGGCCTCGCCCTGCCATGTCCTGCGACGTCATGAGTCCTGCCATTGCCACGCCCTGCCTTGTTCGGACGTGTCCTGACACGTGCCACTGCCATGTCCTAATGCGTCCTGACACGTGCCATGGCTATGTCCTGACACGCGTCGACCGGCTGTCGCCCGGTGCTAACGCTCCAGCCACCCTGACTTTCCACCACCGCCGCCAACCACCACCAACATCATTGTGCTTTCCTGACGCGTCCTGACACGTGCCATGGCCATGTCCTGCCTCGTCCTGCAACGTCCTGACTCGTGCCATTGCCATAACCTACCACGTCCTGACGCGTGCCATGGCCATGTCCGGACGCGTCCAAACACGTACCATGGCCATTTCCTGCCATGTCATGCGACGTCCTGACTCGTGCCATGGTCACGCCCTACCATGTCCTGACGCATCCTGCATGTGCCATGGCAATGTCCAGACACGTCCTGCGACGTCCCGACTCGTGCCATGGCCACGCCCTGCCATGTTCTTCGACGTCCCGACTCGTGCCATGGCCACGCCCTGCCATGTCCTGCAACTTCCCGACTCGTGCCATGGCCACGCCCTGCCATGTCCTGACGCGTCCTGACACCTGCCATGGCCATGTCCTGAAGCATCCTGACACATGCCATGGCCATGTCTGAAGCGTCCTGACATGTGCCATGGCCATGTCCTGACGCGTCCTGCGACGTCCTGACTCTTGCCATGGCCAGGCCCTGCCATGTCCTGCGACATCATGAGTCATGCCATGGCCACGCCCTGCCATGTCTTGACGTGTCCTGACACGTGCCATTGCCAAATCCTGACGCGTACTGACACGTGCCATGGCCATGTCCTGACTCGTCCTGCGACGTCCTGACTCGTGCCATGGCCATGTCCTGCCATGTCTTGCGACGTCCTGACTCATGCCATGACCACGCCCTACCATGTCCTGACGCATCCTGCACGTGCCATGGCAATGTCCTAACACGTCCTGCGAAGTCCCGACTCGTGCCATGGCCACGCCCTGCCATGTCCTTCGACGTCCCGACTCGTGCCATGGCCACGCCCTAACATGTCCTGCAACGTCCCGACTCGTGCTATGGCAACGCCCTGCCATGTCCTGAAGCATCCTGACACCAGCCATGGCCATGTCTTGATGCATCCTGACACATGCCATGGCCATGTCCTGAAGCGTCCTGACACGTGCCATGGCCATGTCCTGATGCGTACTGCGACGTCCTGACTCTTGCCATGGCCACGCCATGCCATGTCCTGCGACGTCATGAGTCATGCCATGGCCACGCCCTGCCATGTCTTGATGTGTCCTGACACGTGCCACTGCCATATCCTGACGCGTCCTGACACGTGCCATGGCCATGTCCTGACTCATCCTGCGACGTCCTGACTCGTGCCATGGCCATGTCCTACCATGTCTTGCGACGTCCTGACTCGTGCCATGGCCACGCCCTGCCATGTCCTGCGACGTCCCGACAAGTGCCATGGCCATGTCCTGACTCGTCCTGACACGTGCCATGGCCATGTCCTGATGCGTCCTGACACGGGCCATGGCTACGCCCTGCCATGGACGTCCCGACTCGTGCCATCGCCACGCCCTGCCATGTCCTGACACGTCCAGACACGTACCATGGCATGTCCTGATGCGTCTTGAGACATGCCATGGCCATGTCTTGATGAGTCCTGACACGTGCCATGGCCATGTCCTGACTCGTCCTGCGACGTCCTGACTCTTGCCATGGCCTCGCCCTGCCATGTCCTGCGACGTCATGAGTCTTTCCATTGCCACGCCCTGCCTTGTTTGGACGTGTCCTGACACGTGCCACTGCCATGTCCTGACGCGTCCTGACACGTGCCATGGCCATGTCCTGACACGCGTCGACCGGCCGTCGCCCGACGCTAACGCTCCAACCACCCTGACTTTCCACCACCGCCGCCAACCACCACTAACATCATTGTGCTTTCCTGATGCGTCCTGACACGTGCCATGGCCATGTCCTGACTCGTCCTGCAACGTCCTGACTCGTGCCATTGCCATGCCCTACCACGTCCTGACGCGTGCCATGGCCATGTCCGGACGCGTCCAAACACGTACCATGGCCATTTCCTGCCATGTCATGCGACGTTCTGACTCGTGCCATGGCCACGCCCTACCATGTCCTGACGCATCCTGAACGTGCCACGGCAATGTCAAGACACGTCCTGCGACGTCCCGACTCGTGCCATGGCCACGCCCTGCCATGTCCTTCGACGTCCCGACTCCTGCCATGGCCACGCCCTGCCATGTCCTGCGACGTCCCGACTCGTGCCATGGCCACGCCCTGCCATGTCCTGACGCGTCCTGACACCTGCCATGGCCATGTCCTGAAGCATCCTGACACATGCCATGGCCATGTCTGAAGCGTCCTGACACGTGCCATGGCCATGTCCTGACGCGTCCTGCGACGTCCTGACTCTTGCCATGGCCACGCCCTGCCATGTCCTGCGACGTCATGAGTCATGCCATGGCCACGCCCTGCCATGTCTTGACGTGTCCTGACACGTGCCACTGCCAAATCCTGACGCGTCCTGACACGTGCCATGGCCATGTCCTGACTCGTCCTGCGACGTCCTGACTCGTGCCATGGCCATGTCCTGCCATGTCTTGCGACGTCCTGACTCGTGCCATGACCACGCCCTACCATGTCTTGACGCATCCTGCACGTGCCACGGCCATGTCCTGAAGCGTCCTGACACGTGCCATGGCCATGTCCTGATGCGTACTGCGACGTCCTGACTCTTGCCATGGCCACGCCCTGCCATGTCCTGCGACGTCATGAGTCATGCCATGGCCACGCCCTGCCATGTCTTGATGTGTCCTGACACGTGCCACTGCCATATATTCTGACGCGTCCTGACACGTGCCATGGCCATGTCCTGACTCGTCCTGCGACGTCCTGACTCGTGCCATGGCCATGTCCTACCATGTCTTGCGACGTCCTGACTCGTGCCATGACCACGCCCTGCCATGTCCTGATGCCTGCCATGGCCATGTCCTGCGACGTCCTGACTCGTGCCATGGCCACGCCCTGCCACTTCCTAACGCGTGCCATGGCCATGTCCGGACGCGTCCTGACTCGTACCATGGCCATATGCTGCCATGTCTTGCGACGTCCTGACTCGTGCCATGGCCACGCCCTGCCATGTCCTGACGCGTCCTGACACGTGCCATGGCCAGGCCCTGCCATGTCCTCCGACGTCCTACTCGTGCCATGGCCACGCCCTGCTATGTCCTGCGAGATCCCGACTCGTGCCATGGCCATGCCCTTCCATGTCCTGCGACGTCCCGACTCATGCCATGGCCACGCCCTGCCATGTCCTGACGCGTCCTGACACGTACCATGGCAATGTCCTGACGCCTCCTGACACGTGCCATGGCCATGTCCTGACTCGTCCTGTGACGTCCTGACTCGTGCCATGGTCATGTCCTAACACGTGTCCTCCGGCCGTCGCCTTACGCTACCGCTCGAACCACCCAGACTTTCCACCGCCGCCTCGAACGACCACGAACATCATTGCAATTGACATGTTTCTAAGCATTGGTTAGCAATAAACGTGGTGCGACGTGGTGCGTCTAGGAGCAAAGTAGTGCGATGTCGTGCCATGGCCACGTCTTTACACGTACCATGGCCAAGTCATGACACGTCTGACACGTACCATGACCATACCCTGGCATGTCCTGAGCGTCCTTACACGTACCTTGGCCATGGCCTAACACATCCTGACACGTACCATGACCATATCTTCCCATGTCCTTCGACGTCCTTACACGTACCATGGCCCTGGCCTGACACGTCATGACACGTACCATGATCATATCCTCCCATGTCCTGCGACGTCCGGAATCTTGCCATGGCCACATCCTGACGCGTCTTGACACGTACCATGGCCACATCCTAACGCGTCCTGAATAGAACCATGGCCATATCCTGCCATGTCCTGCGACGTCCTGACTCGTGCCGTGACCACGCCCTGCCACGGCCTGACGCGTGTCATGTCCATGTCCTGCGACTTCCTGACTCGTGCCATGTCCACGCCCTGCCACGTCCTGACGCGTACCATGGCCATATCCTGCCATGTCCTACGACATCCCGACTCGTGCCATGGCCACGCCCTGCCATGTCCTGCGACGTCCCGACTCGTGCCATGGCCACGCCCTGCCATGTCCTGACGCATCCTGACACCAGCCATGGCCATGTCATGATGCATCCTGAAACATGCCATGGCCATGTCCTGAAGAATCCTGACACGTGCCTGTGCCATGTCCTGATGCGTCCTGCGACGTCCTGACTCTTGCCATGGCCACGCCCTGCCATGTCATGTGACGTCCTGACTCGTGCCATGGCCATGCCCTGCCATCTCCTGACGCGTCCTGCACGTGCCATGGCCATCTCCTGACACGTCCTGCGACGTCCCGACTCGTGCCATGGGCACGCCCTGCCATGTCCTTCGATGTCCCGACTCGTGCCATGGCCACGTCCTGACGCATCCTGACACGTACCATGGCCACGTCCTGACGCATCCTCACACGTACCATGGACATATCCTGCAGTCACAGGGTCAATTTTCGCAAAATCAACACTGCGCGGCAGCAGCTCGCAGCCACTTCAGCCTTTAACTTTTTCGCGCACACAGCCTTACTTAGAAACTATCAGGCTTGAACCAAACATAAGAACACTCACAATTTACGGGTAAAAACCCAACCTTTATTAATCTCGCAGAATAATACAAGGACTCTCGTTTTTAGGCCTGGCTCACAAAAGTGTTTGCTCTCAGCACACTCACTTTTCTGCCTGTCTCACTATTTTCAGGCTCTATATCTTGCTGCCTTAGCCATACACGAAATACATATAAATAAAGGGAGCTGCCCATGGCAGTTACAGAGGGACAGTTACAAGGGGGATCATGTCTTTCAGCCACTATGCCCATGATCTTAGATCATGTCTTCAGCCACTCGCCCATGATCTTCGGTCATGCCTTAAGCCACTCGCCCATGATCTTCGATCATGCCTTCAACTTCCGTATACCTATTTTGCACGCAGCTTTGTCATGTGCCGTGCACCAGATTCATCACATGCCGAGCACACAGCTTCGTCATATGCCGAGCACGCTTGCATGCAGCTTGTCCGCACCTTGCCCCTTAGCCCAACTTTGTCTCGGACCTTGCCTCGCCCATAATTCCATAGCCACGCCCTGCTAGGAATCAAGTCGTCCCGCCACTCCGCACATGCCTTTGCCCCACTTTTCCTTGGACCTTGCTTCGCCCTTAACTTCATAGCCACGCCCTGCTATAAGCTAAGTCGTCCCACTGATCCGCGCGCATGCCTTTGTCAAGTTCCACGCTTTGCCATAGCCGATGCCCACAAACCAAGGCTGCCTTGCCAACACTTCGGCTGCCTTGTCTTTGCTGTCTTGCCTAAGCCCATCACCACTTAGACACTCACCCAGCACCATACATTGCTTGTCACTGCCTCAAGAAGACATGTCAAGGGGCAATGTACAAACCCTTGACACGCATTCTGCCCGACATCCGTCATGTCTCATTTTGGGGGGTCTAACCCATGTCTTGCGACGTCCTGACTCGTGCCATGACCACACCCTGCCACATCCTTACGTGTGCCATGGCCATGTCCTGCGATGTCCTAACTCGTGCCATGGCCACGCCCTGCCACGTCCTGACACGTACCATGGCCACGTCCCGACGCGTCCTGACACGTACCATGGCCATATCCTGCCAAGTCTTGCAACGTCCTGACTCGTGCCATGACCACGCCTTGCCACGTCCTGACGCCTGCCATGGCCATGTCCTGCGACATCCTAACTCGTGCCATGGCCACGCCCTGCCATGTCCTGACGGGTGCCATGGCCATGTCCGGACGCGTCCTGACATGTACCATGGCCATATCCTGCCATGTCCTGCGACGTCCTGACTCATGCCATGGCGACACCCTGCCATGTCCTGACGCGTCCTGACACGTGCCATGGCCATGTCCTGACACGTTCCGTAACGTCCCTACTCGTGCCATGGCCAGGCCCTGCCATGTCCTGCGACGTCCCGACTCGTGCCATGGCCACGCCCTGCCAAGCCTGCGACATCCCGACTCGTGCCATGGCCATGCCCTGCCATGTCCTGCGACGACCCGACTCATGCCATTGCCACGCCCTTCCATGTCCTGACGCGTCCTGACACGTGCCATGGCCATGTCCTGACGCGTCCTGACACGAGCCATGGCCATGTCCTGACTCGTCCTGTGACGTCCTGACTCGTGCCATGGTCATGTCCAGACACGTGTCCTCCGGCCGTCGCCCGACGCTACCGCTCGAACCACCCTGACTTTCCACCACCGCCGCCAACGACCACCAACATGACCATACCCTGCCATGTCCTACGCGTCCTTACACGTACCATGGCCATGGCCTCACACGTCCTGACACGTACCATGACCATATCCTGCCATGTCCTGCGACGTCCTTACACGTACCATGGCCCTGGCCTGACACGTCATGACACGTACCATGATCATATCCTGCCATGTCCTGCAACATCCTGAATCGTACCATGGCCACATCTTGACACATACCATGACCACGTCCTAATGCGTCCTGACACGTACCATGGCCATATCCTGCCATGTCCTGCGACGTCCTGACTCGTGCCGTGACCATGCCCTGCCACGGCCTGACCCGTGCCATGGCCATGTCCTGCGACATCCTGACTCGTGCCATGGCCACGCCCTGCCACGTCCTGACGTGTACCATGGCCATATCCTGCCATGTCCTGCGACGTCCCGACTCGTGCCATGGCCACGCCCTGCCATGTCCCGCGACGTCCCGACTCGTGCCATGGCCATGCCCTGCCATGTTCTGACGCGTCCTGACACGTGCCATGGACATGTCTTGAGGCGTCCTGACACGTGCCATGGCCATGTCCTGATGCGTCCATACACGTGCCATGGCCAAGCCCTGCCATGTCCTGCGACATCCCGACTCGTGCCATCGCCACGCCCTGCCATGTCCTGACACGTCCTGACACGTACCATGGCATGTCCCGATGCCTCCGGACACATGCCATGGTCATGTCCTGATCCGTCCTGACACGTGCCATGGCCTGTCCTGACGCGTCCTGCGACGTCCTGACTCTTGCCATGGCCACGCCCTGCCATGTCCTGTGACGTCATGAGTCCTGCCATGGCCACGCCCTGCCATGTCCGGACGTGTCCTGACACGTGCCACTGCCATGTCCTGACGTGTCCTGATTCGTGCAGTGGCCATGTCCTGACACGCGTCGACCGACCGTCGCCCGACGCTACCGCTCGAACAACCCTGACTTTCCACCGCCGCCGCCAACGACCACCAACATCATTGCGCTTTCCTGATGCGTCCTGACACGTGCCATGGCCATGTTCTAACTCGTCCTGCAACGTCCTGACTCGTCCTGCAACGTCCCGACTCGTGCCATTTCCATGCCCTGCCACGTCCTGACGCGTGCCATGGCCATGTCCGGACGCGTCCTGACACGTACCATGGCCATTTCCTGCCATGTCATGCGACGTACTGACTCGTGCCATGGCCACGCCCTGCCATGTCCTGACGCATGCTGCACGTGCCATGGCCATGTCCTGACATGTCCTACGACGTCCCGACTCGTGCCATGGCCACGCCCTGCCATGTCCTTCGACGTCCCGACTCGTGCCATGGCCACGCCCTGCCAAGCCTACGACGTCCCGACTCATGCTATTGCCACGCCCTGCCATGTCCTGACGCGTCCTAACACGTGCCATGGCCATGTCCTGACTCGTCCTGTGACGTCCTGACTCGTGCCATGGTCATGTCCTGACACGTGTCCTCCGGCCGTCGCCCGACGCTACCGCTCGAACCACCCTGACTTTCCACCACCGCCGCCAACGACCACCAACATCATTGTAATTGACATGTTTCTAAGCATTGGTTAGCAATAAACGTGGTGCGACGGGGTGCGACTTGGAGCGAAGTAGTGCGATGTCGTGCCATGGCCACGTCTTAACACATACCATGGCCAAGTCCTAACACGTCCTGACACGTACCATGACCATACCCTGCCATGTCCTGCGCGTCATTACACGTACCATGGCCCTGGTCTGACACGTCATGACATGTACCATGATCATATCCTACCATGCCCTACGACATTCTGAATCGTGCCATGGCCACGTCCTGACACGTACCATGGCCATATCCTGCCATGTCCTGCGACGTCCTGACTCGTGCCGTGACCACGCCCTGCCACGGCCTGACGCGTGCCATGGCCATGTCCTGCGACGTCCTGACTCGTGCCATGGCCACGCCCTGCCACGTCCTGACGCGTACCATGGCCATATCCTGCCATGTCCTGCGACGTCCCGACTCGTGCTATTGCCACGCCCTGCCATGTCACGCGACGTCCCGACTCGTGCCATGACCATGCCCTGCCATGTTATGACGCGTCCTGACACGTGCCATGGCCATGTCCTGGTGCGTCCTGACACGTGCCATGGCCATGTCCTGATGCGTCCTGACACGTGCCATGGCCACGCCCTGCCATGTCCTGCGACGTCCCGACTCGTGCCATCGCCACGCCCTGCCATGTCCTGACACGTCCTGACACGTACCATGGCATGTCCTGATGCGTCCGAACACATGCCATGGCCATGTCCTGATGCGTCCTGACACGTGCCATGGCCATGTCCTAACGCATCCTGCAACGTCCTGACTCTTGCCATGGCCACGCCCTGCAATGTCCTGCGACGTCATGAGTCCTGCCATGGCCACGCCGTGCCATGTCCGAACGTGTCCTCACACGTGCCACTGCCATGTCCTGACGCATCCTGACACGTGCCATGGCCATGTCCTGACACGAGTCGACCGACCGTCGCCTGACGCTACCGCTCAAACCACCCTGACTTTCCACCACCGCCGCCAACGACCACCAACATCTATGCGCTTTCCTGATGCGTCGTGGCACGTGCCATGGCCATGTCCTGACTCGTCCTGCAACGTCCTGACTCGTGCCATTGCCATGCCCTGCCACGTCCTGACGCGTGCCATGGCCATGTCCGGATGCGTGCTGACACGTATCATGGCCATTTCGTGCCATGTCATGCGACGTCCTGACTCGTGCCATGGCCACACCCTGCCATGTCCTGACGCATCCTGCACGTGCCATGGCCATGTGCTGACACGTCCTAGGACGTCCCGACTCGTGCCATGGCCACGCCCTGCCATGTCCTTCAACGTCCCGACTCGTGCCATGGCCACGCCCTGCCATGTCCTGCGACATCTCGACTCGTGCCATGGCCACGCCCTTCCATGTCCTGACGCGTCCGTACACGTGCCATGGCCATGTCCTGATGCGTCTTGACACATACCATGGCCATGTCGTGAAGCGTCCTGACACGTGCCCTGGCCATGTCCTGACGCGTCCTGCGACGTCCTGACTCTTGCCATGGCTACGGCCTGCCATGTCCTGCGACGTCATTAGTCATGCCATGGCCACGCCCTGCCATGTCCTGGCGTGTCGTGACACGTGCTACTGCCATATCCTAATGCGTCCTGACACGTGCCATGGCCATGTGCTGACTCATCCTGCGACCTCCTGACTCGTGCCATGGCCATGTCCTGACACGTGTCGACCAGCCTGTCGCCCGACGCTACCGCTTGAACCACCCTGACTTTCCACCACCGCCGACAACGACCACCAACATTATTGCGCTTTCCTGACGCGTCCTGACACGTGCCATGACCATGTCATGACTTGTCCTGCAACGTCCTGAATCGTGCCATTGCCATGCCCTGCCACGTCCTGACGCGTGCCGTGGCCATGTCCTGACTCGTCCTGCAACGTCCTGACTCGTGCCATGCCATGTCCTGCGACATCACGACTCGTTCCATGGCCATGCCCTACCATGTCGTGCGACGTCATGACTCATGCCATGGCCACGTCCTGCCATGTCCTGACGCGTTCCGACACGTGCCATGGCCATGTCTTGACTCGTCCTGACACGTGCCATGGCCATGTCCTGACTCGTCCTGTGACGTCCTGACTCGTGTCATGGTCATGTCCTGACACGTGTCCTCCGGCCGTCGCCCGATGCTACCGCTCGAACCACCCCGACTTTCCACCACCGCCTCCAACGACCACCAACATCATTGCAATTGACATGTTTCTAAGCATTGGTTAGCAATAAACGTGGTGCGACGTGGTGCGGCTTGGAGCGAAGTAGTACGATGTCGTGCCATGGCCACGTCTTGACACGTACCATGGCCAAGTCCTGACACGTCCTGACACGTACCATGACCATACCCTGCCATGTCCTGCGCGTCCTTACACGTACCATGGCCATGGCCTCACACGTCCTGACACGTACCATGACCATATCCTGCCATGTCCTGCGACGTCCTTACACGTACCATGGCCCTGGCCTGACACGTCATGACAAGTACCATGATCATATCCTGCCATGTCCTGCAACATCCTGAATCGTACCATGGCCACATCCTGACAATTACCATGACCACGTCCTAACGCGTCCTGACACGTACCATGGCCATATCCTGCCATGTCCTACGACGTCCTGACTCGTGCCGTGACCATGCCCTGCCACGGCCTGACGCGTGCCATGGCCATGTCCTGCGACGTCCTGACTCGTGCCATGGCCACGCCTTGCCACGTCCTGACGCGTGCCATGGCCATATCCTGCCATGGCCTGCGACGTCCCGACTCGTGCCATGGCCACGCCCTGCCATGTCCCGCGACATCCCGACTCGTGCCATGGCCATGACCTGCCATGTTCTGACGCGTCCTGACACGTGCCATGGCCATGTCCTGAGGCGTCCTAACACGTGCCATGGCCATGTCCTGATGCGTCCTGACACGTCCCATGGCCACGCCCTGCCATGTCCTGCGACATCCCGACTCGTGCCATCGCCACGCCCTGCCATGTCGTGACACGTCCTGACACGTACCATGGCATGTCCCGATGCGTCCGGACACATGCCATGGCCATGTCCTGATCCGTCCTGACACGTGCCATGGCCATGTCCTGACGCGTCCTGCGACGTCCTGACTCTTGCCATGGCCACGCCCTGCCATGTCCTGCGACGTCATGAGTCCTGCCATGGCCACGCCCTGCCATGTCCGGACGTGTCTTGACAGGTGCCACTGCCATGTCCTGACGTGTCCTAATTCGTGCCATGCCATGTCCTGACACGCGTCGACCGACCGTCGCCCGACGCTACCGCTCAAACCACCCTGACTTTCCACCGCCGCCGCCAACGACCACCAACATCATTGTGCTTTCCTGATGCGTCCTGACACGTGCCATGGCCATGTCCTGACTCGTCCTGCAACATCCTGACTCGTGCCATTTCCATGCCCTGCCACGTCCTGACGCGTGCCATGGCCATGTCCGGACGCGTCCTGACACGTACCATAGCCATTTCCTGCCATGTCATGCGACGTACTGACTCGTGCCATGGCCACGCCCTGCCATGTCCTGACGCATCCTGCACGTGCCATGGCCATGTCCTGACACATCCTACGACGTCCCGACTCGTGCCATGGCCACGCCCTGCCATGTCCTTCGACGTCCCGACTCGTGCCATGGCCACGCCCTGCCAAGCCTGCGACATCCCGACTCGTGCCATGGCCATGCCCTGCCATGTCCTGCGACGTCTCGACTCATGCTATTGCCACGCCCTGCCATGTCCTGACGCGTCCTGACACGTGCCATGGCCATGTCCTGACCCGTCCTGACACGTGCCATGGGCATGTCCTGACTCGTCCTGTGACGTCCTGACTCGTTCCATGGTCATGTCCTGACACGTGTCCTCCGGCCGTCGCCCGACGCTACCGCTCGAACCACCCTGACTTTCCACCACCGCCGCCAACGACCACCAACATCATTGTAATTGACATGTTTCTAAGCATTGGTTAGCAATAAACGTGGTGCGACGTGGTGCGGCTTGGAGCGAAGTAGTGCGATGTCGTGCCATGGCCACGTCTTGATACATACCATGGCAAGGTCCTAACACGTCCTGACACGTACCATGACCATACCCTGCCATGTCCTGCGCGTCCTTAAACGTACCATGGCCCTGGTCTGACACGTCATGACATGTACCATGATCATATTCTACCATTTCCTACGACATCCTGAATCGTGCCATGGCCACGTCCTGACACGTACCATGGCCATATCCAACCATGTCCTGCGACGTCCTGACTCGTGCCGTGACCACGCCCTGCCACGGCCTGACGCGTGCCATGGCCATGTCCTGCGACGTCCTGACTCGTGCCATGGCCACGCCCTGCCACGTCCCGACGCGTACCATGGCCATATCCTGCCATGTCCTGCGACGTCCCGACTCGTGCCATTGCCACGCCCTGCCATGTCCCGCGACGTCCCGACTCGTGCCATGACCATGCCCTGCAATGTTATGACGCGTCCTAACACGTGCCATGGCCATGTCCTGATGCGTCCTGACACGTGCCATGGCCATGTCCAGATGCGTCCTGACACGTGCCATGGCCACGCCCTGCCATGTCGTGCGACGTCCCGACTCGTGCCATCGCCACGCCCTGCCATGTCCTGACACGTCCTGACACGTACCATGGCATGTCCTGATGCGTCCGGACACATGCCATGTGTCCTGATGCGTCCTGACACGTGCCATGGCCATGTCCTAACGCATCCTGCGACGTCCTGACTCTTGCCATGGCCACGCCCTGCCATGTCCTGCAACGTCATGAGTCCTGCCATGGCAACGCCCTGCCATGTCCGGACGTGTCCTCACACGTGCCACTGCCATGTACTGACGCATCTTGACACGTGCCATGGCCATGTCCTGACACGAGTCGACCGACCGTCACCCGACGCTACCGCTCAAACCACCCTGACTTTCCACCACCGCCGCCAACGACCACCAACATCTATGCGCTTTCCTGATGCGTCGTGGCACGTGCCATGGCCATGTCCTGACTCGTTCTGCAACGTCCTGACTCGTGCCATTGCCATGCCCTGCCACGCCCTGACGCGTGCCATGGCCATGTCCGGACGCGTCCTGACACGTACCATGGCCATTTCGTGCCATGTCATGCGAAGTCCTGACTCGTGCCATGGCCACGCCCTGCCATGTCCTGACGCATCCTGCACGTGCCATGGCCATGTCCTGACACGTCCTAGGACGTCCCGACTCGTGCCATGGCCACGCCCTGCCATGTCCTTCGACGTCCCGACTCGTGCCATGGCCACGCCCTGCCATGTCCAGCGACCTCTCGACTCGTGCCATGGCCACGCCCTTCCATGTCCTGACGCGTCCTGACACGTGCCATGGCCATGTCCTGATGCGTCTTGACACATACCATGGCCATGTCGTGAAGCGTCCTGACACGTGCCCTGGCCATGTCCTGACGCGTCCTGCAATGTCCTGACTCTTGCCATGGCTACGGCCTGCCATGTCCTGCGACGTCATTAGTCATGCCATGGCCCGCCCTGCCATGTCCTGGCGTGTCGTGACACGTGCCACTGCCATATCCTGACGCGTCCTGACACGTGCCATGGCCATGTGCTGACTCATCCTGCGACCTCCTGACTCGTGCCATGGCCATGTCCTGACACGTGTCGACCGGCCTGTCGCCCAACGCTACCGCTTGAACCACCCTGACTTTCCACCACCGCCGACAACGACCACCAACATTATTGCGCTTTCCTGACGCGTCCTGACACGTGCCATGGCCATGTCATGACTTGTCCTTCAACGTCCTGACTCGTGCCATTGCCATGCCCTGCCACGTCCTGACGCGTGCCGTGGCCATCTCCTGACTCGTCCTGCAACGTCCTGACTCGTGCCATGCCATGTCATGCGACATCCCGACTCGTTCCATAGCCATGCCCTACCATGTCGTGCAACGTCACGACTCATGCCATGGCCACGTCCTGCCATGTCCTGACGCGTTCTGACACGTGCCATGGCCATGTCCTGACTCGTCCTGACACGTGCCATGGCCATGTCCTGACTCGTCCTGTGACATCCTGACTCGTGTCATGGTCATGTCCTGACACGTGTCCTCCGGCCGTCGCCCGACGCTACCGCTCGAACCACCCCGACTTTCCACCACCGCCTCCAACGACCATCAACATCATTGCAATTGACATGTTTCTAAGCATTGGTTAGCAATAAACGTGGTGCGACGTGGTGCGGCTTGGAGCGAAGTAGTGCAATGTCGTGCCATGGCCACGTCTTGACACGTACCAAGGCCAAGTCCTGACACGTCCTGACACGTACCATGACCATACCCTGCCATGTCCTGCGCGTCCTTACACGTACCATGGCCATGGCCTCACACGTCCTGACACATACCATGACCATATCCTGCCATGTCCTGCGACGTCCTTACACGTACCATGGCCCTGGCCTGACATGTCATGACACGTACCATGATCATATCCTGCCATGTCCTGCGACGTTCTGAGTCGTGCCATGGGCACGTCCTGACGCGTCCTGACACGTACCAAGGCCACGTCCTAACGCGTCCTGACACGTACCATGGCCATATCCTGCCATGTGTTGCAACGTCCTGACTCGTGCCGTGACCACGCCCTGCCACGGCCTGACGCGTGCCATGGCCATGTCCTGCGACGTCCTGACTCGCGCCTTGGCCACGCCCTGCCAGGTCCTGACGCTTACCACGGCCATATCCTGCTATGTCCTGCGACATCCCGACTCGTGCAATGGCCATGCCCTGCCATGTCCCGCGACGTCCCGATTCGTGCCATGGCCATGTCCTGATGCGTCCTGAGACGTGCCATTGTCACGCCCTGCCATGTACTGCGACATCCCGACTCGTGCCATCGCCACGCCCTGCCATGTCCTGACACGTACCATGGCATGTCCTGATGCGTCCTGACACATGCCATGGCCATGTCATGATGCGTCCTGACACGTGCCATGGCCATGTCCTAACGCGTCCTGCGTCGTCCTGACACGTGCCATGGCCATGTCCAGACGTGTCGTGACACGTGCCACTGCCATGTCTTGACGCGTCCTGACACGTGCCATGGCCATGACTTGACACGCGTCGACCGGCCGTCGTCCTACGCTACCTCTCAAACCACCCTGACTTTCCACCACTGCCGCCAACGACCACAAACATCATTGCGCTTTCCTGACGCGTCCTGACACGTGCCATGGCCATGTCCTGACTCGTCCTGCAACGTTCTAACTCTTGCCATTGCCATGCCCTGCCACGTCCTGACGCGTGCCATGGACATGTTCGGACGCGTCCTGACACGTACCATGGCCATTTCCTGCCATGTCATGCGACGTCCTGACTCGTGCCATGGCCACGCCCTGCCATGTCCTGACGCATCCTGCACGTGCCATGGCCATGTCCTGATACGTCCTGCGACATCCTGACTCGTGCCATGGCCACGCCCTGCCATGTCCTTCGATGTCCCGACTCGTGCCATGGCCACGCCCTGCCATGTCCTGCAACGTCCCGACTCGTGCCATGGCCACGCCCTTGCATGTCCTGACGCGTCCTGACACGTGCCATGGCCATGTCCTGATGCGTCTTGACACATGCCATGGCCATGTCCTGAAGCGTCCTGACACGTGCCATGGCCATGTCCTGACGCGTCCTGCGACGTCCTGACTCTTGCCATGGCCACACCCTACTATGTCCTTCGACGTCATGAGTCATGCCATGGCCATGCCCTGCCATGTCCTGACGTGTCCTGACACGTGCCACTGCCATATCGTGACGCGTCCTGACACGTGCCATGGCCATGTGCTGACTCATCCTGCGACCTCCTGACTCGTGCCATGGCCATGTCCTGACACGAGTCGACCGACCGTCGCCCGACGCTACCGCTCAAACCACCCTGACTTTCCACCACCGCCGCTAACGACCACCAACATCTATGCGCTTTCCTGATGCGTCGTGGCACGTGCCATGGCCATGTCTTGACTCGTCTTGCAACGTCCTGACTCGTGCCATTGCCATGCCCTGCCACGTCCTGACGCGTGCCATGGCCATGTCCGGACCCGTCCTGACACGTACCATGGCCATTTCGTGCCATGTCATGCGACGTCCTGACTCGTGCCAAGGCCACGCCCTGCCATGTCCTGACGCATCCTGCACGTGCCATGGACATGTCCTGACACGTCCTAGGACGTCCCGACTCGTGCCATGGCCACGCCCTGCCATGTCCTTCGACGTCCCGACTCGTGCCATGGCTACGCCCTGCCATGTCCTGCGACATCTCGACTCGTGCCATGGCCACGCCCTTCCATGTCTTGACGCGTCCTAACACGTGCCATGGCCATGTCCTGATGCGTCTTGACATATACCATGGCCATGTCGTGAAGCGTCCTAACACGTGCCCTGGCCATGTCCTGACGCGTCCTGCGACGTCCTGACTCTTGCCATGGCTACGGCCTGCCATGTCCTGCGACGTCATTAGTCATGCCATGGCCACGCCCTGCCATGTCCTGGCGTGTCGTGACACGTGCCACTGCCATATCCTGACGCATCCTGACACGTGCCATGGCCATGTGCTGACTCATCCTGCGACCTCCTGACTCGTGCCATGGCCATGTCCTGACACGTGTCGACCGGCCTGTCTCCCGACGCTACCGCTTGAACCACCCTGACTTTCCACCACCGCCGACAACGACCACCAACATTATTGCGCTTTCCTGACGCGTCCTGACACGTGCTATGGCCATGTCATGACTTGTCCTGCAACGTCCTGACTCGTGCCATTGCCATGCCCTGCTACATCCTGACGCGTGTCGTGGCCATGTCCTGACTCGTCCTGCAACGTCCTGACTCGTGCCATGCCGTGTCCTGCGACGTCCCAACTCGTTCCATGGCCATGCCCTACGATGTCGTGCGACGTCACGACTCATGCCATGGCCACGTCCTGCCATGTCCTGACGCATTCTGACACGTGCCATGGCCATGTCCTGACTCGTCCTGACACGTGCCATGGCCATGTCCTGACTCGTCCTGTGACGTCCTGACTCGTGTCATGGTCATGTCCTGACACTTGTCCTCCGGCCGTCGCCCGACGCTACCGCTCGAACCACCCTGACTTTTCACCACCGCCTCCAACGACCACCAACATCATTGCAATTGACATGTTTCTAAGCATTGGTTAGCAATAAACGTGGTGCGACGTGGTGCGGCTTGGAGCGAAGTAGTGCGATGTCGTGCCATGGCCACGTCTTGACACGTACCATGGCCAAGTCCTGACACGTCCTGACACGTACCATGACCATACCCTGCCATGTCCTGCGCGTCCTTACACGTACCATGGCCATGGCCTCACACGTCCTGACACGTACCATGACCATATCCTGCCATGTCCTGCGACGTCATTACACGTACCATGGCCCTGGCCTGACATGTCATGACACGTACCATGATCATATCTTGCCATGTACTACGACGTTCTGAGTCGTGCCATGGGCACGTCCTGACGCGTCCTGACACGTACCATGGCCACGTCCTAACGCGTCCTAACACGTACCATGACCACGCCTTGCCACGGCCTGACGCGTGCCATGGCCATGTCCTGCGACGTCCTGACTCGTGCCTTGGCCACGTCCTGACGCGTACCACAGCCATATCCTGCTATATCCTGCGACATCCCGACTCGTGCAATGGCCATGCCCTGCCATGTCCCGCGACGTCCCGATTCGTGCCATGGCCATGCCCTGCCATGTCCTGACGCGTCCTGACACGTGCCATGGACATGTCCTGATGCGTCCTGAGACGTGCCATGGCCACGCCCTGCCATGTACTGCGACATCCCGACTCGTGCCATCGCCACGCCCTGCCATGTCCAGACACGTCCTGACACGTACCATGGCATGTCCTGATGCGTCCTGACACATGCCATGGCCATGTCATGATGCGTCCTGACACGTGCCATGGCCATGTCCTAACGCGTCCTGCGTCGTCCTGACTCTTGCCATGGCCACGCCCTGCCTTGTCCTGCGACGTCATGAGTCTTGCTATGGCCACGCCCTGCGATGTCCAGACGTGTCGTGACACGTGCCACTGCCATGTCTTGACGCGTCCTGACACGTGCCATGGCCATGACTTGACACGCGTCGACCGGCCGTCGTCCGATGCTACCTCTCAAACCACCCTGACTTTCCACCACTCCCGCCAACGACCACAAACATCATTGCGCTTTCCTGACGCGTCCTGACATGTGCCATGGCCATGTCATGACTCGTCTTGCAACGTTTTGACTCGTGCCATTGGCATGCCATCCCACGTCCTGACGCGTGCCATGGCCATGTTTTGACGCGTCCTGACACGTACCATGGCCATTTCCTGCCATGTCATGCGACGTCCTGACTCGTGCCATGGCCATGCCCTGCCATGTCCTGACACATCCTGCACGTGCCATGGCCATGTCCTGATACGTCCTGCGACGTCCCGACTCGTGCCATGGCCACGCCCTGCCATGTTCTTCGATGTCCCGACTCGTGCCATGGCCATGCCCTGCCATGTCCTGCGACGTCCCGACTCGTGCCATGGCCACGCCCTTGCATGTCCTGACGCGTCCTAACACGTGCCATGGCCATGTCCTGATGCGTCTTGACACATGCCATGGCCATGTCCTGAAGCGTCCTGACACGTGCCATGGCCATGTCCTGACGCGTCCTGCGACGTCCTGACTCTTGCCATGGCCACGCACTACTATGTCCTTCGACGTCATGAGTCATGCCATGGCCATGCCCTGCCATGTCCTGACGTGTCCTGACACGTGCCACTGCCATATCCTGACGCGTCCTGACACGTGCCATGGCCATGTCCTGACTCGTCCTGCGACGTCCTGACTCGTGCCATGGCCATGTCCTAACACGTGTCGACCGTCCTGTTGACCGACGCTACCGCTTGAACCACCCTGACTTTCCACCACCGCCGCCAATGACCACCAACATCATTACGCTTTTCTGACGCGTCCTCACACGTGCCATGGCCATGTCCTGACTCGTCCTACAACGTCCTGACTCGTGCCATTGCCATGCCCTGCCACGTCCTGACGCGTGCCACGGCCATGTCCGGATGCGTCCTGACACGTACCATGGCCATTTCCTGCCATGTCATGCGACGTCCTAACTCGTGCCATGGCCATGCCCTGCCATCTCCTGACGCGTCCTGCACGTGCCATGGCCATGTCTTGACACGTCTTGCAACGTCCCAACACGTGCCATGGCCATGCCCTACCATGTCCTTCGACGTCCCGACTCGTGCCATGGCCACGACCTGACGCGTCCTGACACGTGCCATGGCCGCGTCCTGACGCGTCCTGACACGTACTATGGCCATATCCTGCCATGTCTTGTGATGTCCTGACTCGTGCCATGACCACGCCCTGCCACGTCCTTACGTGTGCCATGGCCATATCCTGCAACGTCCTGAATCGTGCCATGGCAACGCCCTGCCACGTCCTGACACGTACCATGGCCACGTCCCGACGGGTCCTGACACGTACCATGGCCATATCTTGCCATATCTTGCAACGTCCTGACTCGTGCCATGACACGCCTTGCAACGTCCTGACTCGTGCCATGGCCACGCCCTGCCACGTCTTGACGCGTACCATGGCCATATCCTGCCATATCCTGCGACATCCCGACTCATGCAATGGCCATGCCCTGCCATGTCCCGCGACGTCCCTATTCGTTCCATGGCCATGCCCTGCCATGTCCTGACGCGTCCTGACACGTGCCATGGCCATGTCCTGATGCGTCTTGAGACGTGCCATGGCCACGCCCTGCCATGTACTGCGACATCCCGACTCGTGCCATCGCCACGCCCTGACACGTCCTGACACGTACCATGGCATGTCCTGATGCGTCCTGGCACATGCCATAGCCATGTATCATCCTCTTTGCTCATAAGACAATCAACATAAGACACTGCCTCATGACAATCGATTGTTATATACTCACAATCAATTATTTAATAACTTTGAAAAAGAGTGGAAGTCACATGGCTTCTCTCGTAAAACTATTTTTTACAAAATCATGCATATTTAATTTAATGCTAAATGATTTTAAATCATGCATATTTGCTTCAGTCAAAATGATTTTTAAACATGCCTCTAAAAACTGGACTAAGATAATCGATTATGTACTTATGATAATCGATTATGTTAAGCCAAGACTGCATGACAATCGATTGTGAACAAATGACAATCGATTGTGTTAAGGCAGTGAGCATCAGGTTTTTCAAACCTGCATGACAATCGATTGTGTACCTTATGACAATCGATTGTGATGAGGCAGTGTCCATCAAAGTTTTTCAAAACTCAGAATAATCGATTGTGAAGCTAATGACAATCGATTGTGAAGAGACAGTGTCCTTCAGATTTTTCAAAGTCACAAAATAATCGATTGTGAACTTATGACAATCGATTGTGTTGAGGCAGTGACTTCCACTCTTTTTCAAAGTTATTAAATAATTGATTGTGAGTATATAACAATCGATTGTCATGAGGCAGTGTCTTAATTGATTTTCAAAATTTGATAAATAATCGATTGTTAACTTTGCACAATCGATTATGAAGCTGACCGTTGTCGTAAAGTTTTCAAATACCGTCAGGTAATCGATTGTTGATTTTGTACAATCGATTGTTGATATTAAAATCTGGAAAAGATTTTTTGAACGTTGCTGAATAATCGATTATCGATTTTGTACAATCGATTGTTGAAATTAAAATCTGGAAAGGATTTTTTGAACGTTGCTGAATAATCGATTATTGATTTGGTATAATTGATTGTTTTACGTAAAATCTGGAAATGATTTTTTGAACGATGCCAAAAATCGTTTGTTGATCTTGGACAATCGATTGTTAAGCGTAAAATCTGGGATTGATTTTTGGTACGATTGGCAAACAATCGATTGTGGCTTCCTGACAATCGATTGTCACAGAGTAAAATCAGCAACTCTTAATTGGCAATTAGGCAACGGTAATGCCAAGTTTTTCAACTATAAATACAGCTTCATTTCAGTGTTTTAAAAACAACAACATACAACAACTGATCATTCTATTGCTATAAGCTTGCATACTATTGTTTATCATTTTATATTCATTTCATAAAGCTTTTGAGAGCCAAAGTCTTGTCCATTGTTGTTGTGATCTTGAGCTTACTTCTTTTACTCATATCTACTCATTAAGGAGTGTTTTATTTGAGTGTTTAGTGTTTTGTACACTTGTTAGAGATTTGTGATTCTCTTGTTGTAAGGAACTTGTGTTTCCTTGGTTGAAGTCTTGGAGTGTTGTATCTCCGAGCAAAGGTGTTAATGCTTGTGTCCTTAAGTTCTAAAGGTTTGTTGAGCACCCGTAAGCTTGACAAGTTAGTGGAAAATCTCGAGAGAGTCTCTCGAGGACTGGACTAGCCACGTGTTGTGGTGAACCAGAATACATCGGTGCGTTCTTTCCTTTTGTTTATTTAACGCACTTAATTATTTCCTGCAAATTTTAATTTCCGCAAGTTTACGCTAAATTTTATTATAACGCTATTCACCCCCACCCTCTAGCGATAAGCGTATTATCTAACGCCATGACCATGTCCTGGCACGTCCTGCGACGTCCCGACTCGTGCCATGGCCACGCCCTGCCATGTCCTTCGACGTCCCGACTCGTGCCATGTCCACGCTCTGCCATGTCCTGCGACATCCCGACTCGTGCTTTTGCCACGCCCTGCCTTGTATCGACGCGTCGTGACACGTGCCATGGCCATGTTCTGATGCGTCCTGACACATGCCATGGCCATGTCCTGAAGCGTCCTGACAAGTGCCATGACTATGTTCAGACGCGTCCTGCGACGTCCTGACTCTTGCCATGGCCACGCCCTGCCATGTCCTGCGACGTCATGAGTCATGCCATGGCCATGCCCTGCCATGTCCTGACGTGTCCTGACACGTGCCACTGCCATATCCTGACGGGTCCTGACACGTGCCATGGCCATGTCCTGACTCGTCCTGCAACGACCACCAACATCATTGTGCTTGACATGTTTCTAAGCATTGGTTAGCAATAGACGTGGTGCGACGTGGTGTGGCTTGGAGCGACGTAGTGCGATGTCGTGCCATGACCACGTCTTGACACGTACCATGGCCAAGTCCTGACAAGTCCTGAGACGTACCATGACCATACCCTGCCATGTCTGTCGCGTCCTTACACGTACCATGGCCATGCCGACACGTCCTGACATGTACCATGACCATATCCTGCCATGTCCTACGATGTCCTGCGACCTCCTGACTCGTGCCGTTACCACGCCCTACCACGTCCTGACGCATGCCATGGCCATGTCCTGCGACGTCTTGACTCGTGCCATGGCCACGCCCTGCCACGTCCTGACGCGTACCATGGCCATATCCTGCCATATCCTGCGACGTCCCAACTCGTGCCATAGCCACACCCTGCCGTATCCTGCGACGTCCCAACTCATGCCATGGCCATGCCGTGCCATGTCTTGACGCGTCCTGACACGTGCCATGGCCATGTCCTGATGCGTCCTAACACGTGCCATGGCCACGCCCTACCATGTCCTGCGACGTCCCGACTCGTGCCATCGCCACGCCCTGCCATGTTCTGACACGTCCTGACACGTACCATGGCATGTCCTGATGCGTCCTGTCACATGCAATGGCCATGTCCTGATGCGTCCTGACACGTGCCATGGCCATGTCCTGATGCGTCCTGCGACGTCCTGACTCTTGCCATGGCCACGCCCTGCCATGTCCTGCGACGTCATGAGTCCTGCCATGGCCACGCCCTGCCATGTCTGGACGTGTCCTGACACGTGCCACTGCCATGTCCTGACGCGTCCTGACACGTGCCATGGCCATGTCCTGACACGCGTCGACCGGCCGTCACCGACGCTACTGCTCAAACCACCCTGACTTTCCACCACCGCCGCCAACGACCACCAACATCATTGCACTTTCCTGACGCGTCCTGACCTGTGCCATGGCCATGTGCTGACTCGTCCTGCAACGTCCTGACTCGTGCCATTGTCATGCCCTGCCACGTCCTCACGCGTGCCATGGCCATGTCCGGACGCATCCTGACACGTACCATGGCCATGTCATGCGACGTCCTGACTCGTGCCAAGGCCACGCCCTGCCATGTCCTGACGCATCCTGCACGTGCCATGGCCATGTCCTGACTCGTCGTGCAACGACCACCAACATCATTGAGCTTGGCATGTTTCTAAGCATTGGTTAGAAATAGACGTGGTGCGACGTGGTGCGGCTTGGAGCGACGTAGTGCGATGTCGTGCCATGACCACGTCTTGACACGCACCATGGCCAAGTCCTGACAAGTCCTGAGATGTACCATGACCATACCCTGCCATGTCCGTCGCGTCCTTACACGTACCATGGCCATGCCGACATGTCCTGACACGTACCATGACAATATCCTGCGTTGTCCTACGACGTCCTGCGACCTCCTAACTCGTGCCGTTACCACGCCCTGCCACGTCCTGACGCGTGCCATGGCCATGTCCTGCGACGTCCTGACTCGTGCCATGGCCACGCCCTGCCACGTCCTGACGCGTACCATAACCATATCCTGCCATGTCCTGCGACGTCCCAAATCGTGCCATAGCCACACCCTGCCGTGTCCCTCGACGTCCCGACTCATGCCATGGCCATGCCGTGCCATGTCCTGACGCGTCCTGACACGTGCCATGGCCATGTCCTGATGCGTTCTGACACGTGCCATCGCCACGCCCTGCCATATCCTGACACATCCTGACACGTACCATGGCATGTTCTGATGCGTCCTGTCACATGCCATGGCCATGTCCTGATGCGTCCTGACACGTGCCATGGCCATGTCCTGACGCGTCCTGTGACGTCCTGACTCTTGCCATGGCCACGCCCTGCCATGTCCTGTGACGTCATGAGTCCTGCCATGGCCACGCCCTGCCATGTCCGGACGTGTCCTGACACGTGCCACTGCCATGTCATGACGCGTCCTAACACGTGCCATGGCCATGTCCTGACACGCATCGACCGGCCGTCGCCCGACGCTACTGCTCAAACCACCCTGACTTTCCACCATCTCCGCCAATGACCACCAACATCATTGCACTTTCCTGACGCGTCCTGACCCGTGCCATGGCCATGTGCTGACTCGTCCTGCAACGTCCTGACTCGTGCTATTGCCATGCCCTGCCATGTCCTGACGCGTGCCATGGCCATGTCCGGACGCATCCTGACACGTACCATGGCCATTTCCTGCCATGTCATGCGACGTCCTGACTCGGGCCAAGGCCACGCCCTGCCATGTCCTGACGCATCCTGCACGTGCCATGGCCATGTCCTGAAACGTCCTGCAACGTCCCGACTGGTACCATGGCCATGGCCTCACACGTCCTGACACGTACCATGACCATATCCTGCCATGTCCTGCGATGTCCTTACACGTACCATGGCCCTGGCCTGACACGTCATGACACGTACCATGATCATATCCTGCCATGTTCTGCGACGTCCTGAATCGTGCCATGGCCACGTCCTGACGCGTACCATGGCAACGTCCTAACGCGTCCTGACACGTACCATGGCAATATCCTGCGACGTCCTGACTCGTGCCCTGACCACGCCTTGCCACGGCCTGACGCTTGCCATGGCCATGTCCTGCGACGTCCTGACTCTTGCCATGGCCACGCCCTGCCACGTCCTGACGCGTACCATGGCCATATCCTGCCATGTCCTGCGACATCCCGACTCGTGCGATGGCCACGCGCTGCCATGTCTCGCGACGTCCCGACTCGTGCCATGGCCATGCACTGCCTTGTCCTGACGCGTCCTGACACGTGCTACGGTGTCCTGATGCGTCCTGAGACGTGCCATGGCCATGCCCTGCCATGTACTGCGACGTCCCGACTCGTGCCATCGCCACGCCCTGCCATTTCCTGACACGTACCATGGCATGTCCTGATGCGTCCTGACACAAGCCATGGCCATGTCATGATGCGTCCTGACACGTGCCATGGCCATGTCCTAACGTGTCCTACAACGTCCTGACTGTTGCCATGGCCATGCCCTGCCATGTCCTGCGACGTCATGTGTCCTGCTATGACCACGCCCTGCCATGTCCGGACGTGGCGTTACACGTGCCACTGCCATGTCCTGATGCGCCCTGACACGTGCCATGGCCTTGTCCTGACGCGTCCTGACACGTGCCATGGCCATGTCCTGACTTGTCCTGTGACGTCGTGACTCGGGCCATGGTCATGTCCTGACACGTGTCGCCCGACGCTACCGCTCCAACCACCCTGACTTTCCACCACCGCCGCCAACGACCACCAACATCATTGTGCTTTCCATACACGTCCTGACACGTGCCATGGACATGTCCTGACTCGTCCTGCAACGTCCTGACTCGTGCCATTGCCATGCCCTGCCACGTCCTGACGCGTGCCATGGTCGTGTCCGGACGCGTCCTAACACGTACCATGGCCATTTCCTGCCATGTCATGCGACGTCCTAACTCGTGCCATGGCCACGCCCTACCATGTCCTGACGCATCCTGCACGTGCCATGGCAATGTCCTGACACGTCCTGCGATGTCTCGACTCGTGCCATGGCCACGCCCTGCCATGTCGTTCGACGTCCCGACTTGTGCTATGGCCACGCCCTGCCATGTCCTACGACGTCCCGACTCGTGCCATGGCCAAGCCCTGCGATGTCGTGACGCGTCCTGACACCTGCCATGGCCATGTCCTAATGCATCCTGACACATGCCATGGCCATGTCCTGACGCGTCCTGACACGTGCCATGGCCATGTCCTGACTCGTCCTGTAACGTTCTGACTTGTGCCATGGCCATGCCCTGCCACGTCCTAACGCGTGCCATTGCCATGTCCAGACGCGTCCTGACACGTACCATGGCCATTTCCTGCCATGTCATGTGACGTCCTGACTCGTGCCATGGCCAAGCCCTGCCATGTCCTGACGCGTCATGCATGTACCATGGCCATGTCCTGGCACGTCCTGCGACGTCCCGACTCAAGCCATGGTCACGCTCTGCCATGTCTTTCGACGTCCCGACTCGTGCCATGTCCACGCTCTGCCATGTCTTGCGACGTCCCGACTCGTGCCTTGGCCACGCCCTGCCTTGTATCGACGCGTCGTGACACGTGCCATGGCCATGTTCTGATGCGTCCTGACACATGCCATGGCCATGTCCTGAAGCGTCCTAACACGTGCCATGACCATGTCCTGACGCGTCCTGCGACGTCCTGACTCTTGCCATGGCCACGCCCTGCCATGTCCTGCGACGTCATGAGTCATGCCATGGCCATGCCCTGCCATGTCCTGACGTGTCTTGACACGTGCCACTGCCATATCTTGACGGGTCCTGACATGTGCCATGGCCATGTCCTTACTCGTCCTGCAACGACCACCAACCTCATTGCGCTTGACATGTTTCTAAGCATTGGTTAGCAATAGACGTGGTGCGATGTGGTGCGGCTTGGAGCGACGTAGTGCGGTGTCATGCCATGACCACGTCTTGACACGTACCATGGCCAAGTCCTGACACGTACCATGACCATACCCTGCCATGTCCGTCGCGTCTTTACACGTACCATGGCCATGCCGGCACGTCCTGACACGTACCATGACCATATCCTGCCATGTCCTAGGACGTCCTGCGACGTCCTGACTCGTGCCGTTACCACACCCTGCCACGTCCTGACGCGTGCCATGGCCATGTCTTGCGACGTCCTGACTCGTGCCATGGCCACGCCCTGCCACGTCCTGACGCGTACCATGGCCATATCCTGCCATATCCTGCGACGTCCCAACTCGTGCCATAGCCACGCCCTGCCATGTCCCGCGACGTCCCGACTCGTGCCATGGCCACGCCCTGCCATGTCCTGACGCGTCCTGACACCTGCCATGGCCATGTTCTGTTGCATCCTGACACATGCCATGGCCATGTCCTGACGCGTCTTGACACGTGCCATGGCCATGTCCTGACTCGTCCTGCAACGTCCTGACTTGTGCCATGGCCATGCCCTGCCACTTCCTAACGCGTGCCATGGCCATGTCCAGACACGTCCTAACACGTACCATGGCCATTTCCTGCCATGTCATGCGACGGCCTGACTCGTGCCATGGCCACGCCCTGCCATGTCCTGACGCGTCCTACATGTGCCATGGCCATGTCCTGGCACGTCCTACGACGTCCTGACTCGTGGAATGGCCAGGCCCTACCATGTCCTTCGATGTCCCGACTCGTGCCATGTCCACGCTCTGCCATGTCCTGCGACGTCCCGACTCGTGCTTTTGCCACGCCCTGCCTTGTATCGACGCGTCGTGACACGTGCCATGGCCATGTTCTGATGCGTCCTGACACATTCCATGGCCATGTCCTGAAGCGTCCTGACAAGTGCCATGACAATGTCCAGACGCGTCCTGCGACGTCTTGACTCTTGCCACGGCCACGCCCTGCCATGTCCTGCGACGTCATGAGTCATGCCATGTCCTATGACGTCCTGCGACCTCCTGACTCATGCCGTTACCACGCCCTGCCACGTCCTGACGCGTGCCATGGCCATGTCCTGCGACGTCCTCACTCGTGCCATGGCCACGCCCTGCCACGTCCTGACGAATACCATGGCCATATCCTGCCATGTCCTGCGACGTCCCAACTCGTGCCATAGCCACACCCTGCCGAGTTCCGCGACGTCCCGACTCATGCCATGGCCATGCCGTGCCATGTCCTGACGCGTACCATGGCCATATCCTGCCATGTCCTGCAACGTCACGACTTGTGGCATGGCCACGCCCTGCCATGTCCCGCGACGTCCCGACTCGTGCCATGGCCATGCCCTGCCATGTTCTAACGTGTCCTGACACGTGCCATGGCCATGTCTTGATGCGTCCTAACACGTGCCATGGCCATGTCCTGATGCGTCCTGACACGTGCCATGGCCACGCTCTGCCATGTCCTGCGACGTCCCGACTCGTGCCTTCGCCACGCCCTGCCATGTCCTGACACGTACCATGGCATGTCGTGATGCGTCCTGACAGATGCCATGGCCGTGTCCTGACACGTACCATGGCATGTCCTGATGCGTCCTGACACATGCCATGGCCATGTCCTTATGAGTCCTGACACATGCCATGGCCACGCCCTGCCATGTACTGCGACGTCATGTGTCCTGCCATGGCCACGCCTAGCCATGTCTGGACGTGTCCTGACACGTGCCACTGCCATGTCCTGACGCGTCCTGACACGTGCCATGGCCATGTCCTGACACGCATCTACTGGCCGTCGCCCGACGCTACCGCTCAAACCACCCTGACTTTCCGCCACCGCTGCCACCGACCACCAACATCATTGTGCTTTCCTGATGCGTCCTGACACGTGCCATGGCCATGTCCTGACTCGTCCTGCAACGTCCTGACTCGTGCCATTGCCATGCCCTGCCGCGTCCTGATGCGTGCCATCGCCATGTACGGACGCGTCCTGACACGTACCATGGCCATTTCCTGCCATGTCATGCGACGTCCTGACTCGTGCCATGGCCACGCCCTGCCATGTCCTTCGACATCCCGACTCGTGCCATGGCGATACCCTGCCATGTCCTGCGCGTCCTTACACGTACCATGACCATGGCGTCACACGTCCTAACACGTACCAAGACCATATCCTGCCATGTCCTGCGACGTCCTTACACGTACCATGGCCCTGGCCTGACACGTCATGACACGTACCATGATCATATTCTGCCATGTGCTGCGACGTCCTGAATCGTGCCATAGCCACGTCCTGACACGTACCATGGCCACGTCCAAACGCATCCTGACACGTATCATGGCCATAACTTGCCATGTCCTGCGACGACCTGACTCGTGCCGTGACCAAGCCCTGCCACGGCCTGACGCATGCCATGACCATGTCCTGCGACGTCCTGACTCGTGCCATGGCCACGCCCTGCCACGTCCTAACACGTACCATGGTCGCGTCCTGACGCGTCCTGACACGTACCATGGCCATATCCTTCCATGTCCTGCCACGTCCTGACGCGTGCCATGGCCATGTCCTGCGACGTCCTGACTCGTGCCATGGCCATGCCCTGCCACGTCGTGACGCGTGCCATGGCCATGCCCTGCCACGTCCTGACGCGTGCCATGGCCATGTCCGGACGCGTCCTGACACGTACCATGGCCATATCCTTCCATGTCCTGCGACGTCCTGACTCGTGCCATGGCCACGCCCTGCCATGTCCTGACACGTCCTGGCACGTGCCATGGCCATTTCCTGACACGTCCTGCGACGTCCCAACTCGTGCCATGGCCAGGCCCTGCCATTTCCTGCAACGTCCCGACTCTTGCAATGGCCACGCCCTGCCATGTCCTGCGACGTCCTTACACGTACCATGGCCCTGGCCTGACACGTCATGACACGTACCATGATCATATCCTGCCATGTCATGCGACATCCTGAATCGTGCTATGGCCATGTCCTGACGCGTCCTGACACGTACCATGGCCACGTCCTGACGCGTCCTAACACGAACCATGGCCATATCCTGCCATGTCTTGCGACGTCCTGACTCGTGCCATGACCATGCCCTGCCATGTCCTGACGCGTGCCGTGGCCATGTCCTGCGACGTCCTAACTCGTGCCTTCGCCATGCCCTGCCACGTCCTGACGCGTCCCATGGCCATGCCCGGACGCGTCCTGACGCGTACCATGGCCATATCCTGCCAGTCCTGCTACGTCCTGACTCGTGCCATGGCCACGCCCTGCCATGTCTTGACACGTCCTGACACGTGCCATGGCCATGTCCTGACACGTCCCGCTACGTCCCAACTCGTGCCATGGCCACGCCCTGCCATGTCCTGCGACGTCCCGACTCGTGCAATGGCCATGCTCTACCACGTCCTGCGACGTCCCGACTCGTGCCATGGCCACGCCCTGCCATGTCCTTCGACGTCCCGACTCGTGCCATGGCCTCGTCATGACGCGTCCTGACACGTACCATGGCCACGTCCTGACACGTCCCGACACGTACCATGGCCATATCCTGCCATGTCTTGCGACGTCCTGACTCGTGCCATGACCACGCCCTGCCACATCCATACGTGTGCTATGGCCATGTCCTGCGACGTCCGGACTCGTGCCATGGCCACGCCCTGCCACGTCCTGACACGTACCATGGCCACGTCCCGACGCGCCCTGACACGTACCATGGCCATATCTTGCCATGTCTTGCGACGTCATGACTCGTGCCATGACCACGCCCTGCCACGTCCTGACGCCTGCCATGGCCATGTCTTGTGACGTCCTGACTCGTGCCATGGCCACGCTCTGCCACGTCCTGACGCATGCCATGGCCATGGCTGGACTCGTCCTGACACGTACCATGGCCATATCCTGCCATGTCTTGCGACATCCTGACTCGTGCCATGGCCACGCCCTGGCATGTCCTGACGCGTCCTGACACGTGCCATGGCCATGTCCTGACACGTCCCGCGACGTCCCAACTCGTGCCATGGCCATGCCCTGCCACGTCCTGCGACGTCCGGACTCATGCCATTGCCACGCCCTGCCATGTTCTGATGCGTCCTGACACGTGCCATGGCCACGTCCTGACTCGTGCCATGGCCACGCTCTGCAACGTCCCGACTCATGCCATTGCCACGCCCTGCCATGTCCTGACTCGTCGTGCAATGGTCATGTCCTGACACGTGTCCTCCGGCCGTCGCCCGACGCTACCGGTCGAACCATCCTAACCTTCCACCACCGTCGCCAACGACCACCAACATCATTGCAATCGACATGTTTCTAAGCATTGGTTATCAATAAACGTGGTGCGACGTGCTGCGGCTTGGAGCGAAGTAGTGCGATGTCGTGCCATGGCCACGTCTTGACACATACCTTGGCCAAGTCCTAACACGTCCTGACACGTACCATGACCATACCCTGCCATGTCCTGCGCGTCCTTACACATACCATGGCCATGGCCTCACACGTCCTAACACGTACCATGACCATATCCTGCCATGTCCTGCGACATCCTTACACGTACCATGGCCCTGGCCTGACACGTCATGACACGTACCATGATCATATCCTGCCATGTGCTGCGACGTCCTGAATCGTGCCATGGCCACGTCCTGACACGTACCATGGCCACGTCCTAACGCGTCCTGACACGTATCATGGCCATAACTTGCCATGTCCTGCGACGTCCTGACTCGTGCCGTGACCAAGCCCTGCCACGGCCTGACGCATGCCATGACCATGTCCTGCGACGTCCTGACTCGTGCCATGGCCACGCCCTGCCACGTCCTAACACGTACCATGGCCACGTCCTGACGCGTCCTGACACGTACCATGGCCATATCCTTCCATGTCCTGCCACGTCCTGACGCGTGCCATGGCCATGTCCTGCGACGTCCTGACTCGTGCCATGGCCATGCCCTGCCATGTCGTGACGCGTGCCATGGCCATGCCCTGCCACGTCCTGACGCATGCCATGGCCATGTCCGGACGCGTCGTGACACGTACCTTGGCCATATCCTTCCATGTCCTGCGACGTCCTGACTCGTGCCATGGCCACGCCCTGCCATGTCCTGACACGTCCTGGCACGTGCCATGGCCATGTCCTGACACGTCCCGCGACGTCCCAACTCGTGCCATGGCCAGGCCCTGTCATTTCCTGCAACGTCCCGACTCTTGCAATGGCCACGCCCTGCCATGTCCTGACGCGTCCTGACACGTGCCATCGCCATGTCCTGATGCGCCCTGACATGTGCCAAGGCCACACCCTGCCATGTCCTGCGACGTCCCAACTCGTGCCATGGCCACGCCCAGCCATGTCCTGACGCATCCTCACACATGCCATGGCATTTCCTGATTCGTCCTGATACGTGTCATGGCCGTGTCCTGACGTGTCCTGCGATGTCATGTCTCTTACCATGGCCACGCCCTGCCATGTCCTGCGACGTCATGAAATCATGCCATGGCCACGCCTTGCCATGTCCTGATGTGTCCCAACACGTGCCACTGTCATGTCCTGACGCGTCCTAACACGTGCCATGGCTATGTCCTGACGCGTCTTGCGACATCCTGACTCTTGCCATGGCCACGCCCTTCTATGTCCTGCGACGTCATGAGTCATGCCATTGCCACGCCTTGCCATGTCCTGACGTGTCCTGACACGTGCCTTTGGCATGTCCAAACGCGACCTGACACGTGCCATGGCTATGTCCTGACTCGTCCTGCGACGTCCTGACTCGTTCCATAGCCATGTGTCACGGGCTGAGAGTCCGGTGCAGCACACAGTGCCCGTGCGGCGTCCAGAGGCTGACTACATCCTCGAGACAAGCCATACCACATGCGGAAGCAACCCGGTTTCGCTTTGCCTTGGGCTCATCAGGGGAGCGACACTAGCCCCCGACCAGTTGATCCCTTTGGCATACTTCGGTCCCCTTCATTGTCTAGTCCATGACCAGCGACAAGCGCCCCAAAATTAACCGGGTCGGCCTGCCTGACTCGGCCAGATCGAAGCATCTAAGGGAGAACAATGCCTTATCGCTAATGTCGTTCCCGTATCCCAACGACGAAGTTCCAGATATCCCGCTCATTCTTTTGATCTAAACGGTCACGACAAACGGGTCGTGACATTCTCCCCCACCAAAAATCCAGCACATCCTCGTGCTGTTGGGGCGAAGGACTCTGCCCAGGGATCACGTACAATACTGCTTTGCGCGCCGCATCTTTTGCTCAGGCGCACCTCATTTCGTGCAACCAGCCTTGCTGGTGGCCATCCACTGGTCTTGCCCGGTAGACCTTGTAGGATGGGGCCGTCCTCAGTGCGAGCCCTCCCTCCTAGGCAAACGCACCCGCACAGTCCTACCATGAGGACCCCACCATAACGCGCAACAGCAGCAAGTACGTCCCGCTCTGATACCACTTGTCACGGGCGGAGAGTCCGGCGTAGCACACAGCGCCCGTGCGGCGTCCTGAGGCTGACCACATCCTCGAGACAAGCCTTACCACATGCGGAAGCCAACAGGTTTCGCCCTGCCTTGGGCTCATCAGGGGAGCGGCACTAGCCCCCAACCAGTAGATCCCGTTGGCCTACTTCGGTCCCATTCATTGTCAAGTCCATGACCAGCGACGTCCTGACTCGTGCCGTGACCAAGCCCTGCCACGGCCTGACGCATGCCATGACCATGTCCTGCGACGTCCCTACTCATGCCATGGCCACGCCCTGCCACGTCCTGACACGTACCATGGCCGCGTCCTGACACGTACCATGGCCATATCCTTCCATGTCCTGCCACGTCCTGACGCGTGCCATGGCCATGTCCTGCCACGTCCTGACACGTACCATGGCCGCGTCCTAACACGTCCTGACACGTACCATGGACATATCCTTCCATGTCCTGCCACGTCCTGACGCGTGCCATGGCCATGTCCTGCGACGTCCTGACTCGTGCCATGGCCATGCCCTGCCACGTCGTGATGCGTGCCATGGCCATGCCCTGCCACGTCCTGACGCGTGCCATGGCAATGTCCGGACGCGTCCTGACACATACCATGGCCATATCCTTCCATGTCCTGCGACGTCCCTACTCGTGCCATGGCCACGCCCTGCCACGTCCTGACACGTACCATGGCCGCGTCCTGATGCGTCCTGACACGTACCATGGCCATATCCTTCCATGTCCTGCCACGTCCTGACGCGTGCCATGGCCATGTCCTGCGACGTCCTGACTCGTGCCATGGCCATGCCTTGCCACTTCGTGACGCGTGCCATGGCCATGCCCTGCCACGTTCTGACGCGTGCCATGGCCATGTCCGGATGCGTCCTGACACGTACCATGGCCATATCCTTCCATGTCCTGCGACGTCCTGACTTATGCCATGGCCACGCCCTGCCATGTCCTGACACGTCCTGGCACGTGCCATGGCCATGTCCTGACACGTCCCGCGACGTCCCAACTCGTGCCATGGCCAGGCCCTGCCATTTCCTGCAACATCCCAACTCTTGCAATGGCCACGCCCTGCCATGTCCTGCGACGTCCCGACTCATGCCATGGCCACGCCCTGCCATGTCCTGACGCGTCTTGACGCCCTGCCACGTCCTGACGCGTCCTGACACGTGCCATGGCCATGTCCTGATGCGTCCTGACATGTGCCAAGGCCACGCCCTGCCATGTATTGCGATGTCCCAACTCGTGCCATGGCCACGCCCTGCCATGTCCTAACGCGTCCACTGGTCTTGCCCGGTAGACCTTGTAGGATGGGGCCGTCCTCAGTGCGAGCCTGCCCTCCTAGGAAAACGCACCCGCACTGTCCTCCCCTGAGGACCCCACCATAACGCGCAACAGCAGCAAGTACGTCCCGCTCTGATACCACTTGTCCGGCGCAGGACACAGCGCCCGTGCGGCGTCCCGAGGCTGACCACATCCTCGAGACAAGCCTTACCACATGCGGAAGCCAACAGGTTTCGCCCTGCCTTGGGCTCATCAGGGGAGCGGCACTAGCCCCCAACCAGTTGATCCCGTTGGCCTACTTCGGTCCCATTCATTGTCAAGTCCATGACCAGCGACGTCCTGACTCGTGCCGTGACCAAGCCCTGCCACGGCCTGACGCATGCCATGACCATGTCCTACGACGTCCTGACTCGTTCCATGGCCACGCCCTGCCACGTCCTGACACGTACCATGGCCGCGTCCTGACGCGTCCTGACACGTACCATGGCCATATCCTTCCATGTCATGCCACGTCCTGACGCGTGCCATGGCCATGTCCTGCCACGTCCTGACACGTACCATGGCCGCGTCCTGACACGTCCTGACACGTACCATGGCCATATCCTTCCATGTCCTGCCACGTCCTGACGCGTGCCATGGCCATGTCTTGCCACGTCCTGACACGTCCTGACACCTACCATGGCCATATCCTTCCATGTCCTGCCACGTCCTGACGCGTGCCATGGCTATGTCCTGCGACGTCCTGACTCGTGCCATGGCCAAGCCCTGCCACGTCGTGATGCGTGCCATGGCCATGTCCGGACGCGTCCTGACACGTACCATGGCCATATCCTTCCATGTCCTGCGACGTCCTGACTCGTGCCATGGCCACGCCCTGCCACGTCCTGACACGTACCATGGCCGCGTCCTGACGCGTCCTGACACGTACCATGGCCATATCCTTCCATGTCCTGCCACGTCCTGACGCGTGCCATGGCCATGTCCTGCAACGTCCTGACTCGTGCCATGGCCATGCCCTGCCACTTCATGACGCGTGCCATGGCCATGCCTTGCCACGTCCTGACGCGTGCCATGGCCATGTCCGGATGCGTCCTGACACGTACCATGGCCGGCCACGTCCTATCTCGTCCTGACACGTACCATGGCCATATCCTGCCATGTCTTGCGACGTCCTGACTCGTTCCATGACCACGCCCTGCCACATCCTTACGTGTGCAATGGCCATGTCCTGCGACGTCCTGACTCGTGCCATGGCCACGCCCTGCCATGTCCTGACACGTACCATGGCCACGTCCCGATGCATCCTGACACGTACCATGGCCATATCTTGCCATGTCTTGCGGCGTCCTGACTCGTGCCATGACCACGCCCTGCCACGTCCTGACGCCTGCCATGGCCATGTCCTGCGACGTCCTGACACGTGACATGGCCACGCCCTGCCACATCCTGACGCGTGCCATGGCCATGACCGGAAGCGTCCTGACACGTACCATGGCCATATCCTGCCATGTCCTGCGACGTCCTGACTCGTGCCATGGCAACGCCCTTCCATGTCCTGACGCGTCATGACACGTGCCATGGCCATGTCCTGACACATCCTGCGATGTCCCGACACGTACCATGACCATACCCTGCCAAGTCCTCCCCGTCCTTTCACGTACCATGGCCAAGTCCTTGCATGTCCTGCCATGTCCTGCGACGTCCCGACTCGTGCCATGGCCACGCCCTGCCATGCCTGCGACATCCCAACTCGTGCCATGGCCATGCCCTGCCATGTCCTGACGCGTCCTAACACGGGCCATGGCCATGTCCTGACTCGTCCTGTGACGTCCTGACTCGTGCCATGGTCATGTCCTGACACGTGTCCTCCGGCCGTCGCCCGACGCTACCGCTCGAACCACCCTGACTTTCCACCACCGCCGCCACTACGACCACAAACATCATTGCAATTGACATGTTTCTAAGCATTTGTTAGCAATAAACGTGGAACGACATGGTGCGGCTTGGAGCGAAGTAGTGCGATGTCGTGCCATGGCCACGTCTTAACACATACCATGGCCAAGTCCTAACACATCCTGACACGTACCATGACCATACCCTGCCATGTCCTGCGCGTCCTTACATGTACCATGGCCATGGCCTCACACGTCCTGACACGTACCATGACCATATCCTGCCATGTCCAGCGACGTCCTTACACGTACCATGGCCCTGGCCTGACACGTCATGACACGTACCATGATCATATCTTGCCATGTCCTGCGACGTCCTGAATCGTGCCATGGCCACGTCCTGACGCGTCCTGATACGTACCATGGCCACGCCCTGCCATGTCCTGACGCATCCTGCACGTGCCATGGCCATGTCCTGACACGTCCTGCGACGTTCCGACTCGTGCCATGGCCACGCCCTGCCATGTCCTTCGACGTCCCGACTCGTGCCGTGGCCACGCCCTGCCATGTCCTGCGACGTCCCGACTTGTGCCATGGCCACGCCCGTTCCATGTCCTGACGCGTCCTGACACGTGCCATGGCCATGTCCTGATGCGTCTTGACACATACTATGGCCATGTCGTGAAGCGTCCTGACACGTGCCATGGCCATGTCCTGACGCGTCCTGCGACGTCCTAACTCTTGCCATGGCCAGGCCCTGCCATGTCCTGAGACGTCATGAGTCATGCCATGGCCACGCCCTGCCATGTCCTGACGTGTCCTGACACGTGCCACTGCCATATCCTGACGCGTCCTGACACGTGCCATGGCCATGTCCTGACTCGTCCTGCGACGTCCTGACTCGTGCCATGGCCATGTCCTGACATGTGTGGATCGGCCTGTCGCCCGACGCTACCGCTTGAACCACCCTGACTTTCCACCGCCGCCACCAACGACCACCAACATCATTGCGCTTTCCTGAAGTGTCCTGACACGTGCCATGGCCATGTCATGACTTGTCCTGCAACGTCCTGACTCGTGCCATTGCCATGCCCTGCCACGTCCTAACGCGTGCCATGGCCATGTCCGGACGCGTCCTGACACGTACCATGGCCATATCCTGCCACGTCCTGCGACGTCCTGACTCGTGCCATGGCCACGCCCTGCCATGTCCTGACGCGTCATGACACGTGCCATGGCCATGTCCTGACACGTCCTGCGACGTCCCGACACGTGCTATGACCATTCTCTGCCATGTCCTGCGCGTCCTTACACGTACCATGGCCAAGTCCTGGCATGTCCTGCCACGTCCTGCGACGTCCCGACTCGTGCCAAGGCCACGCCCTGCTATGCCTGCGACATCCTGACTCGTGCCATGTCCATGCCCAGCCATGTCCTGCGACGTCCCGACTCATGCCATTGCCACGCCCTGCCATGTCCTGACGCGTCCTGACACGTGCCATGGCCATGTCCTGACTCGTCCTGTGACGTCCTGACTCGTGCCATGGTCATGTCCTGACACGTGTCCTCCGGCCGTCGCCTGACGCTACCGCTCGAACCACCCTGACTTTCCACCACCGCCGCCAACGACCACCAACATCATTGCAATTGACATGTTTCTAAGCATTGGTTACCAATAAACGTGGTGCGACGTGGTGCGGCTTGGAGCGAAGTAGAGCGATGTCATGCCATGGCCACGTCTTGACACATACCATGGCCAAGTCCTACACGTCCTGACACGTACCATGACCATACTCTCCCATGTCCTACGCGTCCTTACACGTACCACGGCCATGGCCTCACACGTCCTGACACGTACCATGACCATATCCTACCATGTCCAGCGACGTCCTTACACGTACCATGGCCCTGGCCTGACACGTCATGACACGTACCATGATCATATCCTGCCATGTCCTGCGACGTCCTGAATCGTGCCATGGCCATGTCCTGACGCGTCCTGACACGTACCATGGCCACGCCCTGCCATGTCCTGACGCATCCTGCACGTGCCATGGCCATTTCCTGACACGTCCTGTGACGTCGCGACTCGTGCCATGGCCACGCCCTGCCATGTCCTTCGACAGCCCGACTCGTGCCATGGCCACGCCCTGCCATGTCCTGCGATGTCCCGAATCGTGCCATGGCCACGCCCTTCCATTTCCTGACGCGTCCTGACACGTGCCATGGCCATGTCCTGATGCGTCTTGACACATATCATGGCCATGTCGTGAAGCGTCCTGCCACGTGCCATGGCCATGTCCTGACGCGTCCTGCGACGTCCTGACTCTTGCCATGGCCACGCCCTGCCATGTCCTGCGACGTCATGAGTCATGCCATGGCCACGCCCTGCCATGTCCTGACGTGTCCTGACACGTGCCACTGCCATATCCTGACGCGTCCTGACACGTGTCATGGCCATGTCCTTACTCGTCCTGCAACGTCCTGACTCGTGCCATGGCCATGTCCTGACACGTGTCGACCGGCCTGTCGCCCGACGCTACCGCTTGAACCACCCTGACTTTCCACCAACTCCGCCAACGACCACCAACATCATTGCGCTTTCCTGAAGCGTCCTGACACGTGCCATGGCCATGTCATGTCTTGTCCTGCAACATCCTAACTCGTGCCATTGCCACGCCCTGTCACGTCCTGACGTGTGCCGTGGCCATGTCCGGACGTGTCCTGACACGTACCATGGCCATTTCCTGCCATGTCATGCGATGTCCTGACTCGTGCCGTGGCCATGCCCTGCCATCTCCTGACGCGTCCTGCACGTGCCATGGCCATGTCTTGACACGTCCTATGACGTCCCGACTCGTGCCATGGTCACGCCCTGCCATGTCCTTCGATGTCCCGACTCGTGCCATGGCCACGTCCTGACGCGTCCTGACACGTACCATGGCAACGTTCTAACGCGTCCTGACACGTACCATGGCCATATCCTGCCATGTCTTGCGACGTCCTGACTCGTGCGATGACCACGCCCTGCCACATCCTTACGTGTGCCATGGCCATATCCAGCGACATCCTGACTCGTGCCTTGGACATGCCCTGCCACGTCCTGACACGTACCATGGCCATATCCTGCCATGTCTTGCGACGTCCTGACTCGTGCCATGACCACGCCCTGCCACGTCCTAACACCTGCCATGGCCATGTCCTGCGACGTCCTGACTTGTGCCATGGCCACGCCCTGCCACGTCCTGACGCGTGCCATGGCCATGTCCGGACCCGTCCTGACACGTACCATGGCCATATCCTGCCATGTCCTGCGACGTCCTGACACGTGCCATGGCCATGTCCTGACACGTACCATGGCCACGTCCTAACGCGTCCTGACACGTACCATGGCCATATCCTGCCATGTCCTGCGACGTCCTGACTCGTGCCGTGACCAAGCCCTGCTATGTCCTGCGACGTCCCGACTCGTGCCATGGCCACGCCCTTCCATGCCTGCGACATCTCGACTCGTGCCATGGCCATGACCTGCCATGTCCTCCGAACATGGCAGTGGCACGTGTCAGGACACGTCAGGACATGGCAGGTCGTGGCCATGGCATAACTCATGATGTCGCAAGACATGGCAGGGCGTGGCCATGGCAAGAGTCAGGACGTTGCAGGACGCGTCAGGACATGGCCATGGCACGTGTCAGGACGCATCAGGACATGCCATAGCACGTGTCAGGACGCGTCAGGATATGGCAGGGCGTGGCCATGGCACGAGTCGTGACGTCGCGGGACATGGCAGGGCGTGGCCATGGCACGTGTCAAAACGCATCACGACATGGCCATGGCACGTGTCAGGACGCGTCAGGACAAGGCAGGGCGTGGCCATGGCACGAGTTGGGATGTCGCACGACATGGCAGAGCGTGGCCATGGCACGAGTCAGGACGTCGCAAGACATGGAAGGGCGTTGCCATGGCACGAGTCGGGACGTCGCAGGACGTGTCAGGACATGGCCATGGCACTTGTCAGGATGCGTCAGGACATGGCAGGGCGTGGCCATGGCACGAGTCAGGACGTCGAAGGACGCGTCAGGACATGGCAGGATATGGCCATGGTACGTGTCAGGACGCGTCTGGACATGGCCATGGCACGCGTCAGGTCGTGGTAGGGCGTTTCCATGGCACGAGTCAGGATGTCGCAGGACATGGCCATGGAACGCGTCAGGACGTGGCAGGGCGTGGTCATAGCACGAGTCAGGACGTCATAGGATATGGCAGGCTTTGGTCATGGTATGCGTCAGGACGCGTCAGGATGTGGCCATGGCACGATTCAGGACGTCACAGGACATGGCAAGATATGGTCATGGTACGTGTCACGACGTGTCAGGCCATGGCCATGGTACGTGTCAGGACGTCGCAGGGCATGGCAGGATATGGTCATTGTACGTGTCAGGATGTATCAGGCCATAGCCATGGTACGTGATAAGACGTGGCAGGACATGGCAGGATATGGTGATGGTACGTGTCAGGACGTGTCATGACATGGCCATGGTACGTATCAGGACGTGACCATGGCACGACATCGCACTACGTCGCTCCAAGCCGCACCACGTCGCACCACGTCTAATTCTAACCAATGATTAGAAACATGTCAAGCGCAATGATGTTGGTGGTCGTTGGCGGCGGTGGTGGAAAGTCGGGGAGGTTCAAGCAGTAGCGTCGGGCGACGGGCGATCGACACGAGTCAGGACGCGTCAGGATATCGCAGTGGCACGTGTCAGGACACGTGAGGACATGGCAGGGTGTGGCCATGGCATGACTCATGACGTCGTAGGACATGGCAGGGCGTTGCCATGGCAAGAGTTAGGACATCGCAGGATGCGTCAGGACATGGCCATGGCACGTGTCAGGACGTTTCAGGACATGGCCACTGCACGTGTCAGGATGCATCAGGACATGGCCATGGCACGTGTCAGGACGCGTCAGGACAGGCAGGGCGTGGCCATGGCACGAGTCGGGACGTCGCAAGACATGGCAGGGCATGGCCATGGCACGAGTCGGTACCTCGAAGGACATGGCCATGGCACGTGTCAGGACGCGTTAGGACATGGCCATGGCACGAGTCGGGACGTCGCAGAACGTGTCAGGACATGGCAGGATATGGCCATGGTAGGTGTCAGGACGCGTCCGGACATGGCCATGGCACGCGTCAGGACGTGGCAGGGCGTGGCCATGGCACGAGTCAGGACGTCGCAGGACATGGCCATGGCACGCGTCAGAACGTGGCAGGGCGTGGTCATGGCACGAGTCAGGGCGTCGCAGGACATGGCTGGATATGGCCATGCTACGTGTCAAGACGCTTCAGGACGTGGCCATGGCACGATTCAGGACGTCGCAGGACATGCTAGGATAATATCATGGTACGTGTCATGACGTGTCAGGCCATGGCCATGGTACGTGTAAGGATGTCACAGGACATGGCAGGATATGGTCATGGTACGTGTCAGGACCTGTCAGACCGTGGCCATGGTACGTGTAAGGATACAACGGACATGGCAGGGTATGGTCATGGTACGTGTCAGGACGTGTCACGACTTGGCCATGGTACGTGTCAAGACGTGGTCATGGCACGACATCGCTATACGTCGCTCCAAGCCGCACCACGTCGCACCTCGTCTATTGCTAACCAATGCATAGAAACATGTCAAGCGCAATGATGGTTGTGGTCGTTTTTGGCGGTGGTGGAAAGTCAGGGTTGTTTGAGCGGTAGCGTCAGGCGACGGCCAGAGGACACATGTCAGGACATGGCAATGACACGAGTCAGGACGTCGCAGGAAGAGTCAGGACATGGCCATGGCACGTGTTAGGACGCGTCAGGACATGGCAGTGGCACGTGTCAGGACACGTTAGGACATGGCAGGGCGTGGCCATGGCATGACTCATGACATCGCAAGACATGGCAGGGCGTGGCCATGGAAAGAGTCAGGACATCGCAGGACGCGTCAGGACATGGCCATGGCACGTGTCAGGACGCGTCAGGACATGGAAGTGGCACGTGTCAGGACACGTCAGGAGATGGCAGGGCGTGGCTATGGCATGACTCATGACGTCGCAGGACATGGAAGGATATGATCATGGTACGTGTCATGACGTGTCAGCCCATGGCCTATGTGTAAGGACGTCGCAGGACATGGCAGGATATGGTCAAGGTACGTGTCAGGACGTGTAAGGCCATGGCCATGGTACGTGTAGGGACGCGTCAGGACGTGGTAGGTGTGGCCATGGCACGAGTCAGGACGTCGCCGGACATGGCCATGGCACGCGTCAGGACGTGGCAAGGCGTGGTCATGGCACAAGTCAGGACGTCGGAGGACATGGCAGGATATGGCCATGGTACGTGTCAGGACGCGTCAGGACGTGGCCATGGTAAGTGTCAGGACGCGTCAGGACGTGGCCATGGCACGATTCAGGACGTCGCAGGACAAGGTAGGATACGATCATGGTACGTGTCAAGACGTGTTAGGCCATGGCTATGGTACGTGTAAGGACATCACAGGACATGGCAGGATATGGTTAGGGTACGTGTCACGACGTGTCAGGACATGTCAGGACACGTGTAATGACGCGACGGACATGGCAGGGTATGGTCATGGTACGTGTCAAGACGTGTCACGACTTGGCCATCGTACGTGTCAAGACGTGGTCATGGCATGACATCGCACTACGTCACTCCAAGCCGCACCACGTCGCACCTCCTCTATTGCAAACCAATGCATAGACACATGTCAAGCGCAATGATGTTGGTGGTAGTTGGCTGCGGTGGTGGAAAGTCGGGTGGTTCGAGCGGTAGCGTCGGACGACGGCCGGAGGACACGTGTCAGGACATGGCCATGGCACTAGTCAGGACGTCGCAGGACGAGTCAGGACATGGCCATGGCACGTGTCAGGACGCGTCAGGACATGGCAGTGGCACGTGTTAGGACACGTCAGGACATGGCAGGGCGTGGCCATGGCATGACTCATGACGTCGCAGGATATGGCAGGGCGTGGCCATGGCAAGAGTCAGGACGTCGCAGGACGCGTCAAGACATGGCCATGGCACGTGTCAGGACGAGTCAGGACATGGCAGTGGCACGTGATAGGACACGTCAGGACATGGCAGGTCTTGGCCATGGCATGACTCATGACGTCGCAAGACATGGCAGGGCGTGGCCATGGCAAGAGTCAGGACGTCGCAGGACGCGTCAGGACATGGCCATGGCACGTGTCAGGACGCATCAGGACATGCCATGGCACGTGTCAGGACGCGTCAGGACATGGCAGGGCGTGGCCATGGCACGAGTCGTGATGTCGCAGGACATGGCAGGGCGTGGCCATGGCACGTGTCAAAACGCATCACGACATGGCCATGGCACGTGTCAGGACGTGTCAGAACATGGCAGGGCGTGGCCATGGCACGAGTTGGGATGTCGCAGGACATGGCAGGGCGTGGCCATGGCACGAGTCAGGACGTCGCAAGACATGGAAGGGCGTTGCCATGACACGAGTCGGGACGTCGCAGGACGTGTCAAGACATGGCCATGGCACGTGTCAGGATGCGTCAGGACATGGCAGGGCGTGGCCATGGCACGAGTCGGGACATCGAAGGACATGGAAGGATATGGCCATGGTACGTGTTAGAACGCGTCTGGACATGGCCATGGCACGCGTCAGGTCGTGGTAGGGCGTTGCCATGGCACGAGTCAGGACGTCGCAGGACATGGCCATGGCACGAGTCAGGACGTGGCAGGGCGTGGTCATGGCAAGAGTCAGGACGTCGCAGGACATGGCAGGATATGGCCATGGTACGTGTCAAGACGCGTCAGGACGTGGCCATGGCACGATTCAGGACGTCGCAGGACATGGCAGGATAAAATCATGGTACGTGTCATGATGTGTCAGGCCATGGCCATGGTACGTGTAAGGATGTCGCAGGACATGGCAGGATATGGTCATGGTACGTGTCAGGACCTGTCAGACCATGGCCATGGTACGTGTAAGGACACAACGGACATGGCAGGGTATGGTCATGGTACGTGTCAGGACGTGTCACGACTTGGCCATGGTACGTGTCAAGACGTGGTCATGGCACGACATCGCTATACGTCGCTCCAAGCCGCACCACGATGCACCACGTCTATTGCTAACCAATGCTTAGAAACATATCAAGCGCAATGATGTTGGTGGTCGATGGTGGCGGTGGTGGAAAGTCGGGGTGGTTTGAGCGGTAGCGTCGGGTGACGGCCGGAGGACACGTGTCAGGACATGGCCATGGCACAAGTCAGGACGTCGCAGGACGAGTCAGGACATGGCCATGGCACGTGTCAGGACGCGTCAGGACATGGCAGTGGCACGTGTCAGGACACGTCAAGACATGGCAGGGCGTGGCCATGGCATGACTCGTGACGTCCCATGACATGGCATGGCGTGGCCATGGCAAGAGTCAGGACATGGCCATGGCACGTGTCAGGACGCGTCAGGATATGGCAGTGGCACGTGTCAGGACACGCGAGGACATGGAAGGGCGTGGCCATGGAATGACTCATGACGTCGCAGGACATGGCAGGGGGTTGCCATGGCAAGAGTCAGGACATCGCAGGACGCGTCAGGACATGGCCATGGCACGTGTCAGGACGTTTCAGGACATGGCCACTGCATGTGTCAGGATGCATCAGGACATGGCCATGGCACGTGTCACGACGCGTCAGGACAGGCAGGGCGTGGCCATGGCACGAGTCGGGACGTCGAAGGAGATGGCAGGGCGTGGCCATGGTACGAGTCGGGACGTCGCAGGACGTGTTAGGACATGGCCATGGCACATGTCAGGACGCGTCAGGACATGGCAGGGCGTGGCCATGGCATGAGTCGGGACGTCGCAAGACATGGCAGGGCGTGACCATGGCACGAGTCGGGACGTCGAAGGACATGGCAGGGTGTGGCCATGGCACGAGTGGGGACGTGGCAAGACGTGCATGGACATGGCCATGGCACGTGCAGGACGCGTCAGGAGGTGGCAGGGCGTGGTCATGGCACGAGTCAGGACGTCGCAAGACATGGCAAGATATGGCCATGGTACGTGTCAGGATGCATCAGGACATGGCTATAGTACGTGTCAGGACGTGGCCATGGCACGATTCAGGACGTCGCATGACATGGCAGGATATGATCATGGTACGTGTCATGACATGTCAGGCCATGGCCATGGTACGTGACAGGACGTCGCAGGACATGGCAAGATATGGTCATGGTACATGTCAGGACGTTTCAGAACAAGGCCATGGTACGTATCAGGACGTGACCATGGCACGACATCGCGCTATGTTGCTCCAAGCCGCACCACGTCAGACCACATCTAATTCTAACCAATGCTTAGATACATGTCAAGCGCAATGATGTTGGTGGTCTTTGGCGGCGGTGGTTGAAAGTCGGGGTGGTTCGAGCAGTACCGTCGGGCGACGGTCGGCCGACACATGTCAGGACATGGCCATGGCACGAGTCAGGACGTCGTAGGACGAGTCAGGACATGGCCATGGAACGTGTCAGGTCGCGTCAGGACATGGCAGTGGCACGTGTCAGGACACGTCAGGACATGGCAGGGCGTGGAAATGGCATGACTCACGACGTAACAGGACATCGCAGGGCGTGGCCATGGCAAGAGTCAGCACGTCGCAGGACGCGTCAGGACATGGCCATGGCACATGTCAGGACGCATCAGGACATGGCCATGGCATGAGTCAGGACGCATCAGGACATGGCCATGGCACGTGTCAGGACGTGTCAGGACATGATAGGGCGTGGACATGGCACAAGTCGGGACGTCGCAGGACATGGCAGGGCGTGGCCATGGCACGTGTCAGGACGCATCAGGACATGGCCATGCCACGTGTCAGGACGCGTCAGGACATGGAAGGGCGTGGCCATGGCACGAGTCGGGACGTCGCAGGACATGGCTGGGTATGGCCATGGCACGAGTCAGGACGTCGTAGGACATGGCAGGACGTGGCCATAGCACGAGTCGGGACGTCGCAGGACGTGTCAAGACATGGCAGGATATGGCCATGGTAGGTGTCAGGACGTGTCCGGACATAGCCATGCCACGTGTCAGGACGCGTCAGGACATGGAAAGGCGTGGCCATGGCACGAGTCGGGACGTCGTAGGACATGGCTGGGTGTGGCCATGGCACGAGTCAGGACGTCGTAGGACATGGCAGGACGTGGCCATAGCACGAGTCGGGACGTCGCAGGACGTGTCAGAACATGGCCATGGCACGTATCAGGACGCTTTAGGACATGGCCATGGCACGAGTCGGGACGTCGCAGGACGTGTCAGGACATGGCAGGATATGGCCATGGTAGGTGTCAGGACGCGTCCGGACCTGGCCATGGCACGCGTCAGGACGTGGCAGGGCGTGGCCATGGCACGAGTCAGGACGTCGCAGGACATGGCCATGGCACGCGTCAGGACGTGGCAAGGCGTGGTCATGGCACGAGTCAGGACGTCGCAGGACATGGCTGGATATGGCCATGCTACGTGTCAAGACGCGTCAGGACGTGGCCATGGCACGATTCAGGACGTCGCAGGACGTGGCAGGATAAAATCATGGTACGTGTCATGACGTGTCAGGCCATGGCCATGGTATGTGTAAGGATGTCACAGGACATGGCAGGATATGGCCATGGTACGTGTCAGGACCTGTCAGACCATGGCCATGGTACGTGTAAAGACACAACGGACATGGCAGGGTATGGTCATGGTACGTGTCAGGACGTGTCACGACTTGGCCATGGTACGTGTCAAGACGTGGTCATGGCACGACATCTTTATACGTCGCTCCAAGCCGCACCACGTCGCACCTCGTCTATTGCTAACCAATGCATAGAAACATGTCAAGCGCAATGATGGTTGTGGTCGTTTGTGGCGGTGGTGGAAAGTCAGGGTTGTTCGAGCGGTAGCGTCAGGCGACTGCCGGAGGACACGTGTAGGGACATGGCCATGACACGAGTCAGGACGTCGCAGGAAGAGTCAGGACATGGCCATGGCACGATTAGGACGCGTCAGGACATGGCAGTGGCACGTGTCAGGACACGTCAGGACATGGCAGGGCGTGGCCATGGCATGACTCATGACGTCGCAAGACATGGCAGGGCGTGGCCATAGCAAGAGTCAGGACATCGCAAGACGCGTAAGGACATGGCCATGGCACGTGTCAGGACGCGTCAGGACATGGCAGTGGCACGTGTCAGGACACGTCAGGAGATGGCAGGGTGTGGCTATGGCATGACTCATGACGTAGCAGGACATCGCAGGATATGATCATGGTACGTGTCATGACGTGTCAGCCCATGGCCTACGTGTAAGGATGTCGCAGGACATGGGAGGATATGGTCAAGGTACGTGTCAGGACGTGTCAGGCATGGCCATGGTACGTGTAAGGACGCGTCAGGACGTGGCAGGCGTGGCCATGGCACGAGTCAGGACGTCGCCGGACATGGCCATGGCACGCGTCAGGACGTGGCAAGGCGTGGTCATGGAACGAATCAGGACGTCGGAGGACATGGAAGGATATGGCCACGGTACATGTCAGGACGCGTCAGGACGTGGCCATGGTACGTGTCAGGACGCGTTAGGACGTGGCCATGTCACGATTCAGGACGTCGCAGGACATGGTAGGATACGATCATGGTACGTGTCAAGACGTGTCAGGCCATGGCCATAGTACGTGTAAGGACATCGCAGGACATGGCAGGATATGGTCAGGGTACGTGTCACGACGTGTCAGGACATGTCAGGACACGTGTAAGGACGCGACGGACATGGCAGGGTATGGTCATGGTACGTGTCAAGACGTGTCACGACTTGGCCATCGTACCTGTCAAGACGTGGTCATGGCACGACATCGCACTACGTCACTCCAAGCCGCACCACGTCGCACCTCCTCTATTGCAAACCAATGCATAGAAACATGTCAAGTGCAATGATGTTGGTGGTCGTTGGCGGCGGTGGTGGAAAGTCGGGTGGTTCGAACGGTAGCGTCGGGTGACGGCCGGAGGACACGTGTCAGGACATGGCCATGGCACTAATCAGGACGTCGCAGGACGAGTCAGGACATGGCCATGGCACGTGTCAGGACGCGTCAGGACATGGCAGTGGCACGTGTCAGGACACGTTAGGACATGGCAGGGCGTGGCCATGGCATGACTCATGACGTCGCAGGACATGGCAGGGCGTGGCCATGGCGAGTCAGGACGTCACAGGACGCGTCAAGCCATGGCCATGGCACGTGTCAGGACGCGTCAGGACATGGCAGTGGCACGTGTGAGGACACGTCAGGACATGGCAGGTCGTGGCCATGGCATGACTCATGACGGCGCAAGACATGCAGGGCGTGGCCATGGCAAGAGTCATGACGTCGCAGGACGCGTCAGGACATGGCCATGGCACGTGTCAGGAATAATCAGGACATGCCATGGCACGTGTCAGGAATAATCAGGACATGCCATGGCACGTGTCAGGACGCGTCAGGACATGGCAGGGCGTGGCCATGGCACGAGTCGTGACAACGCAGGACATGGCAGGGCGTGGCCATGGCACGTGTCAAAACGCATCACGACATGGCCATGGCACGTGGCAGGACGCGTCAGGACATGGCAGGGCGTGGCCATGGTACGAGTTGGGATGTCGCAGGACATGGCAGGGCGGGGCCATGGCACGAGTCAGGACGTCGCAAGACATGGAAGGGCGTTGCCATGGCACGAGTCGGGACGTCGCAGGACGTGTCAGAACATGGCCATGGCACGTGTCTGGACGCGTGAGGACATGGCCATGGCACGAGTCGGGACGTCGCAGGACGTGTCAGGACATGGCAGGATATGGCCATGGTAGGTGTCAGGACGCGTCTGGACATGGCCATGGCACGCGTCAGGTCGTGGTAGGGCGTTGCCATGGCACGAGTCAGGACGTCGCAGGACATGGCCATGGCACGCGTCAGGACGTGGCACGCGTGGTCATGGCACGAGTCTGGACGTCGCAGGACATGGCAGGTTATGGCCATGGTACATGTCAAGACGCGTTAGGACATGGCCATGGCACGATTCAGGACGTCGCAGGACATGGCAGGATAAAATCATGGTACGTGTCATGACGTGTCAGGCCATGGCCATGGTACATGTAAGGATGTTGCAGGACATGGCAGGATATGGTCATGGTACGTGTCAGGACCTGTCAGACCATGGCCATGGTACGTGTAAGGACACAACGGACATGGCAGGGTATGGTCAGGGTACGTGTCAGGACGTGTCACGACTTGGCCATGGTACGTGTCAAGACGTGGTCATGGCACGACATCGCTATACGTCGCTCCAAGCCGCACCACGTCGCACCACGTCTATTGCTAACCAATGCTTAGAAATATGTCAAGCGCAATGATGTTGGTGGTCGTTGGCGGCGGTGGTGGAAAGTCGGGGTGGTTCGAGCGGTAGTGTCGGGCGACGGCCGGAGGACACGTGTCAGGACATGGCCATGGCACAAGTCAGGACGCGTCAGGACATGGCAGTGGCACGTGTCAGGACACGTCAAGACATGGCAGGGTGTGGCCATGGCATGACTCATGACGTCCCATGACATGGCATGGCGTGGCCATGGCAAGAAGCAGGACGTCGCAGGACGAGTCAGGACATGGCCATGGCAAGTGTCTGGACGCATCAGGATATGGCAGTGGCACGTGTCAGGACACGTGAGGACATGGCAGGACGTGGCCATGGCATGACTCATGACGTCGCAGGACATGGCAAGGTGTTGCCATGGCAAGAGTCAGGACATCGCAGGACGCGTCAGGACATGGCCATGGTACGTGTCAGGACGTTTCAGGACATGGCCATTGTACATGCAAGGATGCATCAGGACATGGCCATGGCACATGTCAGGACGCGTCAGGACATGGCAGGGCGTGGCCATGGCACGAGTCGGGACGTCGCAAGACATGGCAGGGCGTGGAAATGGCACGAGTCGGGACGTCGAAGGACATGGCAAGGCATGGCCATGGCACGAGTCGGGACGTCGCAAGACATGGTAGGGCGTGGCCATGGCACGAGTCGGGACGTCGCAGGACGTGTCAGGACATGGCCATGGCACGTGCAGGACGCGTCAGGACGTGGCAGGGCGTGGCCATGGCACGAGTCAGGACGTCGCAAGACATGGCAGGATATGGCCATGGTACGTGTCAGGATGCGTCAGGACGTGGCCATAGTACGTCTCAGGACGCGTCAGGACGTGGCCATGGCACGATTCAGGATGTCGCATGACATGGCCAGATATGATCATGGTACGTGTCAGGACGTGTCAGGCCATGGCCATGGTACGTGACAGGACGTCGCAGGAAATGGCAGGATATGGTCATGGTACGTGTCAGGACGTTTCAGGACATGGCCATGGTACGTATCAGGACGTGACCATGGCACGACATCGCACTATGTCGCTCCAAGCCGTACCACGTCGGACCACATCTAATTCTAACCAATTCTTAGAAAAATGTCAAGCGCAATGATGTTGGTGGTCTTTGGCGGCGGTGGTTGAAAGTCGGGGTGGTTCGAGCAGTAGCGTCGGGCGACGGTCGGGCGACACGTGTCAGGACATGGCCATGGCACGAGTCAGGACGTCGCAGGACGAGTCAGGACATGGCCATGGAACGTGTCAGGACGCGTCAGGACATGGCAGTGGCACGTGCCAGGACACGTCAGGACATGGCAGGGCGTGAAAATGGCATGACTCACGATGTAACAGGACATGGCAGGGCGTGGCCATGGCAAGAGTCAGGACATCGCAGGACGCGTCAGGACATAGCCATGGCACATGTCAGGACGCATCAGGACATGGCCATGGCATGAGTCAGGACGCATCAGGACGTGGCCATGGCACGTGTCAGGACGTGTCAGGACATGATAGGGCGTGGACATGGCACTAGTCGGGACGTCGCAGGACATGGCAGGGCATGGCCATGGCACGTGTCAGGACGCATCAAGACATGGCCATGCCACGCGTCAGGACATGGAAGGGCGTGGCCATGGCACGAGTCGGGACGTCGCAGGACATGGCTGGGTGTTGCCATGGCACAAGTCAGGACGTCGTAGGACATGGAAGGACGTGGCCATAGCTCGAGTCGGGACGTCGCAGGACGTGGCCATAGCACGAGTCGGGACGTCACAGGACGTGTCAGAACATGGCCATGGCACGTGTCAGGACGCGATAGGACATGGCCATGGCACGAGTCAGGACGTCGCAGGACGTGTCAGGACATGGCATGATATGGCCATGGTAGGTGTCAGGACGCGTCCGGACACGGCCATGGCACGCGTCAGGACTTGGCAGGGCGTGGCCATGGCACGAGTCAGGACGTTGCAGGACATGGCCATGGCACGCGTCAAGACGTGGCAGGGCGTGGTCATGGCACGAGTCAGGACGTCGCAGGACATGGCAGGATATGGCCATGGTACGTGTCAAGACGCGTCAGGACGTGGCCATGGCACGATTCAGGACGTCGCAGGACATGGCAGGATAAAATCATGGTACGTGTCATGACGTGTCAGGCCATGGCCATGGTACGTGTAAGGATGTCGCAGGACATGGCAGGATATGGTCATGGAACGTGTCAGGACCTGTCAGACCATGGCCATGGTACGTATAAGGACACAACGGACATGGCAAGGTATGGTCATGGTACGTTTCAGGACGTGTCACGACTTGGCCATGGTACGTGTCAAGACGTGGTCATGGCACGACATCGCTATACGTCGCTCCAAGCCGCACCACGTCGCACCACGTCAATTGCTAACCAATGCTTAGAAACATGTCAAGCGCAATGATGTTGGTGGTCGTTGAGGTGGTGGTGGAAAGTCAGGGTGGTTCGAGCGGTAGCGTTGGGCGACGGCCGGAGGACACGTGTCAGGACATGGTCATGGCACGAGTCAGGACGTCGCAGGACGAGTCAGGACATGGCCATGGCACGTGTCAGGACGCGTCAGGACATGGCAATGGCACGTGTCAGGACACGTCAGGACATGGTAGGGCGTGGCCATGGCATGACTCATGACGTCGCATGACATGGCATGGCGTGGCCATGGCAAGAGTCATGACGTCGCAGGACGAGTCAGGACATGGCCATGGCACGTGTCAGGACGCGTCAGGATATGGCAGTGGCACGTGTCAGGACACGTGAGGACATGGCAGGGCATGGCCATGGCATGACTCATAACGTCGCAGGACATGGCAGGGCGTTGCCATGGCAAGAGTCAGGACATCGCAGGACGCGTCAGGACATGGCCATGGCACGTGTCAGGACGTTTCAGGACATGGCCATTGCACGTGTCAGGATGCATCAGGACATGGCCATGGCACGTGTCAGTACGCGTCAGGACATGGCAGGGCGTGGCCATGGCACGAGTCGGGACGTCGCAAGACATGGCAGGGCGTGGCCATGACACGAGTCGGGATGTCGCAAGACATGGCAGGGCGTGGCCATGGCAGGAGTCGGGACGTCGAAGGACACGGCAGGGCGTGGCCATGGCACGAGTCGGGACGTCGCAGGACGTGTCAGGGCATGGCCATGGCACGTGCAGGACGCGTCAGGACGTGGCAGGGCGTGGTCATGGCACGAGTCAGGACATCGCAAGACATGGCGAGATATGGCCATGGTACGTGTCAGGATGCGTCAGGACGTGGCCATAGTACGTGTCAGGACGCGTCAGGACGTGGCCATGGCACGATTCAGGACGTCGCATGACATGGCAGGATATGATCATGGTACGTGTCACGACGTGGCCATGGCCATGGCACGAGTCAGGACGTCGCTGGACGAGTCAGGACATGGCCATGGCACGTGTCAGGACGCGTCACGACATGGCAGTGGCACGTGTAAGGACACGTAAGGACATTGCAGGGCGTGGCCATGGCATGACTCACGACGTAACAGGATATGGAAGGACGTGGCCATGGCAAGAGTCAGGACGTCGCAGGACGCGTCAGGACATGGCCATGGCACATGTCAGGACGCATCAGGACATGGCCATGGCATGAGTCAGGACGCATCAGGACATGGCAGTGTGTGGCTATGGCATGACTCATGACGTCGCAGGACATGGCAGGATATGATCATGGTACGTGTCATGACGTGTCAGCCCATGGCCATGGTACGTGTAAGGACGTCGCAGGACATGGCAGGATATGGTCATTGAACGTGTCAGGACGTGTGAGGCCATGGCCATGGAACGTGTAACGACGCGTCAGGACGTGGTAGGGCGTGGCCATGGCACGAGTCAGGACGTCGCAGGACATTGCCATGGCACGCGTCAAGACGTGGCAGGGCGTGGTCATGGCATGAGTCAGGACGTCGTAGGACATGGCAGGATATGGCCATGGTACGTGTCAGGATGCGTCAGGACGTGGCCATAGTACGTGTCAAGACGTGTCAGGACATTGCCATGGCATGATTCAGGACGTCGCAGGACATGGTAGGATATGGCCATGATACGTGTAAGGACGTCGCAGGACATGGCAGGATATGGTCAGGGTACGTGTCAAGACGCAGGACTTGGCCATCGTTCGTGTCAGGACGTGGTCATGCCACGAAATCGCACTACGTAGCTCCAAGCCGCACCACGTCGCACCTCGTCTATTGCTAACCAATGCTTAGAAACATGTCAACCGCAATGATGTTGGTGGTCGTTGGCTGCGGTGGTGGAAAGTCGGGTTGTTCTAGCAGTAGCGTCGGGCGAAGGTCGGCCGACACGTGTCAGGACATGGCCATGGCACGAATCAGGACGTCGCAGGACGAGTCAAGACATGACCATGGAACGTGGTAGGACGCGTCAGGACATGGCAGTGGCACGTGTCAGGACACGTCAGGACATGGCAGGGCGTGGAAATGGCATGACTCACGACGTAACAGGACATGGCAGGGCGTGGCCATGGCAAGAGTCAGGACATCGCAGGACGCGTCAAGACATGGCCATGGCACATGTCAGGACGCATCAGGACATGGCCATGGCATGAGTCAGGACGCATCAGGACATGGCCATGGCACGTGTCAGAACGTGTCAGGACATGATAGGGCCTGGACATGGCACGAGTCGGGACGTCGCAAGACATGGCAGGGTGTGGCCATAGCACATGTCAGGACGCATCAGGACATGGCCATGCCACGTGTCAGGACGCGTTAGGACATGGAAGGGCGTGGCCATGGCACGAGTCGGGACGTCGCAGGACATGGCTGGGTGTGGCCATGGCACGAGTCAGGACGTCGTAGGACATGGCAGGACGTGGCCATGGCACGAGTCAGGACGCGTCAGGACATGGAAAGGCGTGGCCATGGCACGAGTCGGGACGTCGTAGGACATGGCTGGGTGTGGCCATGGCACGAGTCAGGACGTCGTAGGACATGGCAGGACGTGGCCATGGCACGAGTCGGGACATCGCAGGACGTTTCATAACATAGCCATGGCACGTGTCAGGACGCGTTAGGACATGGCCATGGCACGAGTCGGGACGTCGCAGGACTTGTCAGGACATGGCAGGATATGTCCATGGTAGGTGTCAGGACGCGTCCGGACATGGCCATGGCACACGTCAGGACGTGGCAGGGCGTGGCCATGGCACGAGTCAGGACGTCGCAGGACATGGCCATGGCATGCGTCAGGACGTGGCAGGGCGTGGTCATGGCACGAGTTAGGACGTCGCAGGACATGGCAGGATATGGCCATGGTACGTGTCAAGACGCGTCAGGACGTGGCAATGGCACGATTCAGGACATCGCAGGACATGGCACCATAAAATCATGGTACGTGTCATGACGTGTCAGGCCATGGCCTACGTGTAAGGACGTCGCAGGACATGGCAGGATATGGTCATGGTACGTGTCAGGACGTGTCAGGCTATGGCCATGGTATGTGTAAGGACGCGTCAGGACGTGGCAGGCGTGGCCATGGCACGAGTCAGGACGTCGCAGGACATGGCCATGACACGCGTCAAGACGTGGCAGGGCGTGGTCATGGCACGAGTCAGGACGTCGTAGGACATGGCAGGATAAGGCCATGGTTCATGTCAGGATGCGTCAGGACGTGGCCATAGTACGTGTCAGGACGTGTCAGGACATTGCCATGGCACGATTCAGGACGTCGCAGGACATGGTAGGATATGGCCATGATACGTGTAAGGACGTCGCAGTACATGGCAGGATATTGTCAGGGTACGTGTCAAGACGTGTCAGGCCATAGCCATGGTACGTGTAAGGACGCGGCGGACATGGCAGGGTATGGTCATGGTACGTGTCAAGACGTGTCACGACTTGGCCATTGTTCGTGTCAGGACGTGGTCATGCCACGAAATCGCACTACGTAGCTCCAAGCCGCACCACGTCGCACCTCGTCTATTGCTAACCAATGCTTAGAAACATGTCAACCGCAATGATGTTGGTGGTCGTTGGCTGCGGTGGTGGATAGTCGGGTTGTTCGAGTAGCGTCGGGCAAAGGTCGGTCGACACGTGTCAGGACATGGCCATGGCACGAGTCAGGACGTCGCAGGACGAGTCAGGACATGGCCATGGAACGTGTCAAGACGCGTCAGGACATGGCAGCGGCACGTGTCAGGACACGTCAGGACATGGCAGGGCGTGGAAATGGCATGACTCACGACGTAACAGGACATGGCAGGGCGTGGCCATGGCAAGAGTCAGGACGTCGCAGGACGCGTCAAGACATGGCCATGGCACATGTCAGGACGCATCAGGACATGGCCATGGCATGAGTCAGGACGCATCAGGACATGGCCATGGCACGTGTCAGGACGTGTCAGGACATGATAGGGCGTGGACATGGCACGAGTCGGGACGTCGCAAGACATGGAAGGGCGTGGCCATGGCACGTGTCAGGACGCATCAGGACATGGCCATGCCACGTGTCAGGACGCGTCAGGACATGGAAGGGTGTGGCCATGGCACGAGTCGGGACGTCGCAGGACATGGCTAGGTGTGGCCATGGCACGAGTCAGGACGTCGTAGGACATGGCAGGACGTGGCCATAGCACGCGTCGAGACGTCGCAGGACGTGTCAGAACATGGCCATGACACGTGTCGGGATGCGTTAGGACATGGCCATGGCACGAGTCGGGACGTCGCAGGACGTGTAAGGACATGGCTGGAATGGCCATGGTAGGTGTCAGGACGCGTCCGGACATGGCCATGGCACGCGTCAGGACGTGGCAGGGCGTGGCCATGGCACGAGTCAGGACGTCGCAGGACATGGCCATGGCACGCGTCAGGACGTGGCAGGGCGTGGTCATGGCACGAGTCAGGACGTCGCAGGACATGGCAGGATTGGCCATGGTACGTGTCAAGACGCGTCAGGACGTGCCCATGGCACGATTCAGGACGTCGCAGGACATGGCAGGATAAAATCATGGTACGTGTCATGACGTGTCAGGCCATGGCCTACGTGTAAGGACGTCGCAGGACATGGCAGGATATGGTCATGGTACGTGTCAGGACGTGTCAGGCCTTGGCCATGGTATGTGTAAGGACGCGTCAGGACGTGGCAGGCGTGGCCATGGCACGAGTCAGGACGTCACAAGACATGGCCATGGCACGCGTCAGGACGTGGCAAGGAGTGGTCATGGCACGAGTCAGGACGTCGGAGGACATGGCAGGATATGGCCATGGTACGTGTCAGGACGCGTCAGGACGTGGCCATGGAACGTGTCAGGGCTCGTCAGGACGTGGCCATGGCACGATTCAGGACGTCGCAGGACATGGCAGGATACAATCATTGTACGTGTCAAGACGTGTCAGGCCATGGCCATGGTACGTGTAAGGACGTCGCAGGACATGGCAGGATATGGTCAGGGTACGTGTCACGACGTGTCAGGACATGTCAGGACACGTGTTAGGACGCGACAGACATGGCAGGGTATGGTCATGGTACGTGTCAAGACGTGTCACGACTTGGCCATCGTACGTGTCAAGACGTGGTCATGGCACGACATCGCACTACGTCGCTCCAAGCCGCACCATGTCGCACCTCCTCAATTGCAAACCAATGCATAGAAACATGTCAAGCGCAATGATGTTGGTGGTCATTGGCGGCGGTGGTGGAAAGTCAGGTGGTTCAAGCGGTAGCGTCGGGCGACGGCCGGAGGACACGTGTCAGGACATGGCCATGGCACGTGTCAGGACGCGTCAGGACATGGCAGTGGCACGTGTCAGGACACGTCAGGACATGGCAGGGCGTGGCCATGGCATGACTCATGACGTTGCAGGACATGGCAGGGCGTGGCCATGGCAAGAGTCAGGACGTCGCAGGACGCGTCAACACATGGCCATGGCACGTGTCAGGACGCGTCAGGACATGGCAGTGGCACGTGTCAGGACACGTCAGGACATGGCAGGTCGTTGCCATGGCATGACTCATGACGTCGCAAGACATGGTAGGGCGTGGCCATGGCAAGAGTCAGGACATCGCAGGACGCGTCATGACATGGCCATGGCACGTGTCAGGACGCATCAGGACATGCCATGGCACGTGTCAGGACGCGTCAGGACATGGCAGGGCGTGGCCATGGCACGAGTCGTGACGTCGCAAGACATGGCAGGGCGTGGCCATGGCACGTGTCAAAACGCATCACGACATGGCCATGGCACGTGTTAGGACGCGTCAGGACATGGCAGGGCGTGGCCATGGCACGAGTCAGGACGTCGCAAGACATGGAAGGGCGTTGCCATGGCACGAGTCGGGACGTCACAAGACGTGTCAGGACATGGCCATGGCACGTGTCAGGATGCGTCAGGACATGGCAGGGCGTGGCCATGGCACGAGTTAGGACGTCGAAGGACATGGCAGGATATGGCCATGGTACGTGTCAGGACGCGTCTGGACATGGCCATGGCTCGCGTCAGGTCGTGGTAGGGCGTTGCCACGGCACGAGTCAGGACGTCGCAGGACATGGCCATGGAACGCGTCAGGACGTGGCAGGGCGTGGTCATGGCACGGGTCAGAACGTCACAGGACATGGCAGGATTTGGTCATGGTATGCGTCAGGACGCATCAGGATGTGGCCATGGCACGATTCAGGACGTCACAGGACATTGCAAAATATGATCATGGTACGTGTCATGACGTGTCAGGCCATGGCCATGGTACGTGTCAGGACGTCGCAGGGCATGGCAGGATATGGTCATGGTACATGTCAGGATGTATCAGGCCATAGCCATGGTACGTGACAGGACGTCGCAGGACATGGCAGGATATGGTCATGGTACGTGTCAGGACGTGTCAGGACATGGCCATGGTACGTATCAGGACGTGACCATGGCACGACATCGCACTACGTCGCTCCAAGTCGCACAACGTCGCACCACGTATAATTCTAACCAATGATTAGAAACATGTCAAGCGCAATGTTGTTGGTGGTCGTTGGCGGCGGTGGTGGAAATTCGGGGAGGTTCAAGCAGTAGCCTCGGGCGACGGTCAGTCGACACGTGTCAGGACATGGCCATGGCACGAGTCAGGACGTCGCAGGACGAGTCAGGACATGGCCATGGCACGTGTCAGGACGTATCAGGACATGGCCATTGCACGTGTCAGGATGCATCAGGACATGGCCATGGCACGTGTCAGGACGCGTCAGGACATGGCAGGGCGTGGCCATGGCACGAGTCGGGACGTCACAAGACATGGCAGGGCGTGGCCATGGCACGAGTCGGGACGTCGAAGGACATGGCAGGGCTTGGCCATGGCACGAGTCGGGACGTCGCAGGACGTGTCAGGACATGGCCATGGCACGTGCAGGACGCGTCACGACGTGGCAGGGCGTGGTCATGGCACGAGTCAGGACGTCGCAAGACATGGCAGGATATCGCCATGGTACGTGCCAGGATGCGTCAGGACGTGGCCATAGTACGTGTCAGAACGCGTCAGGACATGGCCATGGCACGATTCAGGACGTTGCATGACATGGCAGGATATGATCATGGTACGTGTCATGACGTGTCAAGCCATGGCCATATGGTACGTGACAGGACGTCGCAGGACATGGCAGGATATGGTCATGGTACGTGTCAGGACGTTTCAGGACATGGCCATGGTACGTATCAGGATGTGACCATGGCAGGACATCGCACTACGTCGCTCCAAGCAACACCACGTCGGACCACGTCTAATTCTAACCAATGCTTTGAAACATGTCAAGCGCAATGATGTTGGTGGTCTTTGGCGGTGGTGGTTGAAAGTCGGGGTGGTTCGAGCAGTAGCATCGGGCGATGGTCGGTCGACATGTGTCAGGACATGGCCATGGCACGAGTCAGGACGTCGCTGGACGAGTCAGGACATGGCCATGGAACGTGTCAGGACGCGTCAGGACATGGCAGTGGCACGTCTCAGGACACGTCAGGACATGGCAGGGCGTGGAAATGGCATGACTCACGACGTAACAGGACATGGCAGGGCGTGGCCATGGCAAGAGTCAGGACGTCGCAGGACGCGTCAGGACATGGCCATGGCACATGTCTGGACGCATCAGGACATGTCCATTGCATGAGTCAGGACGCATCAGGACATGGCCATGGCACGTGTCAGGACGTGTCAGGACATGATAGGGCGTGGACATGGCACGAGTCAGGACATCGCAGGACATGGCAGGGCGTGGCCATGGCAGGTTTCAGGACGCATCAGGACATGGCCATACCACGGGTCAGGACGCGTCAGGACGCGTCAGGACATGGAAGGGCGTGGCCATGGCACGAGTCGGGACGTCGCAGGACATGGATGGGTGTGGCCATGGCACGAGTCAGGACGTCGTAGGCCATGGCAGGACGTGGCCATAGCACAAGTCGGGACGTCGCAGGACGTGTCAGAACATGGCCATGGCACGTGTCAGGACGCGTCAGGACATGGCAGTGGCACGTGTCAGGACACGTCAAGACATGGCAGGGCGTGGCCATGGCATGACTTATGACGTCGCATGACATGGCATGGCGTGGCCATGGCAAGAGTCAGGACGTCGCAGGACGCGTCAGGACATGGCCATGGCATGTGTCAGGACGCGTCAGGACATGGCAGTGGCACGTGTCACGACATGTCAGGACATGCAGGGCGTGGCCATGGCATGACTCATGAAGTCGCAGCACATGGCAGGATATGATCATGGTACGTGTCATGACGTGTCAGGCCATGGCCATGGTACGTGTAAGGACGTCACAGAACATGGCAGGATATGGTCATGGTACATGTCAGGACGTGTCAGGAAATGGCCATGGGACGTGTAAGGACGCGTCAGGACGTGGTAGGGCATGGCCATGGCACTAGTCAGGACGTCGCAGGACATGGCCATGGCACGCGTCAGGACGTGGCAAGGCGTGGTCATGGCACGAGTTAGGACGTCGCAGGACATGGCAGGATATGGCCATGGTACGTGTCAAGACGCGTCAGGACGTGGCAATGGCACGATTCAGGACATCGCAGGACATGGCACCATAAAATCATGGTACGTGTCATGACGTGTCAGGCCATGGCCTACGTGTAAGGACGTCGCAGGACATGGCAGGATATGGTCAGGGTACGTGTCAGGACGTGTCAGGCCATGGCCATGGTACGTGTAAGGACGCGACGGACATGGCAGGGTATGGTCATGGTACGTGTCAAGATGTGTCACGACTTGGCCATCGTACGTGTCAAGACGTGGTCATGGCATGACATCGCACCACGTCGCACCTCGTCTATTGCTAACCAGTGCTTAGAAACATGTCAAGCGCAATGATGTTCATGGTCGTTGGCGGCGGTGGTGGAAAGTCAAGGTTGTTCGAGCGGTAGCGTCGGGCGACGGCCGGAGGACACGTGTCAGGACATGGCCATGACACGAGTCAGGACGTCGCAGGAAGAGTCAGGACATGGCCATGGCACGTGTCAGGACGCATCAGGACATGGCAGTGGCACGTGTCAGGACACGTCAGGACATGGCAGGGCGTGGCCATGGCATGACTCACGATGTAACAGGACATGGCAGGGCGTGGCCATGGCAACAGTCAGGAAGTCGCAGGACGCGTCAGGACATGGCCATGGCACATGTCAGGACGCATTAGGACATGGCCATGGCATGAGTCAAGACGCATCAGGACATGGCAGGGTATGGCTATGGCATGACTCATGACGTCGGAGGACATGCCAGGATATGATCATGGTATGTGTCATGACGTGTCAGCCCATGGCCATGGTACTTGTAAGGACGTCGCAGGACATGGTCATGGTACGTGTCAGGACGTGTCAGGCCATGGCCATGGTACGTGTAAGGACGCGTCAGGACGTGGCAGGGCGTGGCCATGGCACGAATCAGGACGTCGCAGGACATGGCCATGGCACGCGTCAGGACGTGGCAGGGCGTGGTCATGGCACGAGTCAGGACGTCGCAGGATATGGCAGGATATGGCCATGGTACGTGTCAGGATGCGTCAGGACGTGGCCATAGTACGTGTCAGGACCCGTCAGGACGTGGCCATGGCACGATTCAGGACGTCGCATGACATGGTAGGATATGATCATGGTACGTGTCATGACGTGTCAGGCCATGGCCATGGTACGTGTAAGGACGTCACAGGACATGGCAGGATATGGTCAGGGTACGTGTCAAGACGTGTCAGGCCATAGCCATGGTACGTGTAAGGACGCGGCGGACATGGAAGGGTATGGTTATGGTACGTGTCAAGACGTGTCACGACTTGGCCATCGTACGCGTCAAGACGTGGTCATGGCACGAAATCGCACTACGTCGCTCCAAGCCACACCACGTCGCACCTCGTCTATTGCTAACCAATGCTTAGAAACATGTCAAGCGCAATGATGTTGGTGGTCGTTGGCGGCGGTGGTGGAAAGTCGGGTGGTTCGAGCAGTAGCGTCGGGCGACGGTTGGTCGACACGTGTCAGGACATGGCCATGGCACGAGTCAGGACATCCTAGGACGAGTCAGGACATGGCCATGGAACGGGTCAGGATGCGTCAGGACATGGCAGTGGCACGTGTCAGGACACGTCAGGACATGGCAGGGCGTGGAAATGGCATGACTCACGACGTAGCGGGACATGGCAGGGCGTGGCCATGGCAAGAGTCAGGACGTCGCAGGACGCGTCAGGACATGGCCATGGCACATGTCAGGACGCATCAGGACATGGCCATGGCATGAGTCAAGACACATCAGGACATGGCCATGGCACGTGTCAGGACGTGTCAGGACATGATAAGGCGTGGACATGGCACGAGTCGGGACGTCGCAGCACATGGAAGGGCGTGGCCATGGCACGTGTCAGGACGCATCAGGACATGGCCATGCCACGTGTCAGGACGTGTCAGGACATGGAAGGGCGTGGCCATGGCACGAGTCAGGACGTCGCAGGACATGGCTGGGTGTGGCCATGGCACGAGTCAGGACGTCGTAGGACATGGCAAGACGTGGCCATAGCACGAGTCGGGACGTCCCAGGACGTGTCAGAACATGGCCATGGCACGTGTCAGGACGCGTTAGGACATGGCAATGGCACGAGTCGGGACGTCGCAGGACGTGTCAGGACATGGCAGGATATGGCCATGGTAGGTGTCAGGACGCGTCCGGACATGGCCATGGCACGCGTCAGGACGTGGCAGGGCGTGGCCATGGCACGAGTCAGGACGTCGCAGGACATGGCCATGGCACGCGTCAGGACGTGGCTGGGCATGGTCATGGCACGAGTCAGGACGTCGCAGGACATGGCAGGATATGGCCATGGTACGTGTCAAGACGCGTCAGGACGTGGCCATGGCACGATTCAGGACGTCGCAGGACATGGCAGGATAAAATCATGGTACGTGTCATGACGTGTCAGGCCATAGCCATGGTACGTGTAACGATGTCGTAGGACATGGCAGGATATGGTCATGGTACGTGTCAGGACCTGTCAGACCATGGCCATGGTACATGTAAGGACACATCGGACATGGCAGGGTATGGTCATGGTACGTGTCAGGACATGTCACGACTTTGCCATGGTACGTGTCAAGATGTGGTCATGGCACGACATCGCTATACGTTGCTCCAAGCCGCACCACGTCTATTGCTAAACAATGCTTAGAAACATGTCAAGCGCAATGACGTTGGTGGTCGTTGGCGGCGGTGGTGGAAAGTCGGGGTGGTTCGAGGGGTAGCGTCGGGCAACGGCCGGAGGACACGTGTCAGGACATGGCCATGGCACGTGTCAGGACGCGTCAGGACATGGCTGTGGCACGTGTCAGGACACGTCAAGACATGGCAGGGCGTGGCCATGGCATGACTCATGACGTCGCATGACATGGCATGGCGTGGCCATGGCAAGAGTCAGGACGTCGCAGGACGCGTCAGGACATGGCCATGGCACGTGTCAGGACGAGTCAGAACATGGCAGTGGCACGTGTCACGACACGTCAGGACATGCAGGGCGTGGCCATGGCATGACTCATGAAGTCGCAGGACATGGCAGGATATGATCATGGTACGTGTCATGACGTGTCAAGCCATGGCCATGGTACGTGTAAGGACGTCACAGGACATGGCAGGATATGGTCATGGTACATGTCAGGACGTGTGAGGAAATGGCCATGGTACGTGTAAGGACGTGGCAGGGCGTGGTCATGGCACGAGTTAGGACGTCGCAAGACATGGCAAGATATGGCCATGGTACGTGTCAGGACGGGTCAGGACGTGGCCATGGTACGTGTCATGACTTGGCCATCGTACGAGTCAAGACGTGGTCATGGCAAGACATCGCACTACGTCGCTCCAAGCCGCACCACGTCGCACCTCCTCTATTGCAAACCAATGCATAGAAACATGTCAAGCGCAATGATGTTGGTGGTCGTTGGCGGCGGTGGTGGAAAGTCGGGTGGTTCGAGCGGTAGCGTCGGGCGACGGCCGGAGGACACGTGACAGGACATGGCCATGGCACTAGTTAGGACGTCGCAGGACGAGTCAGGACATGGCCATGGCACGTGTCAGGACGCGTCAGGACATGGTAGTGGCACGTGTCAGGACACGTCAGGACATGGCAGGGTGTGGCCATGGCATGACTCATGACGTCGCAGGACATGGCAGGGCGTGGCCATGGCAAGAGTCAGGACGTCGCAGGACGCGTCAAGACATGGCCATGGCACGTGTCAGGACGCGTCAGGACATGGCAGTGGCACGTGTCAGGACACGTTAGGACATGGCAGGTCGTTGCCATGGCATGACTCATGACGTCGCAAGACATGGCAGGGCATGGCCATCGCAAGAGTCAGGACGTCGCAGGACGCGTCAGGACATGGCCATGGCACGTGTCAGGACGCATCACCACATGCCATGGCACGTGTCAGGACGCGTTAGGACATGGCAGGGCGTGGCCATGGCACGAGTCGTGACGTCGCAGAACATGGCAGGGCGTGGCCATGGCACGTGTCAAAACTTATCACGACATGGCCATGGCACGTGTCAGGACGCGTCAGGACATGGCAGGGCGTGGCCATGGCACGAGTCAGGACGTCGCAAGACATGGAAGGGCGTTACCATGGCACGAGTCGGGACGTCGCAGGACGTGTCAGGACATGGCCATGGCACGTGTCAGGATGCGTCAGGACATGGAAGGGCGTGGCCATGGCACGAGTCAGGACGTCGAAGGACATGGCAGGATATGGCCATGGTACGTGTCAGGACGCGTCTGGACATGGCCATGGCACGCGTCAGGTCGTGGTAGGGCGTTGCCATGGCACGAGTCAGGACGTCGCAGGACATGGCCATGGAACGCGTCAGGACGTGGCAGGGCGTGGTCATGGCACGAGTCAGGACGTCACGGGACATGGCAGGATTTGGTCATGGTATGCGTCAGGACGCACCACGTCGCACCACGTCTAATTCTATCCAATGATTAGAAACATGTCAAGCACAATGATGTTGGTGGTCGTTGGCGGCGGCGGTGGAAAGTCGGGGAGGTTCAAGCAGTAGCCTCGCGCGACGGCCAGTCGACACGTGTCAGGACATGGCCATGGCACGAGTTAGGACGTCGCAGCACGAGTCAGGACATGGCCATGGCACGTGTCAGGACGCGTCAGGATATGGCAGTGGCACGTGTCAGGACACGTGAGGACATGGCAGGGCGTGGCCATGGCATGACTCATGACGTCGCAGGACATGGCAGGGTGTTGCCATGGCAAGAGTCAGGACATCGCAGGACGCGTCAGGACATGGCCATGGCACGTGTCAGGACGTTTCAGGACATGGCCATTGCACGTGTCACGATGCATCAAGACATGGCCATGGCACGTGTGAGGATGCGTCAGGACATGGCAGGGCGTGGCCATGGCATGAGTCGGGACGTCGCAAGACATGGCAGGGCGTGGCCATGGCACGAGTCGCGACGTCGAAGGACATGGCAGGGCGTGGCCATGGCACGATTCGGGACGTCGCAAGCCGTGTCAGGACATGGCCATTGCACGTGTCAGGACGCGTCAGGACATGGCAGGGCGTGGCCATGGCACGAGTCGGGACGTCGCAAGACATGGCAGGGCGTGGCCATGGCACGAGTCGGGACGTCGAAGGACATGGCAGGGCGTGGCCATGGCACGAGTTGGGACGTCGCAGGACGTGTCAGGACATGGCCATGGCATGTGCAGGACGCGTCAGGACGTGGCAGGGCGTGGTCATGGCACGAGTCAGGACGTCGCAAGACATGGCAGGATATGGCCATGGTACGTGTCAGGATGCGTCACGACGTGGCCAAAGTACGTGTCAGGACGCGTCAGGACGTGGCCATGGCACGATTCAGGACGTCGCATGACATGGCAGGATATGATCATGGTACGTGTCATGATGTGTCAGGCCATGGCCATGGTACGTGACAGGACGTCGCAGGACATGGCAGGATATGGTCATGGTACGTGTCAGGACGTTTCAGGACATAGCCATGGTACGTATCAGGACGTCACCATGGCACGACATCGTACTACGTCGCTCCAAGCCGCACCACGTCGGACCACGTCTAATTCTAACTAATGCTTAGAAACATGTCAAGCGCAATGATGTTGGTGGTCTTTGGCGGCGGTGGTTGAAAGTCGGGGTGGTTCGAGCAGTAGCGTCGGGCGACGGTCGGTCGACACGTGTCAGGACATGGCCATGGCACGAGTCAGGACGTCGCTGGACGAGTCAGGACATGGCCATAGAACGTGTCAGGACGCGTCAGGACATGGCAGTGGCACGTCTCAGGACACGTCGGGACAAGGCAGGGCGTGGAAATGGCATGACTCACGACGTAATAGGACATGGCAGGGCGTGGCCATGGCAAGAGTCAGGACGTCGCAGGACACGTCAGGACATGGCCATGGCACATGTTAGGACGCATCAGGACATGGCCATGGCATGAGTCAGGACGCATCAGGACATGGCCATGGCACGTGTCAGGAAATGATAGAGCGTGGACATGGCACGAGTCGGGACGTTGCAGGACATGGCAGGGCATGGCCATGGCACGTGTCAGGACGCATCAGGACATGGCCATGCCACGTGTCAGGACGCGTCAGGACATGGAAGGGCGTGGCCATGGCACGAGTCGGGACGTCGCAGGACATGGCTGGGTGTGGCCATGGCACGAGTCAGTACGTCGTAGGACATGGCAGGACGTGGCCATAGCACGAGTCGGGACGTCGCAGGACGCATCAGGACATGGCCATGCCACGTGTCAGGACGCGTCAGGACATGGAAGGGCGTGGCCATGGCACGAGTCGGGACGTCGCAGGACATGGCTGGGTGTGGCCATGGCACGAGTCAGGACGTCGTAGGACATGGCAGGACGTGGCCATAGCACGAGTCGGGACGTCGCAGGACGCATCAGGAGATGGCCATGCCACGTGTCAGGACGCGTCAGGACATGGAAGGGCGTGGCCATGGCACGAGTCGGGACGTCGCAGGACATGGCTGGGTGTGGCCTTTGCACGAGTCAGGACGTCGCGTGACATGGCATGGCGTGGCCATGGCAAGAGTCAGGACGTCGCAGGACGCGTCAGGACATGGCCATGGCACGTGTCAGGACCCGTCAGGACATGGCACTGGCACGTGCCACGACACGTCAGGACATGCAGGGCGTGGCCATGGCATGACTCATGAAGTCGCAGGACATGGCAGGATATGATCATGGTACGTGTCATGACGTGTCAGACCATGGCCATGGTACATGTAAGGACGTTGCAGAACATGGCAGGATATGGTCATGGTACATGTCAGGAAATGACCATGGTACGTGTAAGGACGCGTCAGTACGTGGTAGGGCATGGCCATGGCACGAGTCAGGACGTCGCAGGACATGGCCATGGCACGCGTCAGGACGTGGCAGGGCGTGGTCATGGCACGAGTTAGGACGTCGCAGGACATGGAAGGATATGGCCATGGTACGTGTCAGGACGCGTCAGGACGTGGCCATGGTACGTGTCAGGACGCGTCAGGACGTGGCCATGGCATGATTCAGGACGTCGCAGGACATGGCAGGATATGATCATGGTACGTGTATTGACGTGTCAGGCCATGGCCATGGTACGTGTAAGGACGTCGCAGGACATGGCAGGATATGGTCAGGGTACGTGTCAGGACGTGTCAGGCCATGGCCATGGTACGTGTAAGGACGCGACGGACATGGAAGGGTATGGTCATGGTACGTGTCAAGATGTGTCACGACTTGGCCATAGTACGTGTCAAGACGTGGTCATGGCATGACATCGCACTACGTCGCTCCACGCCGCACCTCGTGTATTGCTAACCAATGCTTAGAAACATGTCAAGCGCAATGATGTTCATGGTCGTTGGCGGCGGTGGTGGAAAGTCAGGGTTGTTCGAGCGGTAGCGTCGGGCGACGGCCGGAGGACAGGTGTCAGGACCTGGCCATGACACGAGTCAGGACGTCGTAGGAAGAGTCAGGACAAGGCCATGGCACGTGTCAGGACGCGTCAGGACATGGCAGTGGCACGTGTCAGGACACGTCAGGACATGGCAGGGCGTGGCCATGGCATGACTCACGACGTAACAGGACATGGCATGGCGTGGCCATGGCAAGAGTCAGGACGTTGCAGGACGCGTCAGGACATGGCCATGGCACGTGTCAGGACGCGCCAGGACATGGCAGTGGCACGTGTCACGACACGCCAGGACATGCAGGGCGTGGCCATGGCATGAGTCATGAAGTCGCAGGACATGGCAGGATATGATCACGGTACGTGTCATGACGTGTCAGGCCATGGCCATGGTACGTGTAAGGACGTCGCAGGACATGGTAGGATATGGTCATGGAACATGTCAGGACGTGTCAGGAAATGGCCATGGTACGTGTAAGGACGCGTCAGGACGTGGTAGGGCATGGCCATGGCACGAGTCAGGACGTCGCAGGACATGGCCATGGCACGCGTCAGGACGTGGCAGGGCGTGGTCATGGCACGAGTTAGGACGTCGCACGACATGGCAGGATATGGCCATGGTACGTGTCAGGACGCGTCAGGACGTGGCCATGGTACGTGTCAGGACGCGTCAGGACGTGGCCATGGCACGATTCAGGACGTCGCAGGACATGGTAGGATATGATCATGGTACGTGCCATGACGTATCAGGTCATGGCCATGGTACGTGTAAGGACATCGCAGGACATGGCAGGATATGGTCAGGGTACGTGTCAAGACGTGTCAGGCCATAGCCATGGTACGTGTAAGGATGCGGCGGACATGGCAGGGTATGGTCATGGTACGTGTCAAGACGTGTCACGACTTGGCCATCGTACGTGTCAAGACGTGGTCATGGCACGAAATCGCACTACGTCACTCCAAGCCGCAACACGTCGCACCTCGTCTATTGCTAACCAATGCTTAGAAACATGTCAAGCGCAATGATGTTGGTGGTCGTTGGCGGCGGTGGTGGAAAGTCGGGTGGTTCGAGCAGTAGCGTCGGGCGACGGTCGGTCGACACGTGTCAGGACATGGCCATGGCACGAGTCAGGACGTCGCAGGACGAGTCAGGACATGGCCATGGAACGTGTCAGGACGCGTCAGGACATGGCAGTGGCACGTGTCAGAACACGTCATGACATGGCAGGGCGTGGAAATGGCATGACTCACGACGTAGCAGCGCATGGCAGGGCGTGGCCATGGCAAGAGTCAGGACGTCGCAGGACGCGTCAAGACATGGCCATGGCACATGTCAGGACGCATCATGACATGGCCATGGCATGAGTCAGGACGCATCAGAACATGGCCATCGCACGTGTCAGGACGTGTCAGGACATGATAGGGCGTGGACATGGCACGAGTCGGGACGTCGCAGAACATGGCAGGGCGTGGCCATGGCACGTGTCAGGACGCATCAGGACATGGCCATGCCACGTGTCAGGACGCGTCAGGACATGGAAGGGCGTTGCCATGGCACGAGTCGGGAAGTCGCAGGACATGGCTGGGTGTGGCCATGGCACGAGTCAGGACGTCGTAGGACATGGCAGGACGTGGCCATAGCACGAGTCGGGACGTCGCAGGACGTGTCAGAACATGGCCATGGCACGTGTCTGGACGCGTTAGGACATGGCCATGGCACGAGTCGGGACGTCGCAGGACGTGTCAGGACATGGCAGGATATGGCCATGGTAGGTGTCAGGACGCGTACGGACATGGCCATGGCACGCGTCAGGACGTGGCAGGGCGTGGCCATGGCACGAGTCAGGACGTCGCAGGACATGGCCATGGCACGCGTCAGGACGTGGCAGGGCGTTGTCATGGCACGAGTCAAGACGTCGCAGGACATGGCAGGATATGGCCATGGTACGTGTCAAGACGCGTCAGGACGTGGCCATGGCACGATCAGGACGTCGCAGGACATGGCAGGATAAAATCATGGTACGTGTCATGACGTGTCAGGCCATGGCCATTGTACGTGTAAGGATGTCGCAGGACATGGCAGGATATGGTCATGGTACGTGTCAGGACCTGTCAGACCATGGCCATGGTACGTGTAAGGACACAACGGACATGGCACGGTATGGTCATGGTACGTGTCAGGACGTGTCACGACTTGGCCATGGTACGTGTCAAGACGTGGTCATGGCAAGACATCTGTCACGGACCGGATAACTCCCTAGCTATCTTCCGTGCGGCCTTAGTCACTATCCGCCCCTGCGATGTGCTAAGTCAGCCTTTCCCCGAAATATTGCCACAACAAAGCTAAGAGAAGCTAAGAAGAGAAGCTTGCAAGAATGCTTTGTATTAAACAAGAGAATGCTTTATACAAGTGTTGGATTGCTTGAATGTTTCTTGGATGCAATTGCCAAATGCCTCTAGCCTATTTATAGTTGCTAGAGTCCCAAACCAATGGCTAAGATCTATTCTAATCAATGGCTAAGATCAAAGCTCTAGAGAGTTCTACAAATCTCTACACCTAGTAGAATATACAAGATGGGACTAGAAGGATCTAGAGTCTTCCATTGGAAGGATCTAGACTTAGCTAGAGAAATGCTGCCATCCGTGCGCCAAATCATCGCCAATATGTCGCCCAGTCATCTCCCGCATGGCATAACCTCTTAGAAAACGTAGGGGCGTGACAACCTCCCCCACCTATTGCGTCGACGCCCTCGTCGACTCTTCGTGGAAAGTTTGGATTTGATCTTCGAATTGCCAAAGCGCCTCCTTTGGCTCCCAGCTTGCCTTGCTTTCCGGTAGTCCCTTCCACTTGACAAGATATTCATGCAATGGTTCCTCGAACCTTCGCCGAATCACCCGGTCAGCCATGATGCTTTCAACTTCCCTTTCAAATGATGTCGCAATGGCTGGAGGTGCCCGATGTGACTCGTTCCTTATGCGAGGCCAATAGTAGTTAGCCCCTATCAACTCCTGAGTGCGCTCTCGTCCCGGATGACCCGCCCATCGGGTGTTATGGTACTCCTTAGTGCTGTTTTTTGCGCAATCTCTTCCATTTGGGAATGTAAATCCATTGTCCCTTGGTGCGCAATAAGTCACCTTCGACCCAACATAGTTTAGTCTCCCATCCTTAGCCATCTGCATGAGTTGCTTGGCTAACGGATCATGCGCCATGTTTTCCTTGATAGGATCCAAGAGCTCCGCCTGAACTCTTGTTATTGTCGCAAATTCTGCCTTGCGGCTAAGCGCATCCGCCACATAGTTGGTCTGGCCCGGTTTGTGCTCCAACTGGATCTTGTGTTCCACCCCACGCCTGGGTGGTAGCTTGCAGGGTAACTCGGGTGGCATCACCTCCTTGGACTCTTCCAGCACGTCCTTGGTGCAAGCGGGGATATTTCCATCATCTCCCCTTTCTTCTTCTTGCATAAGGACGGCTAACCCTGTCTCCTCCCCGCGTTGGCGTCCCTTGACCAGCTGCATGGCACCAAGTTGAGGAGATTTGGATGTCTTGGGAGGGGCAACAGTTGGAATCATGCATGGTTCTCCTTCCAAGATCATCAACATGTTCAATCTAGGGAACGGGACAACATTGTACTGCCGAAAGAACTCCATACCTAGAACAATGGAGTAATCATCCATTGGTGCCACCGAGAAATCCACCTTTCCTGACCAGTTGCCAAGCTTCAACTCGGTCCCTCTCGCTACGCCGTCCACGGGTTTGGCATCAGTATTCACGGACTTGAGCCAACCCTTTGAGTATGTCACCTGGAGACCCAACCGTTCCGCCTTGGTCGGAGTCATGAAATTGTGAGTGGCGCCCGTATCAATCATTATGTGGACGACCTTGTTGTTGACGTGCCCCTGCACGTACATGAGACTCCTGTCACCCGCCTGGTGAGGAGTGGGCTTAACGTTCAGTGCGTTAAGCAGCTTAAGAAATCCCATGGTCGCTTCGTTGCCATGCTCCTGTTGCTTCAACATGGCGCTCATGGCTTCGCGTTGTGGGCAGTCCCTCGCCCAGTGAGGTCCCTGACATAGGAAGCAACCCTCCCTTGGTTTGGCCTCATTTTTGTTGTCCCTGACCTGTTTTCCTTTGTCAACATGGGTTGTTGGCTTGTGGGTTCCGTACTTGGCTCCCCCACCTGTAACCGGCCAAGTCCTTTGAGTCTTGGACTTGGATGACTCGCCTTGGTGCTTGACATGCCCTTTGTCCGCGCTAGAGTATTCCTCCAATGTGGCAGCAACCTTGAGTGCCATCGAGATGTCGTCGGCCTTGGACCGTCTCAATTCTTGAACTGCCCATGGTTTAAGCCCGGATAAGAAGTTGAACAAGAGATCCTCGTCGCTCATGTTGTCAATTTGTAGCATCAAGTTGGAGAATGCCTTGACGTACTCCTTGATCGAATGGCCCTGCTTGAGGTCCCTTATTTTCGCCCTTGCTTCGCGGCTTACGTGCACCGGGTAGAACTCCGCCTTGAGTTCTTTCTTTAGGGCCTCCCAACTGTCAATGACGACCAGCCCTTTGTCCATGTCGGCTCGTTTTCTTCGCCACCAAAGTGCAGCCATGTCGGTGAAATGTAGAGTGGCAGTATGTACCTGGGCCAACCCTGTTAAGTTGAGCGCCTCGAAGTAGCACTCCATGTGCCAAAGGTAGTTGTCTATGGTTACAGCATCTCGAGCTCCGTTGTATTCCTTTGGCTTTGGCAAGTCCATGGCACGGGCAGTGTCTCGGACTTGCACGGTTGATGTTGAGACAGCTTCATTCGCCATGAAAGCACTCCTGCACATTGCCCAGTCGGCCTTGGTTTCTTCGACGGCAGCCTTGGACGCCTCTAGGCTTGACTTGGCTTCATCAACGTCCTGCCTCAAATCCGACAAGGCTTGATACACCTTGGCTTGAAACACGCTGTTCTCGTTGGCTATTTCTGCCCCTGCAGCATAGATCCTCTCTTGGAAACCGTCCAACAAGGTATCGACCTTCTCGACGTACTCTTCTACTGTTTGCTCCGTGCGATCCAACCTCTCTTTTGTATCCGCCATAGCTATCTCAAGTTTAGCTAACCGAGCTTCAAAACTAGCAAGATAGTCACGAGATTTACCTCCCTTATGTGGTGGTGGTACGGTGCGCTCCTCCTCGCGACCCTTGCGAACTTGCTCCTCACCGCCGCTAGCCATGTCGTGAATGTGCCCAGCTAACCCACGAACCCTTTCGTAGCGTTGCTCTGATACCAACTCTCACGGACCGGATAACTCCCTAGCTATCTTCCGTGCGGCCTTAGTCACAATCCGCCCCTGCGATGTGCTAAGTCAGCCTTTCCCCGAAATATTGCCACAACAAAGCTAAGAGAAGCTAAGAAGAGAAGCTTGCAAGAATGCTTTGTATTAAACAAGAGAATGCTTTATACAAGTGTTGGATTGCTTGAATGTTTCTTGGATGCAATTGCCAAATGCCTCTAGCCTATTTATAGTTGCTAGAGTCCCAAACCAATGGCTAAGATCTATTCTAATCAATGGCTAAGATCAAAGCTCTAGAGAGTTCTACAAATCTCTACACCTAGTAGAATATACAAGATGGGAATAGAAGGATCTAGAGTCTTCCATTGGAAGGATCTAGACTTAGCTAGAGAAATGCTGCCATCCGTGCGCCAAATCATTGCCAATGTGTCGCCCAGTCATCTCCCGCATGGCATAACCTCTTAGAAAACGTAAGGGCGTGACACATCGCTATACGTTGCTCCAAGCCGCACCACGTGGCACCACGTCTATTGCTAACCTATGCTTAGAAACATGTCAAGCGCAATGATGTTGGTGGTCGTTGGCGGCGGTGGTGGAAAGTCGGGGTGTTTCGAGCGGTAGCGTCGGGCGACGGCCGGAGGACACGTGTCAGGACATGGCCATGGCACGAGTCAGGACGTCGCATGACGAGTCAGGACATGGCCATGGCACGTGTCAGGACGCGTCACGACATGGTAGTGGCACGTGTCAGGACACGTCAGGACATGGCAGGGCGTGGCCATGGCATGACTCACGACGTAACAGGACATGGCAGGGCGTGGCCATGGCAAGAGTTAGGACGTCGCAGGACGCGTCAGCACATGGCCATGGCACATGTCAGGACGCATCAGGACATGGCCATTGCATGAGTCAGGACGCATCAGGACATGGCAAGGTGTGGCTCTGGCATGACTCATGACGTCGCAGGACATGGCAGGATATGATCATGGTACGTGTCATGACGTGTCAGCCAATGGCCATGGTACGTGTAAGGACGTCGCAGGACATGGCAGGATATGGTCATTGTACGTGTCAGGACGTGTCAGGCCATGGCCATGGAACGTGTAACGACGCGTCAGGACGTGGTAGGGCGTGGGCATGGCACGAGTCAGGACGTCGTAGGACATGGCAATGGCACGCGTCAAGACGTGGCAGGGCGTGGTCATGGCACGAGTCAGGGCGTCGCAGGACATGGCAGGATATGGCCATGGTACGTGTCAGGATGCATCAGGACGTGGTAATAATACGTGTCAGGACGTGTCAGGACGTGGCCATGGCACGATTCAGGACGTCCCAGGACATGGTAGGATATGATCATGGTACGTGTCATGACGTGTTAGGCCATGGCCATGGTACGTGTAAGAACGTCGCAGGACATGGCAGGATATGGTCAGGGTACGTGTCAAGACGTGTCAGGCCATAGCATGGTACGTGTAAGGACGCGGCGGACATGGCAGGGTATGGTCATGGTACTTTTCAAGACGTGTCACGACTTTGCCATCGTACGTGTCAAGACATGGTCATGGCACGAAATCGCACAACGTAGCTCCAAGCCGCACCACGTTGCACCTCGTCTATTGCTAACCAATGCTTAGAAACATGTCAACCGCAATGATGTTGGTGGTCGTTGGCGGCGGTGGTGGAAAGTCGGGTTGTTCGAGCAGTAGCGTCGGGCGACGGTCGGTCGACACGTGTCAGGACAAGGCCATGGCACGAGTCAGGACGTCGCAGGACGAGTCAGGACATGGCCATGGAACGTGTCAGGACGCGTCAGGACATGGCAGTGGTTGGTGTCAGGACACGTCAGGACATGGCAGGGCGTGGAAATGGCATGACTCACAACGTAACAGGACATGGCATGGCATGGCCATGGCAAGAGTCAGGACGTCGCAGGACGCGTCAAGACATGGCCATGGCACATGTCAGGACGCATCAGAACATGGCCATGGCACGTGTCAGGACGAGTCAGGACATGATAGGGCGTGGACATGGCACTAGTCGGGACATCGCAGGACATGGCAGGGCGTGGCCATGGCACGTGTCAGGACGCATCAGGATATGGCCATGCCACGTGTAAGGATGCGTCACGACATGGAAGGGCGTGGCCATGGCACGTGTCAGGACGCATCAGGACATGACAAGGTGTGGCTATGGCACGAGTCAGGACGTCGCAGGACATGGCAGGACGTGGCCATAGCACGAGTCGGGACGTCGCAGGACGTGTCAGAACATGGCCATGGCACGTGTCAGGACGCGTTAGGACATGGCCATGGCACGAGTCGGGACGTCGCAGGACTTGTCAGGACATGGCAGGATATGGCCATGGTAGGTGTCAGGACGCGTCCGGACATGGCCATGGCATGCGTCAGGACGTGGCAGGGCGTGGCCATGGCACGAGTCAGGACGTCGCAGGACATGGCCATGGCATGCACCAGGACGTGGCAGGGCGTGGTCATGGCACAAGTCAGGACGTCGCAGGACATGGCAGGATATGGCAATGGTACGTGTTAAGACGCGTCAGGACGTGGCCATGGCATGATTCAGGACGTCGCAGGACATGGCAGGATAAAATCATGGTACGTGTCATGACGTGTCAGGCCATGGCCTACATGTAAGGACGTCGCAGGACATGGCAGGATATGGTCATGGTACGTGTCAGGACGTGTCAGGCCATGGCCATGGTATGTGTAAGGACGCGTCAGGACGTGGCAGGCGTGGCCATGGCATGAGTCAGGACGTCGCAGGACATGGCGATGGCATGCGTCAGGACGTGGCAAGGCGTGGTCATGGCACGAGTCAGGACGTCGGAGGACATGGCAGGATATGGCCATGGTACGTGTCAGGACGCGTCAGGACGTGGCCATGGTACGTGTCAGGACTCGTCAGGACGTGGCCATGGCACGATTCAGGACGTCGCAGGACATGGCAGGATACGATCATGGTACGTGTTAAGACGTGTCAGGCCATGGCCATGGTACGTGTAAGGACGTCGCAGAACATGGCAGGATATGGTCAGGGTACGTGTCACGACGTGTCAGGACATGTCAGGACACGTGTTAGGACGCGATAGACATGGCAGGGTATGGTCATGGTACGTGTCAAGACGTGTCATGACTTGGCCATCGTACGTGTTAAGACGTGGTCATGGCACGACATCGCACTACGCCGCTCCAAGCCGCACCACGTCGCACCTCCTCTATTGCAAACCAATGCATAGAAACATGTCAAGTGCAATGATGTTGGTGGTCGTTGGCGGCGGTGGTGGAAAGTCAGGTGGTTCGAGCAGTAGCGTCGGGCGACGGCCGGAGGACACGTGACAGGACATGGCCATGGCACTTGTTAGGACGTCGCAGGACGAGTCAGGACATAGCCATGGCACGTGTCAGGACGCGTCAGGACATGGCAGTGACACGTGTCAGGACACGTCAGGACAAGGCAGGGCGTGGCCATGGCATGACTCATGACGTTGCAGGACATGGCAGGGCGTGGCCATGGCAAGAGTCAGGACGTCGCAGGACGCGTCAAGACATGGCCATGGCACGTGTCAGGACGCGTTAGGACATGGCAGTGGCACGTGTCAGGACACGTAAGGACATGGCAGGTCGTTGCCATGGCATGACTCATGACGTCGCAAGACATGGCAGGGCGGGAACATGGCAAGAGTCAGGACATCGCAGGACGCGTCATGACATGGCCATGGCACGTGTCAGGACGCATCAGGACATGCCATGGCACGTGTCAGGACGCGTCAGGACATGGCAGGGCGTGGCCATGGCACGAGTCGTGACGTTGCAGGACATGGCAGGGCGTGGCCATGGCACGTGTCAAAACGTATCACGACATGGCCATGGCACGTGTCAGGACGCATCAGGACATGGCAGGGCGTGGCCATGGCACGAGTTGGGATGTCGCAGGATATGGCAGGGCGTGGCCATGGCACGAGTCAGGACGTCGCAAGACATGGAAGGGCGTTGCCATGGCACGAGTCGGGACGTCGCAAGACGTGTCAGGACATGGCCATGGCACGTGTCAGGATGCGTTAGGACATGGCAGGGCGTGGCCATGGCACGAGTTACGACGTCGAAGGACATGGCAGGATATGGCCATGGTACGTGCCAGGACGCGTCTGGACATGGCCATGGCACGCGTCAACTCGTGGTAGGGCGTTGCCATGGCACGAGTCAGGACGTCGCAGGACATGGCCATGGAACGCGTCAGGATGTGGCAGGGCGTGGTCATGGCACGAGTCAGAACGTCACAGGACATGGCAGGATTTGGTCATGGTATGCGTCAGGACGCGTCAGGATGTGGCCATGGCACGATTCAGGACGTCACAGGACATGGCAAAATATGGTCATGGTACGTGTCATGACGTGTCAGGCCATGGCCATGGTACGTGTCAGGACGTCGCAGGGCATGGCAGGATATGGTCATGGTACATGTCAGGATGTATCAGGCCATAGCCATGGTACGTGACAGGACGTCGCAGGACATGGCAGGATATGGTAATGGTACGTGTCAGGACATGTCCATGGTACGTATCAGGACGTGACCGTGGCACGACATCGCACTACGTCGCTCCAAGCCGCACCACGTCGCACCACGTCTAATTCTAACCAATGATTAGAAACATGTCAAGCGTAATGATGTTGGTGGTCCTTGGCGGCGGTGGTCGAAAGTCGGGGAGGTTCAAGCAGTAGCCTCGGGCGACGGCCAGTCGACACGTGTCAGGACATGGCCATGGCACGAGTCAGGACGTCGCAGGACGAGTCAGGACATGGCCATGGCACGTGTCAGGACGCGTCAGGATATGGCAGTGGCACGTGTCAGGACACGTGAGGACATGGCGGGGCGTGGCCATGGCATGACTCATGACGTCGCAGGACATGGCAGGGTGTTGCCATGGCAAGAGTCAGGACATCGCAGGACGCGTCAGGACATGGCCATGGCACGTGTCAGGACGTTTCAGGACATGGCCATTGCACGTGTCAGGATGCATAAGGACATGGCCATGGCACGTTTCAGGACGCGTCAGGACATGGCAGGGCGTGGCCATGGCACGAGTCGAGACGTCGCAAGACATGGCAGGGCGTGGCCATGGCACGAGTCGGGACGTCGAAGGACATGGCAGGGCGTGGCCATGGCACGATTCGGGACGTCGCAAGACGTGTCAGGACATGGCCATTGCACGTGTCAGGACGCGTCAGGACAGGCAGGGCGTGGCCATGGCACGAGTCGGGACGTCGCAAGACATGGCAGGGCGTGGCCATGGCACGAGTCGGGACGTCAAAGGACATGGCAGGGCGTGGCCATGGCACAAGTCGGGACGTCGCAGGACGTGTCAGGACATGGCCATGGCACGTGCAGGACGCGTCAGGACGTGGCAGGGCGTGGTCATGGCACGAGTCAGGACGTCGCAAGACATGGCAGGATATGGCCATGGTATGTGTCAGGATGCGTCAGGACGTGGCCATAGTACGTGTCAGGACGCGTCAGGACGTGGCCATGGCACGATTCAGGACGTCGCATGACATGGCAGGATATGATCATGGTACGTGTCATGACGTGTCAGGCCATGGCCATATGGTACGTGACAGGACGTCGCAGGACATGGCAGGATATGGTCATGGTACGTGTCAGGACGTTTCAAGACATGGCCATGGTACGTATCAGGACGTGACCATGGCACGACATCGCACTACGTCGCTCCAAGCCGCACCACGTCGGACCACGTCTAATTCAAACCAATGCTTAGAAACATGTCAAGCGCAATGATGTTGGTGGTCTTTAGCGGCGGTGGTTGAAAGTCGGGGTGGTTCGAGCAGTAGCGTCTGGCGATGGTCGGTCGACACGTGTCACGACATGGCCATGGCACGTATCAGGACGTCGCTGGACAAGTCAGGACATGGCCATGGAACTTCTCAAGACGCGTCAGGACATGGCAGTGGCACGTCTCAGGACACGTCAGGACATGGCAGGGTGTGGAAATGGCATGACTCACGACGTAACAGGACATGGCAGGGCGTAGCCATGGCAAGAGTCAGGACGTCGCAGAACGCGTCAGGACATGGCCATGGCACATGTCAGGACGCATCAGGACATGGCCATGGCATGAGTCAGGACGCATCAGGACATTGCCATGGCACGTGTCAGGACGTGTCAGGACATGATAGGGCGTGGACATGGCACGAGTCGGGACGTCGCAGGACATGGCAGGGCGTGGCCATGGCACGTGTGAGGACACATCAGGACATGGCCATGCCACGTGTCAGGACGCGTCAGGACATGGAAGGGCGTGGCCATGGCACGAGTCGGGACGTCGCAGGACATGGCTGGGTGTGGCCATGGCATGAGTCAGGACGTCGTAGGACATGGAAGGACGTGGCCATAGCACGAGTCGGGACGTCGCAGGACGTGTCAGAACATGGCCATGGCACGTGTCAGGACGCGTCAGGACATGGCAGTGGCACGTGTCAGGACACGTCAAGACATGGCAGGGCGTGGCCATGGCATGACATATGAAGTCGCATGACATGGCATGGCGTGGCCATGGCAAGAGTCAGGACGTCGCAGGACGCGTCAGGACATGGCCATGGCACGTGCCAGGACGCGTCAGGACATGGCAGTGGCACGTGTCACGACACGTCAGGACATGCAGGGCGTGGCCATGGTACGTGTCATGACGTGTCAGGCCATGGCCATGGTACGTGTAAGGACGTCGCAGAACATGGCAGGATATGGTCATGGTACATGTCAAGACGTGTCAGGAAATGGCCATGGTACGTGTAAGGACACGTCAGGACGTGGTAGGGCATGGCCATGGCACTAGTCAGGACGTCGCAGGACATGGCCATGGCACGCGTCAGGACGTGGCAAGGCGTGGTCATGGCACGAGTTAGGACGTCGCAGGACATGGCAGGATATGGCCATGGTACGTGTCAGGACGTGTCAGGACGTGGCCATGGTACGTGTCAGGACGCGTCAGGACGTGGCCATGGCATGATTCAGGACGTCGCAGGACATGGCAGGATATGATCATGGTACGTGTATTGACGTGTCAGGCCATGGCCATGGTACGTGTAAGGACGTCGCAGGACATGGCAAGATATGGTCAGGGTACGTGTCAGGACGTGTCAGGCCATGGCCATGGTACGTGTAAGGACGCGACGGACATGGCAGGGTATGGTCATGGTACGTGTAAATATGTGTCAAGACTTGGCCATCGTACGTGTCAAGACGTGGTCATGACATGACATCGCACTACGTCGCTCCAAGCCGCTCCACGTCGCACCTCGTCTATTGCTAACCAATGCTTAGAAACATGTCAAGCGCAATGATGTTCATGGTCGTTGGCTGCGGTGGTGGAAAGTCAGGGTTGTTCGAGCGGTAGCGTCGGGCGACGGCCGGAGGACACGTGTCAGGACATGGCCATGACACGAGTCAGGACGTCGCAGGAAGAGTCAGGACATTGCCATAGCACGTGTCAGGACGCGTCAGGACATGGCAGCGGCACGTGTCAGGACACGTCAGGACATGGCAGGGCGTGGCCATGGCATGACTCACGATGTAACAGGACATGGCAGGGCGTGGCCATGGCAACAGTCAGGAAGTCGCAGGACGCGTCAGAACATGGCCATGGCACATGTCAGGACGCATCAGGACATGGCCATGGCATGAGTCAAGACGCATCAGGACATGGCAGGGTGTGGCTATGGCATGACTCATGACGTCGCTGGACATGGCAGGATATGATCACGGTATATGTCATGACGTGTCAGCCCATGGCCATGGTACGTGTAAGGACGTTGCAGGACATGGCAGGATATGGTCATGGTACGTGTCAGGACGTGGCAGGGCGTGGCCATGGCACGAGTCAGGACGTCGCAGGACATGGCCATAGTACGTGTCATGACGTGTCAGGCCATGGCCATGGTACGTGTAAGGACGTCGCAGGACATGGCAGGATATGGTCAGGGTACGTGTCAAGACGTGTCAGGCCATAGCCATGGTACGTGTAAGGACGCCGCGGACATGGCAGGGTATGGTCATGGTACGTGTCAAGACGTGTCACGACTTGGCCATCGTACGCGTCAAGACGTGGTCATGGCACGAAATCGTACTACGTCTCTCCAAGCCGCACCACGTCGCACCTCGTCTATTGCTAACCAATGCTTAGAAACATGTCAAGCGCAATGATGTTGGTGGTCGTTGGCGGCGGTGGTGGAAAGTCGGGTGGTTCGAGCAGTAGCGTCGGGCGACGGTCGGTCGTCACGTTTCAGGACATGGCCATGGCACGAGTCAGGACGTCGTAGGACGAGTCAGGACATGGCCATGGAACGTGTCAGGACGCGTCAGGACATGGCAGTGGCACGTGTCAGGACACGTCAGGACATGGCAGGGCGTGGAAATGGCATGACTCACGACGTAGCAGGACATGGCAGGGCGTGGCCATGGATAGAGTCAGGACGTCGCAGGACGCGTCAGGACATGGCCATGGCACATGTCAGGACGCATCAGGACATGGCCATGGCATGAGTCAGGACGCATCAGGACATGGCCATGGCACGTGTCAGGACGTGTCAGGACATGATAGGGCGTGGACATGGCACGAGTCGGGACGTCGCAGGACATGGAAGGGCGTGGCCATGGCACGTGTCAGGACGCATCAGGACATGGCCATGCCACGTGTCAGGACGCGTCAGGACATGGAAGGGCGTGGCCATGGCACGAGTCGGGACGTCGCAGGACATGGCTGGGTGTGGCCATGGCACGAGTCAGGACGTCGTAGGACATGGCAGGACGTGGCCATAGCACAAGTCGGGATGTCGCAGGACGTGTCAGAACATGGCCATGACACGTGTCGGGACGCGTTAGGACATGGCCATGGCACGAGTCGGGACGTCGCAGGACGTGTCAGGACATGGCAGGATATGGCCATGGTAGGTGTCAGGACGCGTCCGGACATGGCCATGGCACGCGTCAGGACGTGGCAGGGCGTGGCCATGGCACGAGTCAGGACGTCGCAGGACATGGCCATGGCACGCGTCAGGACGTGGCAGGGCGTGGTCATGGCACGAGTCAGGACGTCGCAGGACATGGCAGGATATGGCCATGGTACGTGTCAAGACGCGTCAGGACGTGGCCATGGCACGATTTAGGACGTCGCAGGACATGGCAGGATAAAATCATGGTACGTGTCATGACGTGTGAGGCCATGGCCATGGTACGTGTAAGGATGTCGCAGGACATGGCAGGATATGGTCATGGTACGTGTCAGGACCTGTCACACCATGGCCATGGTACGTGTAAGGACTCATCGGACATGGAAGGGTATAGTCATGGTACGTGTCAGGACGTGTCACGACTTGGCCATGGTACGTGTCAAGACGTGGTCATGGCACGACATCACTATACGTCGCTCCAAGCCGCACCACGTCGCACCACGTCTATTGCTAACCAATGCTTAGAAACATGTCAAGCGCAATGATGTTGGTGGTCGTTGGCGACGGTGGTGGAAAGTCGGGGTGGTTCGAGCGGTAGCGTCGGGCGACGGCCGGAGGACACGTGTCAGGACATGGCCATGCCCACGTGTCAGGACGTCACAGGACGAGTCAGGACATGGCCATGGCACGTCGCAGGACGAGTCAGGACATGGCCATGGCACGTGTCAGGACGCGTCAGGACATGGCAGTGGCACGTGTCAGGACACGTCAAGACATGGCAGGGCGTGGCCATGGCATGACTCATAAAGTCGCATGACATGGCATGGCGTGGCCATGGCAAGAGTCAGGACGTCGCAGGATGCGTCAGGACATGGCCATGGCACGTATCAGGACGAGTCAGGACATGGCAGTGGCACGTGTCACGACACGTCAGGACATGCATGGCGTGGCCATGGCATGACTCAAGAAGTCGCAGGACATGGTAGGATATGATCATGGTACGTGTCATGACGTGTCAGGCCATGGCCATGGTACGTGTAAGGACGTCGCAGGACGTGGCAGGATATGGTCATGGTACATGTCAGGACGTGTCAGGAAATGGCCATGGTACGTGTAAGGACGCGTCAGGACGTGGTAGGGCATGGCCATGGCACGAGTCAGGACGTCGCAGGACATGGCCATTGCACGCGTCAGGACGTGGCAGGGCGTGGTCATGGCACGAGTTAGGACGTCGCAGGACATGGCAGGATATGGCCATGGTACGTGTCAGGACGCGTCAGGACGTGGCCATGGTACGTGTCAAGACTTGGCCATCGTACGTGTCAAGACGTGGTCATGGCACGACATCGCACTACGTCGCTCCAAGCCGCACCACGTCGCACCTCCTTTATTGCAAACCAATGCACAGAAACATGTCAAGCGCAATGATGTTGGTGGTCGTTGGCGGCGGTGGTGGAAAGTCGGGTGGTTTGAGCGGTAGCGTCGGGCGACGGCTGGAGGACACGTGACAGGACATGGCCATGGCACTAGTTAGGACGTCGCAGGACGAGTCAGGACATGGCCATGGCACGTGTCAGGACGCGTCAGGACATGGCAGTGGCACGTGTCAGGACACGTCAGGACATGGCTGGGTGTGGCCATGGCATGACTCATGACGTCACAGGACATGGCAGGGCGTGGCCATGGCAAGAGTCAGGACGTCGCAGGACGCGTCAAGACATGGTCATGGCACGTGTCAGGATGCGTCAGGACATAGCAGTGGCACGTGTCAGGACACGTCAGGACATGGCAGGTCCTATCCATGGCATGACTCATGACGTCGCAAGACATGGCAGGGCGTGGCCATCGCATAGTCAGGACGTCGCAGGACGCGTCAGGACATGGCCATGGCACGTGTCAGGACGCATCAAGACATGCCATGGCACGTGTCAGGACGCGTCAGGACATGGCAGGGCGTGGCCATGGCACCTGTCAAAACTTATCACGACATGGCCATGGCACGTGTCAGGACGCGTCAGGACATGGCAGGGCGTGGCCATGGCACGTGTCAGGATGCGTCAGGACATGGCAGGGGGTGGCCATGGCACGAGTAGGGATGTCGCAGGACATGGCAGGGCGTGGCCATGGCACGAGTCAGGACGTCGCAAGACTTGGAAGGGCGTTGCCATGGCACGAGTCAGGACGTCGCAGGACGTGTCAGGACATGGCAATGGCACGTGTCAGGATGCGTCAGGACATGGCAGGGCGTGGCCATGGCACGAGTCAGGACGTCGAAGGACATGGCAGGATATGGCCATGGTACGTGTCAGGACGCGTCTGGACATGGCCATGGCACGCGTCAGGTCGTGGTAGGGCGTTGCCATGGCACGAGTCAGGACGTCGCAGGACATGGCCATGGAACGCGTCAGGACGTGGCAGGGCGTGGTCATGGCACGAGTCAGGACGTCACGGGACATGGCAGGATTTGGTCATGGTATGCGTCAGGACGCGTCAGGATGTGGCCATGGCACGATTCAGGACTTCACAGGACATGGCAAAATATGGTCATGGTACGTGTCATGACGTGTCAGGCCATGGCCATGGTACGTGTCAGGACGTCACAGGGCATGGCAGGATATGGTCATGGTACGTGTCAGGATGTATCAGGCCATAGCCATGGTACGTGACAGGACGTCGCAGGACATGGCAGGATATGGTCATGGTACGTGTCAGGACGTGTGAGGACATGGCCATGGTACGTATCAGGACGTGACCATGGCACGACATCGCACTACGTCGCTCTAAGCCGCACCACGTCGCACCACGTCTAATTCTAACCAATGATTAGAAACATGTCAAGCGCAATGATGTTGGTGGTCGTTGGCGGCGGTGGTGGAAAGTCGGGGAGGTTCAAGCAGTAGCCTCGGGCGACGGCCGGTCGACACGTGTCAGGACATGGCCATGGCACGAGTCAGGACGTCGCAGGACGAGTCAGGACATGGCCATGGCACGTGTCAGGACGCGTCAGGATATGGCAGTGGCACGTGTCAGGACACGTGAGGACATGGCAGGGCGTGGCCATGGCATGACTCATGACGTCGCAGGACATGGCAGGGCGTTGCCATGGCAAGAGTCAGGACATCGCAGGACGCGTCAGGACATGGCCATGGCACGTGTCAGGACGTTTCAGGAAATGGCCATTGCACGTGTCAGGATGCATAAGGACATGGCCATGGCACGTGTCAGGACGCGTCAGGACATGGCAGGGCGTGGCCATGGCACGAGTCGGGACGTCGCAAGACATGGCAGGGCGTGGCCATGGCACGAGTCGCGACGTCGAAGGACATGGCAGGGCGTGGCCATGGCACAATTCGGGACGTCGCAGGACGTGTCAGGACATGGCCATTGCACGTGTCAGGACGCGTCAGGACATGGCAGGGCGTGGCCATGCCACAGGTCGGGACGTCGCAAGACATGGCAGGGCGTGGCCATGGCACGAGTCGGGACGTCGAAGGACATGGCAGGGCGTGGCCACGGCACGAGTTGCAACGTCGCAGGACGTGTCAGGACATGGCCATGGCACGTGCATGACGCGCCAGGACGTGGCAGGGCATGGTCATGGCACGAGTCAGGACGTCACAAGACATGGCAGGATATGGCCATGGTACGTGTCAGGATGCGTCAGGACGTGGCCATAGTACGCGTCAGGACGCGTCAGGACGTGGCCATGGCACGATTCAGGACGTCGCATGACATGGCAGGATATGATCATGGTACGTGTCATGACGTGTCAGGCCATGGCCATGGTACGTGACAGGACGTCGCAGGACATGGCAGGATATGGTCATGGTACGTGTCAGGTCGTTTCAGGACATGGCCATGGTACGTATCAGGACGTGACCATGGAACGACATTGCACTACGTCGCTCCAAGCCGCACCACGTCGGACCACGTCTAATTCTAACCAAATGCTTAGAAACATGTCAAGCGCAATGATGTTGGTGGTCTTTGGCGGCCATGGTTGAAAGTCGGGGTGGTTCGAGCAGTAGCGTCGGGCGACGGTCGGTCGACACGTGTCAGGACATGGCCATGGCACGAGTCAGGACGTCGCTGGACGAGTCAGGACATGGCCATGGAACGTGTCAGGACGCGTCAGGACATGGCAGTGGCACGTCTCAGGACACGTCGGGACAAGGCAGGGCGTGGAAATGGCATGACTCACGACGTAACAGGACATGGCAGGGCGTGGCCATGGCAACAGTCAGGACGTCGCAGGACGCGTCAGGACATGGCCATGGCACATGTCAGGACGCATCAGGATATGGCCATGGCATGAATCAGGACGCATCAGGACATAGCCATGGTACGTCTCAGGACGTGTCAGGACATGATAGGGCGTGGACAAGGCACGAGTCGGGACGTCGCAGGACATGGCTGGCGTGGCCATGGCACGTGTCAGGACGCATCAGGACATGGCCATGCCACGTGTCAGGACGCGTCAGGACATGGAAGGGCGTGGCCATAGCACGAGTCGGGACGTCGCAAGACATGGCTGGGTGTGGCCATGGCACGAGTCAGGACGTCGTAGGACATGGCAGGACGTGGCCATAGCAAGAGTTGGGACGTCGCAGGACGCATCAGGACATGGCCATGCCACGTGTCAGGACGCGTCAGGACATGGAAGGGCGTGGCCATGGCACGAGTCGGGACGTCGCAAGACATGGCTGGGTGTGGCCATGGCACGAGTCAGGACGTCGCATGACATGGCATGGCGTGGCCATGGCAAGAGTCAGGACATCGCAGGACGCGTCAGGACATGGCCATGGCACGTGTCAGGACGCGTCAGGTCATGGCAGTGGCGCGTGTCACGACACGTCAGGCAAGCAGGGCGTGGCCATGGCATGACTCATGAAGTCGCAGGACATTGCAGGATATGATCATGGTACGTGTCATGACGTGTCAGGCCATGGCCATGGTACGTGTAAGGACGTTGCAGAACATGGCAGGATATGGTCATGGTACATGTCAGGAAATGGCCATGGTACGTGTAAGGACGCGTCAGGACGTGGTAGGGCATGGCCATGGCACGAGTCAGGACGTCGCAGGACATGGCCATGGCACGCGTTAGGACGTGGCAGGGCGTGGTCATGTCACGAGTTAGGACGTCGCAGGATATGGCAGGATATTGCCATGGTACGTGTCAGGACGCGTCAGGACGTGGCCATGGTACATGTCAGGACGCGTCAGGACGTGGCCATGGCATGATTCAGGACGTCGAAGGACATGGCAGGATATGATCATGGTAGGTGTATTGACGTGTCAGGCCATGGCCATGGTACGTGTAAGGACGTCGCAGGACATGGCAGGATATGGTCAGGGTACGTGTCAGGACGTGTCAGGCCATGGCCATGGTACGTGTAAGGACGCGACGGACATGGCAGGGTATGGTCATGGTACGTGTCACGATGTGTCACGACTTGGCCATCGTACGTGTCAAGACGTGGTCATGGCATGACATCGCACTACGTCGCTCCAAGCCGCTCCATGTCGCACCTCGTCTATTGCTAACCAATGCTTAGAAACATGTGAAGCGCAATGATGTTCATGGTCGTTGGCGCTGGTGGTAGAAAATCAGGGTTGTTCGAGCGGTAGCGTCGGGCGACGGCCAGTCGACACGTGTCAGGACATGGCCATGGCACGAGTCAGGACGTCGCAGGACGAGTCAGGACATGGCCATGGCACGTGTCAGGACGCGTCAGGATATGGCAGTGGCACGTGTCAGGACACGTGAGGACATGGCAGGGCGTGGCCATGGCATGACTCATGACGTCGCAGGACATGGCAGGGCGTTGCCATGGCAAGAGTCAGGACATCGCAGGACGCGTCAGGACATGGCCATGGCACGTGTCAGGACGTTTCAGGACATGGCCATTGCACGTGTAAGGATGCATCAGGACATGGCCATGGCACGTTTCAGGACGCGTCAGGACATGGCAGGGCGTGGCCATGGCACGAGTCGGGACGTCGCGAGACATGGCAGTGCGTGGCCATGGCACGAGTCGGGACGTCGAAGGACATGGCAGGGCGTGGCCATGGCACGATTCGGGACGTCGCAAGACATGTCAGGACATGGCCATTGCACGTGTCAGGACGCGTCAGGACAGGCAGGGCGTGGCCATGGCACGAGCCGGGACGTCGCAAGACATGGCAGGGCGTGGCCATGGCACGAGTCGGGACGTCAAAGGACATGGCAGGGCGTGGCCATGGCACAAGTCGGGACGTCGCAGGACGTGTCAGGACATGGCCATGGCACGTGCAGGACGCGTCAGGACGTGGCAGGGCGTGGTCATGGCACGAGTCTGGACGTCGCAAGACATGGCAGGATATGGCCATGGTATGTGTCAGGATGCGTCAGGACGTGGCCATAGTACGTGTCACGACGCGTCAGGACGTGGCCATGGCACGATTCAGGACGTCGCATGACATGGCAGGATATGATCATGGTACGTGTCATGACGTGTCAGGCCATGGCCATATGGTACGTGACAGGACGTCGCAGGACATGGCAGGATATGGTCATGGTACGTGTCAGGACGTTTCAGGACATGGCCATGGTACGTATCAGGACGTGATCATGGCACGACATCGCACTACGTCGCTCCAAGCCGCACCACGTCGGACCACGTCTAATTCTAACCAATGCTTAGAAACATGTCAAGCGCAATGATGTTGGTGGTCTTTAGCGGCGGTGGTTGAAAGTCGGGGTGGTTCGAGCAGTAGCGTCGGGCGATGGTCGGTAGACACGTGTCACGACATGGCCATGGCACGAGTCAGGACGTCGCTGGACAAGTCAGGACATGGCCATGGAACTTCTCAAGACGCGTCAGGACATGGCAGTGGCACGTCTCAGGACACGTCAGGACATGGCAGGGTGTGGAAATGGCATGACTCACCACGTAACAGGACATGGCAGGGCGTGGCCATGGCAAGAGTCAGGACGTCGCAGGACGCATCAGGACATGGCCATGGCACATGTCAGGACGCATCAGGACATGGCCATGGCATGAGTCAGGACGCATCAGGACATAGCCATGGCACGTGTCAGGACGTGTCAGGACATGATAGGGCGTGGACATGGCACGAGTCGAGACGTCGCAGGACATGGCAGGGCGTGGCCATGGCACGTGTGAGGACGCATCAGGACATGGCCATGCCACGTGTCAGGACGCGTCAGGACATGGAAGGTCGTGGCCATGGCACGAGTCGGGACGTCGCAGGACATGGCTGAGTGTGGCCATGGCATGAGTCAGGACGTCGTAGGACATGGCAGGACGTAGCCATAGCACGAGTCGGGACGTCGCAGGACGTGTCAGAACATGGCCATGGCACGTGTCAGGACGCGTCAGGACATGGCAGTGGCACGTGTCAGGACACGTCAAGACATGGCAGGGCGTGGCCATGGCATGACATATGACGTCGCATGACATGGCATGGCGTGGCCATGGCAAGAGTCAGGACGTCGCAGGACGCGTCAGGACATGGCCATGGCACGTGCCAGGACGCGTCAGGACATGGCAGTGGCACGTGTCACGACACGTCAGGACATGCAGGGCGTGGCCATGGTACGTGTCATGACGTGTCAGGCCATGGCCATGGTACGTGTAAGGACGTCGCAGAACATGGCAGGATATGGTCATGGTACATGTCAGGACGTGTCAGGAAATGGCCATGGTACGTGTAAGGACACGTCAGGACGTGGTAGGGCATGGCCATGGCACTAGTCAGGACGTCGCAGGACATAGCCATGGCACGCGTCAGGACGTGGCAAGGCGTGGTCATGGCACGAGTTAGGACGTCGCAGGACATGGCAGGATATGGCCATGGTACGTGTCAGGACGTGGCCATGGTACGTGTCAGGACGCGTCAGGACGTGGCCATGGCATGATTCAGGACGTCGCAGGACATGGCAGGATATGATCATGGTACGTGTATTGACGTGTCAGGCCATGGCCATGGTACGTGTAAGGACGTCGCAGGACATGGCAGGATATGGTCAGGGTACGTGTCAGGACGTGTCAGGCCATGGCCATGGTACGTGTAAGGACGCGACGGACATGGCAGGGTATGTTCATGGTACGTGTAAAGATGTGTCAAGACTTGGCCATCGTACGTGTCAAGACGTGGTCATGGCATGACATCGCACTACGTCGCTCCATGCCGCTCCACGTCGCACCTCGTCTATTGCTAACCAATGCTTAGAAACATGTCAATCGCAATGATGTTCATGGTCGTTGGCTGTGGTGGTGGAAAGTCAGGGTTGTTCGAGCGCTAGCGTCGGGCGACGGCCGGAGGACACGTGTCAGGATATGGCCATCACACGAGTCAGGACGTCGCAGGAAGAGTCAGGACATGGCCATGGCACGTGTCAGGACGCGTCAGGACATGGCAGCGGCACGTGTCAGGACACGTCAGGACATGGCAGGGCGTGGCCATGGCATGACTCACGATGTAACAGGACATGGCAGGGCATGGCCATGGCAACAGTCAGGAAGTCGCAGGACGCGTCAGGACATGGCCAGGGCACATGTCAGGACGCATCAGGACATGGCCATGGCATGAGTCAAGACACATCAGGACATGGCAGGGTGTGGCTATGGCATGACTAATGACATCGCTGGACATGGCAGGATATGATCATGGTATGTGTCATGACGTGTCAGCCCATGGCCATGGTACGTGTAAGGACGTCGCAGGACATGGCAGGATATGGTCGTGGTACGTGTCAGGACGTGTCAGGCCATGGCCATGGTACGTGTAAGGACGCGTCAGGACGTGGCAGGGCGTGGCCATGGCACGAGTCAGGACGTCGCAGGACATGGCCATGGCACGCGTCAGGACGTGGCAGGGCGTGGTCATGGCACGAGTCAGGACGTCGCAGGATATGGCTGGATATGGCCATGGTACGTGTAAGGACGTCGCAGGACATCGCAGGATATGGTCAGGGTACGTGTCAGGACGTGTCAGGCCATGGCCATGGTACGTGTAAGGACGCGACGGACATGGCAGGGTATGGTCATGGTACGTGTAAAGATGTGTCAAGACTTGGCCATCGTACGTGTCAAGACGTGGTCATGGCATGACATCGCACTACGTCGCTCCAAGCCGCTCCACGTCGCACCTCGCCTATTGCTAACCAATGCTTAGAAACATGTCAAGCGCAATGATGTTCATGGTCGTTTGCGGTGGTGGTGGAAAGACAGGGTTGTTCGAGCGGTAGCGTCGGGCGACGGCCGGAGGACACGTGTCAGGACATGGCCATGACACGAGTCAGGACGTCGCAGGAAGAGTCAGGACATTGCCATGGCACGTGTCAGGACGCGTCAGGACATGGCAGCGGCACGTGTCAGGACACGTCAGGACATGGCAGGGCGTGGCCATGGCATGACTCACGATGTAACAGGACATGGCAGGGCGTGGCCATGGCAACAGTCAGGAAGTCGCAGGACGCGTCAGGACATGGCCATGGCACATGTCAGGACGCATCAGGACATGGCCATGGCATGAGTCAAGACGCATCAGGACATGGCAGGGTGTGGCTATGGCATGACTCATGACATCGCTGGACATGGCAGGATATGATCATGGTATGTGTCATGACGTGTCAGCCCATGGCCATGGTACGTGTAAGGACGTCGCAGGACATGGCAGGATATGGTCATGGTACGTGTCAGGACGTGGCAGGGCGTGGCCATGGCACGAGTCAGGACGTCGCAGGACATGGCCATAGTACGTGTCATGACGTGTCAGGCCATGGCCATGGTATGTGTAAGGACGTCGCAGGACATAGCAGGATATGGTCAGGGTACGTGTCAAGACGTGTCAGGCCATAGCCATGGTACGTGTAAGGACGCCGCGGACATGGCAGGGTATGGTCATGGTTTGTGTCAAGACGTGTCACGACTTGGCCATCGTACGCGTCAAGACGTGGTCATGGCACGAAATCGTACTACGTCGCTCCAAGCCGCACTACGTCGCACCTCGTCTATTGCTAACCAATGCTTAGAAACATGTCAAGCGCAATGATGTTGGTGGTCGTTGGCGGCGGTGGTGGAAAGTCGGGTGGTTCGAGCAGTAGCGTCGGGCGACGGTCGGTCGTCACGTTTCAGGACATGGCCATGGCACGAGTCGGGACGTCGCAGGACGAGTCAGGACATGGCCATGGAACGTGTCAGGACATGGCCATGGCATGTGTCAGGACGCATCAGGACATGGCATGACTCATGACGTCGCAGGACATGGCAGGGCGTGGCCATGGCAAGAGTCAGGACGTCGCAGGACGCGTCAGGACAAGGCCATGGCACGTGTTAGGACACATCAGGACATGGCCATGGCATGTGTCAGGACGCATCAGGACATGGCCATGGCACGTGTCAGGACGCGTCCGGACATGATAGGGCGTGGACATGGCACGAGTCGGGACGTCGCAGGACATGGAAGGGCGTGGCCATGGCACGTGTCAGGACGCATCAGGACATGGCCATGCCACGTGTCAGGACGCGTCAGGACATGGAAGGGTGTGGCCATGGCACGAGTCAGGACGTCGCAGGACATGGCTGGGTGTGGCCATGGCACGAGTCAGGACGTCGTAGGACATGGCAGGACGTGGCCATAGCACGAGTCGGGACGTCGCAGGACGTGTCAGAACATGGCCATGACACGTGTCGGGACGCGTTAGGACATGGCCATGGCACGAGTCGGGACGTCGCAGGACGTGTCAGGACATGGCAGGATATGACCATGGTAGGTGTTAGGACGCGTCCGGACATGGCCATGGCACGCGTCAGGACGTGGCAGGGCGTGGCCATGGCACGAGTCAGGACGTCGCAGGACATGGCCATGGCACGCGTCAGGACGTGGCAGGGCGTGGTCATGGCACGAGTCAGGACGTCGCAGGACATGGCAGGATATGGCCATGGTACGTGTCAAGACGCGTCACGACGTGGCCATGGCACGATTTAGGACGTCGCAGGACATGGCAGGATAAAATCATGGTACGTGTCATGACGTGTCAGGCAATGGCCATGGTACGTGTAAGGATGTCGCAGGACATGGCAGGATATGGTCATGGTACGTGTCAGGACCTGTCACACCATGGCCATGGTACGTGTATGGACTCATCGGACATGGAAGGGTATAGTCATGGTACGCGTCAGGACGTGTCACGACTTGGCCATGGTACGTGTCAAGACGTGGTCATGGCACGACATCGCTATACGCCGCTCCAAGACGCACCACGTCGCACCACGTCTATTGCTAACCAATGCTTAGAAACATGTCAAGCGCAATGATGTTGGTGGTCGTTGGCGGCGGTGGTGGAAAGTCGGGGTGGTTCGAGCGGTAGCGTCGGGCGACGGCCGGAGGACACGTGTCAGGACATGGCCATGCCCACGTGTCAGGACGTCGCAGGACGAGTCAGGACATGGCCATGGCACGTGTCAGGACGCGTCAGGACATGGCAGTGGCACGTGTCAGGACACGTCAAGACATGGTAGGGCGTGGCCATGGCATGACTCATGACGTCGCATGACATGGCATGGCGTGGCCATGGCAAGAGTCAGGACGTCGCAGGATGCGTCAGGACATGGCCATGGCACGTGTCAGGACGAGTCAGGACATGGCAGTGGCACGTGTCACGACACATCGGGACATGCAGGGCGTGGCCATGGCTTGACTCATGAAGTCGCAGGACATGGCAGGATATGATCATGGTACGTGTCATGACGTGTCAGGCCATGGCCATGGTACGTGTAAGGACGTCGCAGGACGTGGCAGGATATGGTCATGGTACATGTCAGGACGTGTCAGGAAATGGCCATGGTACGTGTAAGGACGCGTCACGACGTGGTAGGGCATGGCCATGGCACGAGTCAAGACGTCGCAGGACATGGCCATGGCACGCGTCAGGACGTGGCAGGGCGCGGTCATGGCACGAGTTAGGACGTCGCAGGACATGGCAGGATATGGCCATGGTACGTGTCAGGACGCGTCAGGACGTGGCCATGGTACGTGTCAAGACTTGGCCATCGTACGAGTCAAGACGTGGTCATGGCACGACATCGCACTACGTCGCTCCAAGCCGCACCACGTCGCACCTCCTTTATTGCAAACCAATGCACAGAAACATGTCAAGCGCAATGATGTTGGTGGTCGTTGGCGGCGGTGGTGGAAAGTCGGGTGGTTTGAGCGGTAGCGTCGGGCGACGGCTGTAGGACACGTGACAGGACATGGCCATGGCACTAGTTAGGACGTCGCAGGACGAGTCAGGACATGGCCATGGCACGTGTCAGGACGCGTCAGGACATGGCAGTGGCACGTGTCAGGACACGTCAGGACATAGCTGGGTGTGGCCATGGCATGACTCATGACGTCGCAGGACATGGCAGGGCGTGGCCATGGCAAGAGTCAGGACGTCGCAGGACGCGTCAAGACATGGTCATGGCACGTGTCAGGATGCGTCGGGACATAGCAGTGGCACGTGTCAGGACACGTCAGGACATGGCAGGTCCTATCCATGGCATGACTCATGACGTCACAAGACATGGCAGGGCGTGGCCATCGCAATAGTCAGGACGTCGCAGGACGCGTCAGGACATGGCCATGGCACGTGTCAGGACGCATCAAGACATGCCATGGCACGTGTCAGGACGCGTCAGGACATGGCAGGGAGTGGCCATGGCACCTGTCAAAACTTATCACGACATGGCCATGGCACGTGTCAGGACGCGTCAGGACATGGCAGGGCGTGGCCATGGCACGAGTAGGGATGTCGCAGGACATGGCAGGGCGTGGCCATGGCACGAGTCAGGACGTCGCAAGACTTGGAAGGGCGTTGCCATGGCACGAGTCGGGACGTCGCAGGACGTGTCAGGACATGGCAATGGCACGTGTCAGGATGCGTCAGGACATGGCAGGGCGTGGCCATGGCACGAGTCAGGACGTCGAAGGACATGGCAGGATATGGCCATGGTACGTGTCAGGACGCGTCTGGACATGGCCATGGCACGCGTCAGGTCGTGGTAGGGCGTTGCCATGGCACGAGTTAGGACGTCGCAGGACATGGCCATGGAAGGCGTCAGGACGTGGCAGGGCGTGGTCATGGCACGAGTCAGGACGTCACGGGACATGGCAGGATTTGGTCATGGTATGCGTCAGGACGCGTCAGGATGTGGCCATGGCACGATTCAGGACGTCACAGGACATGGCAAAATATGGTCATGGTACGTGTCATGACGTGTCAGGCCATGGCCATGGTACGTGTCAGGACGTCACAGGGCATGGCAGATATGGTCATGGTACGTGTCAGGATGTATCAGGCCATAGCCATGGTACGTGACAGGACGTCGCAGGACATGGCAGGATATGGTCATGGTACGTGTCAGGACGTGTGAGGACATGGCCATGGTACGTATCAGGACGTGACCATGGCACGACATCGCACTACGTCGCTCTAAGCCGCACCACGTCGCACCACGTCTAATTCTAACCAATGATTAGAAACATGTCAAGCGCAATGATGTTGGTGGTCGTTGGCGACGGTGGTGGAAAGTCGGGGAGGTTCAAGCAGTAGCCTCGGGCGACGGTCGGTCGACACGTGTCAGGACATGGCCATGGCACGAGTCAGGACGTCGCAGGACGAGTCAGGACATGGCCATGGCACGTGTCAGGACGCTTCAGGATATGGCAGTGGCACGTGTAAGGACACGTGAGGACATGGCAGGGCGTGGCCATGGCATGACTCATGACGTCGCAGGACATGGCAGGGCGTTGCCATGGCAAGAGTCAGGACATCGCAGGACGCGTCAGGACATGTCCATGGCACGTGTCAGGACGTTTCAGGAAATGGCCATTGCACGTGTCAGGATGCATAAGGACATGGCCATGGCACGTGTCAGGACGCGTCAGGACATGGCAGGGCGTGGCCATGGCACGAGTCGGGACGTCGCAAGACATGGCAGGGCGTGGCCATGGCACGAGTCGCGACGTCGAAGGACATGGCAGGGCGTGGCCATGGCACGATTCGGGACGTCGCACGACGTGTCAGGACATGGCCATTGCACGTGTCAGGACGCGTCAGGACATGGCAGGGCGTGGCCATGCCATGAGTCGGGACGTCGCAAGACATGGCAGGGCGTGGCCATGGCACGAGTCGGGACGTCGAAGGACATGGCAGGGCGTGGCCACGGCACGAGTTGCAACGTCGCAGGACGTGTCAGGACATGGCCATGGCACGTGCATGACGCGCCAGGACGTGGCAGGGCGTGGTCATGGCACGAGTCAGGAAGTCACAAGACATGGCAGGATATGGCCATGGTACGTGTCAGGATGCGTCAGGACGTGGCCATAGTACGCGTCAGGACGCGTCAGGACGTGGCCATGGCACGATTCAGGACGTCGCATGACATGGCAGGATATGATCATGGTACGTGTCATGACGTGTCAGGCCATGGCCATGGTACGTGACAGGACGTCGCAGGACATGGCAGGATATGGTCATGGTACGTGTCAGGACGTTTCAGGACATGGCCATGGTACGTATCAGGACGTGACCATGGCACGACATCGCACTACGTCGCTCCAAGCCGCACCACGTTGGACCACGTCTAATTCTAACCAAATGCTTAGAAACATGTCAAGCGCAATGATGTTGGTGGTCTTTGGCGGCCATGGTTGAAAGTCGGGGTAGTTCGAGCAGTAGCGTCGGGCGACGGTCGGTCGACACGTGTCAGGACATGGCCATGGCACGAGTCAGGACGTCGCTGGACGAGTCAGGACATGGCCATGGAACGTGTCAGGACGCGTCAGGACATGGCAGTGGCATGTCTCAGGACACGTCGGGACAAGGCAGGGCGTGGAAATGGCATCACTCACGACGTAACAGGACATGGCAGGGCGTGGCCATGGCAAGAGTCAGGACGTCGCAGGACGCGTCAGGACATGGCCATGGCACATGTCAGGACGCATCAGGACAGGGCCATGGCATGAGTCAGGACGCATCAGGATATGGCCATGGCACGTGTCAGGACGTCTCGGGACATGATAGGGCGTGGACAAGGCACGAGTCGGGACGTCGCAGGACATGGCAGGGCGTGGCCATGGCACGTGTCAGGACGCATCAGGACATGGCCATGCCACGTGTCAGGACGCGTCAGGACATGGAAGGGCGTGGCCATGGCACGAGTCGGGACGTCGCAAGACATGGCTGGGTGTGGCCATGGCACGAGTCAGGACGTCGTAGGACATGGCAGGACGTGGCCATAGCAAGAGTTGGGACGTCGCAGGACGCATCAGGGCATGGCCATGCCACGTGTCAGGACGCGTCAGGACATGGAAGGGCGTGGCCATGGCACGAGTCGGGACGTCGCAAGACATGGCTGGGTGTGGCCATGGCACGAGTCAGGACGTCGCATGACATGGCATGGCGTGGCCATGGCAAGAGTCAGGACATCGCAGGACGCGTCAGGACATGGCCATGGCACGTGTCAGGACGCGTCAGGTCATGGCAGTGGCGCGTGTCACGACACGTCAGGACATGCAGGGCGTGGCCATGGCATGACTCATGAAGTCGCAGGACATTGCAGGATATGATCATGGTACGTGTCATGACGTGTCAGGCCATGGCCATGGTACGTGTAAGGACGTTGCAGAACATGGCAGGATATGGTCATGGTACATGTCAGGAAATGGCCATGGTACGTGTAAGGACGCGTCAGGACGTGGTAGGGCATGGCCATGGCACGAGTCAGGACGTCGCAGGACATGGCCATGGCACGCGTCAGGACGTGGCAGGGCGTGGTCATGTCACGAGTTAGGACGTCGCAGGATATGGCAGGATATGGCCATGGTACGTGCCAGGACGCGTCAGGACGTGGCCATGGTACGTGTCAGGACGCGTCAGGACGTGGCCATGGCATGATTCAGGACGTCGAAGGACATGGCAGGATATGATCATGGTAGGTGTATTGACGTGTCAGGCCATGGCCATGGTACGTGTAAGGACGTCGCAGGACATGGCAGGATATGGTCAGGGTACGTGTCAGGACGTGTCAGGCCATGGCCATACTACGTGTAAGGACGCGACGGACATGGCAGGGTATGGTCATGGTACGTGTCAAGATGTGTCACGACTTGGCCATCGTACGTGTCAAGACGTGGTCATGGCATGACATCGCACTACGTCGCTCCAAGCCGCTCCACGTCGCACCTCGTCTATTGCTAACCAATGCGTAGAAACATGTCAAGCGCAATGATGTTCATGGTCGTTGGCGCTGGTGGTAGAAAATCAGGGTTGTTCGAGCGCTAGCGTCGGGCGACGGCCGGAGGACACGTGTCAGGACATGGCCATGACACGAGTCAGGACGTCGCAGGAAGAGTCAGGACATGGCCATGGAACGTGTCAGGACGCGTCAGGACATGGCAGTGGCACGTGTCAGGACACGTCAGGACATGGCAGGGCGTGGCCATGGCAAGAGTCAGGAAGTCGCAGGACGCGTCAGGACATGGCCATGGCACATGTCAGGACGCATCAGGACATGGCCATGGCATGAGTCAAGACGCATCAAGACATGGCAGGGTGTGGCTATGGCATGACTCATGACGTCGTAGGACATGGCAGGATATGGTCAGGATATGGTCATGGTACGTGAAAGGACGTCGCAGGACATGGCAGGATATGGTCATGGTACGTGTCAGGACGTGTCAGGCCATGGCCATGGTACGTGTAAGGACTCGTCAGGACGTGGCAGGGCGTGGCCATGGCACGAGTCAGGACGTCGCAGGACATGGCCACGGCACGCGTCAGGACGTGGCAGGGCGTGGTCATGGCACGAGTCAGGACGTCGCAGGATATGGCAGGATATGGCCATGGTACGTGTCAGGATGCGTCAGGACGTGGCCATAGTACGTGTCAGGACGCGTCAGGACGTGGCTATGGCACGATTCAGGACGTCGCAGGACATGGTAGGATATGATCATGGTACGTGTCATGACGTGTCAGGCCATGGCCATGGTACGTGTAAGGATGTCGCAGGACATGGCAGGACATGGTCAGGGTACGTGTCAAGACGTGTCAGGCCATAGCCATGGTACGTGTAAGGACGTGGCGGACATGGCAGGGTATGGTCATGGTACATGTCAAGACGTGTCACGACTTGGCCATCGTACGTGTCAAGACGTGGTCATGGCACGAAATCGCACTACGTCGCTCCAAGCCGCACCACGTCGGACCTCGTCTATTACTAACCAATGGTTAGAAACATGTCAAGCGCTATGACGTTGGTGGTCGTTGGCGGCGGTGGTGGAAAGTAAGGTGGTTCGAGCAGTAGCGTCGGGCGACGGTCGGTCGACACCTGTCAGGACATGGCCATGGCACGAGGTAGGACGTCGCAGGACGAGTCAGGACATGGCCATGGAACGTGTCAGGACGCGTCAGGACATGGCAGTGGCACGTGTCAGGACACGTCAGGACATGGCAGGGCGTGGAAATGACATCACTCACGACGTAGCAGGACATGGCAGGGCGTGGCCATGGCAAGAGTCAGGACGTCGCAGGACGCGTCAGGACATGGCCATGGCACATGTCAGGACGCATCAGGACATGGCCATGGCATGAGTCAGGACGCATCAGGACATGGCCATGGCACGTGTCAGGACGTGTCAGGACATGATAGGGCGTGGACAAGGCACGAGTCGGGACGTCGCAGGACATGGCTGGGTGTGGCCATGGCACGAGTCAGGACGTCGTAGGACATGGCAGGACGTGGCCATAGCACGAGTCGGGACGTCGCAGGACGTATCAGGACATGGCCATGCCACGTGTCAGGACGCGTCAAGACATGGAAGGGCGTGGCCATGGCACGAGTCGGGACGTCGCAAGACATGGCTGGGTGTGGCCATGGCACGAGTCAGGACATCGCATGACATGGCATGGCGTGGCCATGGCAAGAGTCAGGAAATTGCAGGACGCGTCAGGACATGGCCATGGCACGTGTCAGGACGCGTCAGGTCATGGCAGTGGCGCGTGTCACGACACGTCAGGACATGTAGGGCGTGGCCATGGCATGACTCATGGCCATGGTACGTGTAAGGAAGTTGCAGAACATGGCAGGATATGGTCATGGTACATGTCAGGAAATGGCCATGGTACGTGTAAGGACGCGTCAGGACGTGGTAGGGCATGGCCATGGCACGAGTCAGGACGTCGCAGGACATGGCCATGGCACGCGTCAGGACGTGGCAGGGTGTGGTCATGTCACGAGTTAGGACGTCGCAGGACATGGCAGGATATGTCCATGGTACGTGTCAGGACGCGTCAGGACGTGGCCATGGTACGTGTCAGGACGCGTCAGGACGTGGCCATGGCATGATTCAGGACGTCGCAGGACATGGCAGGACATGGCAGTATATGGCCATGGCACGAGTCGGGACGTCGCAGGACGTGTCAGGACATGGCAGTATATGGCCATGGTAGGTGTCAGGACGCGTCCGGAAATGGCCATGGCACGCGTCAGGACATGGCAGGGCGTGGCCATGGCACAAGTCAGGACGTTGCAGGACATGGCCATGGAAAACGCTCAACTCATGGATTGGTGCCCTGATGTTGGCTAAGGAAAAAAAGCTCAACTCAGGGATTTGAGCCCTAATGTTGGCTAAGGACAAAACGCTCGACTTAGAGATTGGAGCCCAAATGCTGGCTAAAGGGGAATAACGCTCAACGCAGGGATTGGAGCCCTAGTGTTGGCTAAGGGAAAACAGTGAACTTGGGGATTCGAGCCCAAATGTCGGCTAAGAAAGACGCTTAATTCAGGGATTGGAGCACTAATGTTGGCTAAGGGGAAAACGCTAAACTCAGGGATTGGAGCCCTAGTGTTAGCTATAAAAAGGAAACGCTCAACTCAGGGATTGGAGCCATAATGTTAGCTAAAGAAAAAACGCTAAACTCAGGGATTGGGGCCCTAATGTAGGCTAAAGGGAAAATGCTCAACTCATGGAGTGGAGCCCTAATGTTGGCAAAAGGGAGAATAGATCAACCCATGATTGGAGCCCTAATGTTGGCTAAGGAAAAAAAGCTCAACTCGGGGATTGGAGCCCTAGTGTTGGCTAAGGAAAAACGTTCAACTTATGGATTGGAGTCCTAACGTCGGCTAAGGAAAACGCTCAACTCAGGGATTGGAGCCCTAATGTTAGCTAAAGAAAAAATGCTAAAGTCGGGGTTTGGAGACCTAATGTTAGATAAGGAAAAACGCTCAACTCAGGGATTGGAGCCCTCATGTTGGCTAAAAGGAAAAATGCTCAACTCAAGGATTGGAGCCCTAATGTTGGATAAACAGAAAAATGCTCAACTCAGGTATTGGAGCCCAAATGTTGAAATGGAAAATGCTCAACTCAGGGATTGGAGCCCTAGGTTTTGCTAAAGGGAAAAACGCCTATCTTAAGGAGTGGAGCCCTAATATTGGCTTAACGGGAAACACACGCTCAATTCACGGATCGGAGCCCAAATGTTGGCTAAAAGAAAAACACTCGGCTCAAGGATTGGCGCCCTAATGTCGGCTAAAGGGCAAACGCTCAACTCAGGATTTGGAGTCCTAATGTTAGCTAAAGAAAAAACGCTAAAGTCGGGGTTTGGAGCCCTAATGTTGGCTAAGGAAAAACGCTCAACTCAGGGATTGGAGCCCAAATGTTGGCTATGGAAAAATGCTCAACTTAGGGATTGGAACCGTAATGTTGGCTAAAGCTAACAAAATCTCAACTCAAGATTGGAGCCCTACTGTTGGCTAAGGAAGAAAAGCTCAACTTAGGGATTTGAGCCCAATGGCTAAGGAAAAAACGCTCGACTTAGAGATTGGAGCCCAAATGCTGGCTAATGGGGAATAACGCTCAACACAGGGATTGGAGCCCTAGTGTCGGCTAAGGAAGACGCTCAACTCAGGGATTGGAGCCCTAATGTTGGCTAAGGGAAAACGCTCAACTCAGCGATTTTAGCCCGAATGTCGGTAGAGCCCTAACGTCGGAAAAAGGGAAAACGCTCAATTCATGGATTTGACACTTAAGGTTGGCTAAAGGGAGAAACGCTCAACTCGGGAATGGAGCCCTAATATTGGCTAAGGAAAAAAAGCTCAACTTAGGGATTGGAGCCCTATTGTTGGCTAAAGAGGAATCACGCTCAACTCAGGGATTGGAGCCCTAGTGTTGGTTTAGGAAAAATGCTCAACTTTGGAATCGGAGTCCTAATGTCAGCTAAGGATAATGCTCAACTCAAGGATTAGAGCCCTAATATTTGGTATGGGAAAACGCTTAACTCAGGGATTGGATACCTAATGTTAGCTAAAGAAAAAACGCTGAACTCAGGGATTGGAGCCCTAATGTCGGCTAAAGGGAAAACGCTAATCTCATGGATTGGAGCCTTATTGTTGGCTAAAAGGAGAACGCTCAACCTAGGATAGGAGCCCTAATGTTGGCTAAGGAAAAAAAGCTCAACTCAGGGATTGGAGCACAATTTTTGGCTAAAGACGAATCACGCTCAACTCAGGCATTGGAGCCCTAGTGTCGTCTAAGTAAAAACGATCAACTTAGGGATTGGAGTCCAAACGTCGGGTAAGGAAAACGCTTAACTCAGGGATTGGAGCCCTAATAATTGTTAAGGGGAAAACGCTCAACTCAGGGATTGGAGCCCTAATGTAAGCTAAAGAAAAAACGCTAAACTCGGGGTTTGGAGCCCTAATGTTGGTTGGAAAAACGCTCAACTCAGTGATTGGAGCCCTAATGTTGGCTAAGGAAAAATTCTCAACTCAAGGATTGGAGCCCTAATGTTGGATAAACAAAAAAATGCTCAACTCAGGTATTAGAGCCCAAATGTTGGTATGGAAAATGCTCAACTCAGGGATTGGAGCCCTAGGTATTGCTAAAGGAAAAATGCTCAACTTAAGGATTGTAGCACTAATATTGGCTAATGGGGTAACACACACTCAACGCACGGATCGGAGCCCTAATGTTGGCTAAAAGTAAAGCACTCAGCTCAAGGATTGGAGCTCTAATTTTGGCTATAGGGAAAACGCTCAACTCATGGATTGGAGCCCTAATGTTGGCTAAAGCGAAAAAAATCTCAACTCAGGGTTGGAGCCCTAATGTTGGCTAAGGAAAAAAAGTTCAACTAAGGGATTTGAGCCCAATGTTGGCTAAGGAAAAAACGCTACTTAGAGATTGGAGTCCAAATGCTGGCTAAAGGTGAATAAGCTCAACAGAGAGATTGGAGCCCTAGTGTCGGCTAAGGAAGACGCTTAACTCCGGGATTGGAGCCCTAATGTTGGCTAAGGGAAAACGCTAAACTCAGGGATTGGAGCCCTAATGTTAGCTAAAAAAAGGAAAACGCTCAACTCAGGGATTGGAGCCCTAGTGTTGGCTCAGGAAAAATGCTCAACTATGGAATCGGAGTCCTAATGTCGGCTAAGGATAATGCTCAACTCAAGGATTAGAGCCCTAATTTTGGTAAGGGGAAAACGCTCAACTCAGGGATTGGATCCCTAATGTTAGCTAAAGAAAAAACGTTGAACTCAGGGATTGGAGCCCTAATGTCGGCTAAAGGGAAAACGCTAATCTCATGGATTGGAGCCTTATTGTTGGCTAAAGGGAGAAACGCTCAACCCAGGATAGGAGCCCTAATGTTGGCTAAGGAAAAAAAGCTCAACTCAGGGATTGGAGCACAATTTTTGGCTAAAGACGAATCACGCTCAACTCAGGTATTGGAGCCCTAGTGTCGTCTAAGGAAAAACGCTCAACTTTGGGATTGGAATCCTAACGTCGGCTAAGGAAAACGCCTAACTCAAGGATTGGAGCCCAAATGTTGGCTAATGCGAAAAAAATCTCAACTCAGGATTGGAGCCCTAATGTTGGCTAAGGAAAAAAAGCTCAACTTAGGGATTTGAGCCCAATGTTGGCTAAGGAAAAAATGCTCGACTTAGAGATTGGAGCCTAAATGCTGGCTAAAGGAGATAACACTCAACACATGGATTGGAGACCTAGTGTCGGCTAAGGAAGACGCTCAACTCAAGGATTGGAGCAAAAACGCTCAACTTTGGGATTGGAACCCTAATGTCGGCTAAGGAAAACGCCTAACTCAAGGATTGGAGCCCTAATAATTGTTAAGGGGAAAACGCTCAACTCAGGGATTGGAGCCCTAATGTA